>CBXJ02000282.1:8096490-8526490 GCA_000612645.2 Trichuris muris
ATATACTTGTTGAATGTCAGGTTCTTTTTAACGGTTTAATGGATCATTGAGTTTGTTTACGTTGTCATGCCGTTTCTTTGAATGTACTTTTCATTTAGCCAGAAATAACCAGCCAGCCAAATTTGGATAAAAATAAGAGTAATTATGTTAATGTTAAAGTCAATGTCAAAAATCCGATGTTTAAAGAGTAATTATGGCACAAAATCGTCTGTTAAGCACAATGTTTAACTACACCGTGACAACATCCCACGTTCAAAAGAATTTATATACGCGATAAGTTTTACTGATCGTTTTGATTGCCGTTGGGCAGAGGTTCTTGAACCATTGCAAAATCTCTCATGCCCTAATTGACGGTCCACTTCCGTTCGACAAAGTGTTGGGCGCTGTCCGTTTTTTTTAATAGCGTAAGCGCACTTGCGAACAAGTTGAATCTTCCGCAACTGCTAGTTGTATTCGTCTGCTCTTTCTGCAATATGAGTGTGATCTTTGGTGACTTTTTAAGAATAATAATTTATTGGATATTCGTAGCTTTCAGAATTTCTCGTCTCCAATCCCCAACGGTATAACTATCTGGTTGCACACGAGATGGACTAAACTTTTAAGATGTGCAGATGTTACAGTGTACCTTTTATTGTTTCCACAGACGACAAGGAACCCATGCAAAGTGCTTTAATATCATAGCGTAACTTTCAGGACCGACCTTGATCCCCAAGGGTATGCTAATGTATTCAAGCATTTTACATGAGTGACTTGCCGTCTGTAGAAACAATGAAACTTCAACCCATATTGATCCATTTATTAAAGTGTACCTTCCAAGAGGTATATTAAGGTAAAATCTTAATATTCATTGGAAGGTACACTATTGTAATCTTTTGCGAAATCAGCACTGTATTTTGCCAAAATCTTTTGCATTCCATAGCTTTCAGGCCTCTTCTGACCGCTTGTTCTGCGGGTAAGTAGAAACAAGACAAAAACAAGTTCCTTTGCAAGTAAGTGGTGAACGACAACTGAGTGGGAGCATATATATATATATATATATATATATATATATATATATATATATGGATGTTCGAGCATATGAGGTTGCAGTACCGTCGACTGACTTTGCAGTTGATGCATAAGTTAGCACTGAAGACGGATCGAGAATAGATCCGAAAGCTTTGCTAACGGGAATTAAATAAAAGATTTTTACTACAAACAGGATTTAAACGTGTTATAAGAAATTAGAAAATTGTTAAAATGAAGTAATTGAAAGTAGGATTTCCAGGGACGGGGTAAAACTTCGTAGTTTTTTCTCAGGTGGAAACACGGCAGTTCCCCGTTTTCTCTTTTACTGTGCAATAAATATTGCGAAGCTTTCGGAAGTTACCTCTTCCGTCATCAGCGCTTGGTTTGGCATTAGCGCTGATGACGGAAGAGGTAACTTACGAGAGCTTCGCAATATTTATAGCACAATAAACAAAAAAATGGAGCACTGCCGTGTCTCTACCTGAGAAAAAAATTATTAAAATGATTCGGTATACAAAGTTCAATATTTTGTATATATATATATATATATTAATTAAAGAATCACGGAGATTTCTATATATATATATATATATTTTTTGAACACAGGATATTTGGTAATGGGGCCCTTTGTCATCTTGATCTTCAATACGGTGGTTGCCTGTTAGAGCCTTTTGGTGTCTGAAATAAACTAAGAAACACGCCCTACCAATGGATGGATGGGCAGTTATCAGGGAAAAGATCTATCACCATATAACCTCGAAGCTTTCGGAACTTCCTTGTTCTATCCTCAGCGAGTTTGGGAATAATAAGGTTATATATATATATATATATATATATATATATATATATATATATATTAATAGATCCCACGTGGAGATAGTTACAGTGTTATAAATAAGCCACGGGAAGTCGCGAAAATTACGAATATTCAATAAAATGTTATTGAGAAACGCTGTATAGTCATTCAAAAAGATCACATAATTTCGCCGTTACGAAACATTCAATGTGAATGTATTAAGACGTGGAACCAAAATATTGCAATTTTCCGGAGAATCGTCGTAGCACACGTAGTTAGTGCATGGCGCTTGTTTTGAAAACATCTCTTTCTTTGCTACCCAAAGCGTGCTTATTTGCAGACACTTCCGGCGGAATATGCGAAATCTACAAGCCGTACTCGGAGGGTACGAGGAAGGTGCAGCGAAGTCTAAATACGGGCATAATCACGTTGGTCAATTACCACAATCGCGTGCCTCCAAAGGTCTCCCAGCTGACGCTGGCCCACGAGATAGGTCACAATTTTGGCTCTCCGGTAGGTGTGCACTTTTGTTTACGCGGGAAAGCAGGGCTTCAGTGTCAACTGATACTTGTCAGTCGTTTTCACTTTTTGTAGCGACCCTGAAAATTCAATACCATTACCTTGTTTAGCACGACTATCCTTCTCATTGCCAGCCGGGCCTGCCGGACGGCAATTACATCATGTTTGCCTCGGCAACATCCGGCGACAAGGTGAACAATGGCAAATTTTCCATTTGCTCGGTCAACAATATTTCGCTGGTGCTGCGTGAGGTGCTCAGGCAGAATCCGGACGCTCCTTACACTTCGGGCGCCAAACGAAATTGCTTTCAACGTGGGCTAACCAGTTCGTCTAGAATATGCACGCATTTTGGCTATGCCCTTTCAGGCAGGAAAACCTCGTTTTGTGGCAACGCTCTTGTGGAGGACGGCGAGCAATGTGACTGCGGCTTCAACAAGGAAGAATGCGAGCAAAGAGGCGATCGGTGTTGCTATCCTCGTCTCTTTTCGGCCGGTCCGATGTGTACGCGAAAAGAGGGCAGTCAGTGCAGGTCGGTCGCGTCAGTGAACTTTTGCCTATTGCCTACGTATCCCCTTTGTCCTTCCATTTAGTCCCTCCGAAGGGGTTTGCTGCAGTCCGAACACATGCCAGTTTGTACCTGCGGGCGACCAATTGCAATGTCGCATGGTGACCGAATGCAGTCGAGACCAATTTTGCAACGGTTTACAGGCCAGCTGTCCGCCGTCGGCTCCCCAAAGGGACGGTACCCTTTGTCAGGAGAATACCAAAGTCTGTGACAATGGAGTACGTTTATGTTTTCGGTTAGAACTCCCCAATTGGATGGGTCTTTCTTTCTCTCGCAGACGTGCAGCAAGTCGGTGTGCTCAGTCATAGACATGGAGGAGTGCTTCATCAATTCGGGCAGCCCTGAGGATCAGTGCATTTTGGCATGCAAGAAACGTTCAGGTAAAATCCTCTGCTCTTCCTTTCCGCATGACGTTCCAAAGCCACTCAACCGTAGACGCCAACGCGAAGTGTGTCCCGAGCTACGAGATTGAGCAGTTGCGTCCGCACTTTCCCAGCAAGCGCGGTATACTGCTCCGACCAGGCTCGCCTTGCAACGACTATCGCGGATATTGCGACATATTCCGCAAGTGCAGATCCGTGGATGCCAACGGACCATTGGCCCGACTGAAGAACCTCTTCTTTAACCATGAAACTTTGAAGACGCTCAGTCAGTGGGTACAGGTGCGTAGGAAAAAGAGAGTATCCCGCCCTAATCAACGGGATCCACTCACTCCGTTGTTGGGAGATGGGATTTGACATTGACTGGTCGTTTTTAAGGAAAAATGGTGGGCCACTGTTCTAATGGCAATTGGTCTTCTCCTGCTGATGGCATTGTTCATTCGCTGCTGCGCTGTGCACACGCCAAGCACGAACCCTCGCAAACCACCGGCACATTCCATATACGAAACCTTGCGCCATCCGAGCACCTTGTTGAGAAGCACGGTATATTGTTTCTAATGTTTTGCTAGGGTAGCTAGTCATTGTTGTTGGCTTTTCACAGCCCACGCATAGTCAACCTGGTCGTAGTCGTCAATACGAGCAGCACCCGCGTCACCAAAGGCATCACAGGCATCATCGACACTCCGCAGGCGGCGGATCCCGCGGTAGGGACAGTCAACTTGCCGGATATTCCGGACATACGCAGGCGGTTGCCGAGCCGCCTCCGCCCTACTCGAGCGCAGTGTCCGGAATGGGTCCTCCTCGGGGCCACCGGAAGCACCGCAAGCATCGCAGTCGTCGGCCTCCGGACGCGTTGGAAATGCGCTCCAATTGACCACCGTGCGAAGGAAGGAAAGCCAACGTTAATACTAATTTTTGCTGTTCAGTTTTAACCACCCGGCCTATTCCTCCGTTTATCCCACTTTGCTCCTTGGCCTTGCCGTTGCACGACATTTTTTAGTCGGCCAAGTTGCCCTTGTTTTACTTCATTCGTAGGGTGCCGGCATGGTCCCCTTCCGCATTGCCGTTCCTTGACGCCACGGGTTCCTATGTCCCTCTTGCAACTTTTACTATTCTGAACGGCGTTGACCATTTCTGACACCGCAGATGCATCACTGCCCTTGTTTGGTCGTCGACTCGACGGCGAAGACGACGATGGTTGTGGACCAACTTCCATACTAGCTCGACTCGTGCCCTCTGCCCCTCTGTCTATCTCACTGTCCCGCGGATCACTCTACTTCACTGACTCTTCCGTCAGACCGACGAACACATTTTATGTATTGCCGTCTCTTTATCGCGTCGCGCTATATTGGCGGCTACATGGTTTTTTCTTGTTTTTACATTTCGTTGTTTCTTTTTTCTTTTTTACGTTTAACTTTCGCGACTTGTTGCACCAGCTCCCTATGCCCCGATCCCAATGAATCACAAATTCTGCTCGCAACGTTCAATCGCATTGCTCAGCGGTGCAAAGCAATTGCAAGCGGTTTCGCCGTGGCTTGGCCTGTTGAAAATGCGCTCACCATTTTACGCTTTCGTGCTTACGAAGAATCGCTGTATCGTCTGTTGATGTTCAGGTAGAGGGTACTGTTCCTCGCTACGAATTTATGCTACTGGAGGTTTTGTAGGCAGTCATTCTCGCGATTCATTTTCGACCGCCAGATCGTAGAACCGCCGGAAATGTTAGCAAAGAATATGATCGGCGCCGCGTTGCTGAACCCGTAGCTCAAGATTAGTTGGCAAAGTTTCGTGATGGGGACAATCTTCTCGAAGACAAAGAGCAGTCCTTAAGGGATGTAGTGGTGCATAACTGTATCGTTGTGGCTAATTGTCTGTCTCCCGTTGGGAAGTCAAAAATGCCTGACGAAAATCATTGTCGCGCAAACTGAACTCAAACCAAGGAGTTCGTCTTAACTTTGTACATTTCGGCTATCTTCCCTACAAGCAAGCACTTCTTGCATGCATAACGCTGCGTGGCGTCCAGTGGACGTCGTACGACCAAGCGGAATCTACGCTGCGATTCAACAGTGAAGCTACAAAACCGTTACTCAAGTTGAAGACGCATCGGCAAAACTTATGCTCGATGATAAGAATCGTCCATCGCAATTCCATAAGCTGGCCGAACTTACTTTGTATTTGTTTAACCGGTTTTGTCTATTACGATGCTTTTGGATTTTGCAGGAATTCGACCGTTACTGACAAGATTTTTATTAGCGAAGCTATCGGGACATCATCAACGTGTGGTTTTGCCACGGGCGGTAAACATTGGAATGACCTCTTGGATGAAGAGAACAGTCGATATCCGGAAGACTTTAAAGAACACCCGTTCGCTTTATAGCATCGACGAGCAGCAACGAAAATGATCAACGTTTTTATTTGTCAGTTTGTCACAGCCGTAGTCGGACAGCGGACTTGCTTGCATCTGTGAATGACGGGTTGGATGGTAAAGGACGCTGTAAGGATCCTGGATGTACTCTAAGACTGATGTCTCTGTTTCCGTTGGTCGAGCGGAAGGCCTTGCCGCTCCAGCGACTGACCAACCAATTGAAACCACACGCTGATTGCGGGTAAGCTAATAAACCGAAAGCTTCTCTAGTAAACGTGTCAGGAAGGGGCAACTTTCCATGAAACACATAAGCTATGCAATAAAAGTGGCCGATACCGTAACTACGGAAAAACGCAGCCACGAAACTGAAGCAGTGCAGCAGAAGTTGGCCCGTGTACATTTAAGATTGCCAGTGGAACAGGACCAGTGCTTCCGAAAGCCACAACGTCATTTGACAGATGATTCAGCGGAACTTGACTAAACTCGGCTACGTGGTTCTACATCAGTAGACGTATTCAACACACCACTCCCCAACGCTTTATCTTCTGCACGACGGTCTGAATCAGTTCTTCCAAGTGCAGACTTTGCCAAACAAGAAGTTAGAGCAAAGATCATCCATGTATTTTTCGCATCCTGAATTACGCAACTGAACGAAACGGAATGAATGGATATGCTTATCATTGGCACACAACCATACACTGCAATAATTCCGATTCTGACTAACAAAGTCTATCGAAAGCTAGCATAAACACGTTCAAATTTGTGTTTCAGAAAATTAGGATTGGGTTCATTTACAACTACCGATGAATAGAATTGAAGCACCCTTTGCACGATACGCGTTATCTGCATCGAACTTTAAGATCCGAAACGGCTTGAAACAATTTCGAGTTGCGCTCAATTAGCCGGGAGGCGGTGAACGATATCTCACCATTCGTAGCACTGCTCCATGCATTTGCCTAAATGTTCGCTGCGAAATCCGTAGCGTTGCGTGGGTCAACCGGAAACGTAAGACCAAAGCGAACCATTTCTCCTTGCATAATCTATAACTGAATGGACGAAAAGACGGCAAGCGCAGTGAATTACAAAAGATCGTGACAATTGTGTTCTATCCGCTCCGTTGAACAAGCGCATTCAAACAAAGGAACTAATGAGCAGCTATGCAATGCCGAAGGACATTGTTCCGAAACGATGTAAATTGCGCAATTGACAGTTGATTCGCAATTTTTTTATTCAGTAAACAATTCACGGTATAGATATCGCATGGGGTGACTGGTATCAACAAGCATAAGGAAAGAAGCGAAGGATTGTCTCTGCTGAATGAATGACCTCTAACAGGAATATTTTATTTCCAAAAGTGCCTCTTTTTTTCATTTTCAGTCGTCACTGGAACAACGTAAGGTCTCTTCCCTGCATCCATCATACCTTCCGCTGAACAGCCAATTTCAGACGATCCGAAAAATGCCTACAGAATCTTCCATCTTCTAAACTTGTGGCACTTGTTTGAAGAACGGTCTCGCTGTACTCGTGAAACCGATTCCCCAGTCGTCAACATCGAAGTGGCCAACGGTTGAAACACGGTCAACCGTTTCCATTTTGCTACGTCGCCCCTTATATTACGAACACCACGTTCGCCAAGAAGGCAACACAGGACAGGCCACATGAAACCTCCGCTCCAGGGTCATATTGATGTCGTCCATCGGAGCTGGTGAATGGTCAGTCGTTGATTAGCAGCATTCACTCAGGCCAAAAGTAACAGCACTAAATGCTGCCGTCGCGCACAGGATTCTCAAGCGGACGTTTAGCTAAAATTGAGAGGAATCAGTACATACGAATACAACAGATTGCAGGCACAAAAATGAAGCTTACTGGGCAAGCTCCTCTTCGCGACAAATCACAATCGCCGTAGGTTACTATTTTATGCAGGCCATACGTGGACTGCATACACGAGGCAACCTACAGCGATTGGAAAGCTACTAGGAACACCACCTAAATGCCAACCGGGAATGCACTGCACTATTCACAGTATACATGTGTGCAGGTTCACTTAACCTAGGCTGGCGTTTCATTAGCCCAACATTTCTTGTCGGAAGACGTACGAAATTTGGAGCAACAGGTAAAATCTATGAAGGCAAAAGAAGAGCCGAAATATTTTTGAGAAAAGAGTGAATACTTGGAGCCTTCAGACGCCTGCGCACGGCCTAATTGCGAAGGCCAAGTAGTACGGTCGTTGCGGGCTTCGCAGTGTCGCGCGTTCTCTAGGCAGTTGGAATCGTTTTCGTAGATTGAACCAAAAGTGTAAATCGTGTTTGCAGTCATTCGTCGGCAGACTGACTCGTTATATCATAGGTAAGGGGTCATTTCTCGTGTCTGCCTGACACCTATTCTAAATCTGAACAATAATTAAGTTTATAATTCAGATCCCCTTACGTCGTAGATTTGACGTCACGCGTCTTTCTCTTGCGAAAATTTGCACCACCGTTTTCGCTGCCTTCATGCCAGTGAACACTACGACTGCTTGGAGATGCTTTATCCAGGTATTCCTGCCTTTGTAGGACCTTGACTGGAAGCATGGACCTTTTGCTAAGGTCTAGACCAGTGATTCCCATTGGGGGCCCTGGAGCGCCACAGGTGGGGGGGGGGGGGGACTGGAAGGTGAAAGGAAATGCCTTATGTGGGAATTCGCTTATGCTTGAAGAATTGTCAGAGGAGTTTGCCCTGTTGTTTGGCGGTCCATTGGGCAAACCCAATGGTGACGAGTTCAATGCTTCGTCCTCCGCTAAATGCTGACCATTCCTCAAGTACCTGTTCAAGCAAGTTTACTATGAAGACACTCCCAAAGAGCACAAAAACCTGCAGGGAATCTAATATGGCAATAAGGGCGGTTGTAAAGAGTTGGTGGGTTGCCCGGGATGGTTGTCTGCAATGAAAGCGGTCCTTGGCTCCAAAAAGGTTGGGAAGCACTGGTCTAGACATAGACAAAGGCAGAAAATAGTGCTAATGATCGTGTCCTTTGTATATACTTTACTGGATGCATCAACCCTGTATTAACGTCTAGGCCAAGGTAAGGGGAAAAACTATGCCTGTGGGTATGTCGTGTTTGTAAGCTTGACCGTATACATGAGCTTTATGTTAAGGTTTAGGCAGCAGATGCTCGCATTCTAAGCTACTCTGGTACGAGGCCAATATGAAATCGATTCGATTAAACGTTCACGATGTGGAAGACAAGGGAAAGAGAACGTTGGAACGACCACGACGGCTTAGTGCAACGCTCAGCATACGCCATCAGTTCACGTTACTACGTCACAAGTAGTCTGCAACATAGGGAAACGTGAATATGAACTTAATTATCGCTCAGAGTTACAGTAGATGTCGCGTGGATATTGCAAAAGTCGCAAAGTAAGGTTTGCACCAAGCAGTGTTTGCGTCAGCGATGCTTTGTTGCCGAAGGCCCCTATGATCGGAAGCTACTTGTGCAATTGTTGCGCTTGGTTATAAGTGCAATGAGGATAAACTGCTTATGCGACTAAATGATTTCCACTGTTTGGAAATCTGGACAGACCATATTGAACAATGCATGACCTCAACGACATTGAGGAAGATGGTGGTGAAGAGATCTCGGTTGTGCATGTAATTTCGCGTTGTTCAAATCAGCGTATCTTACAACGAACTGCTCGCGGACGGCAGTCGCCCAATAAACAGAGCAAGTTGGGAGTCTTTCGCAGCCCAGAGGAACATTCAACGAAGAAGAAAGGTCATGCGTTGATCACGGCAACTTTATTTCAATAATCAGCGCGTATGAAATGAATGGCCAAAAACAGAATTGAAGTAAAAAAATGACGACCGTTCTAGACGAGAACAACGGGGCAAAACGTACGTTTAGTAGGAAACGAATGAAAATGCACGGCTCAGACCATCAATTTTATTTGTTTCGCTTTCTTTCGCCTTTGTATTGATCAACACTTTCAGGAAGTCCTACTGTCATTTTATAAATCATCTGTTCGGTTATTAACATCCTCCAACCACGACGGCGTCCAATAGCTTTACACGGAACCATGAAAGGAAATATTTTTCTAATCGTCACACTACTATCGTTGGTCACACTTTCCTGTCGATCTTGAAATTGACCTGATACCTGCAAGCTTACATTGCAGCCATCGGTTTGCCTAATTGCTTAACAGAAAATTTTCAGTATCAGTCATTAGAATTGTATTCTGGGCACTCAAAACACTTCGCCAAGAAAGCGATTCTGGTCACCGGACTCATTGGCTCAAAACGTAAAATTCATACGCTCTTTGTTCTACAAAAGTCCATAGGGAGTAAAACATTTATTCTATTCAGCATTCAACACAACGGCATGACAATAAATGGCGAGTAACAGGAATATTTCATTTCCAAAAGTGCATCTTTTTTTCATTTTCAGTCGTCACTGGTACAACGTAAGGTCTCTTCCCTGCATCCATAATACTTTCCGCTGAACAACCAATTTCAGACGGTCCGCAAAATGCCCGCAGAATCTTTTATCTTTCAAAGTTGCAGAACTAGCTTGAAGAACGGCCTCGTCGCTGTACTCGGGAAGTGAATTCCCCAGTCATCAACATCGAAGTGGCCAACCGTTTTCATTCGGTCGGTTACGTCGCTCGACGTTGTTACAAACACACAGTTCGGCGACTTCAGCCCACTTGAATAGGCAATCCCAAGCCTCCGCTGCAGAGCCACATCGATGTCGTCGATCAGAAGGAGGCAGTTGTTCAACAACGCTGTGCAGCACTCATTCCAGCCCAAAGAAACAGCCGACGTAGTTCCCAACAACAAGCAGACATATGTCGAACGATTGCAACCGTCTCCATTGATGACACGGTCGTTCGACAGATGTCCTTCACAAAATAGCAACGTGCACGAACACTATCACCAATGAGTTTCTCTTGTGTTTAGTTGCACGAACGCAATCCAACCAATTTGTCCCACAAATATCGTACAACCAAGTGCAACGTTGCTTGTTCTTAAAGCAGGCACGCAGTTGAAGCCATTCATCGGCAGACTGACAAAAGGCCGCCACGCTTTCTACGTAAACCATACACGCAAACCTACGGCGCTTGAGGAACAACTAAGAATACCCCCGAAACACCCTGAACACTACGCTCTTTACAGTAGACATATGTGCAGGTTCATCTTGGATAGGTTACTTTTTCCAGGCGCAGACTTTCCCATCGGGCAAGTTTCAAGGAACCTGATAAAGTTGGCAAGGTAAAAGAGCTGTCGTAATGGTTTTGAAAAGGTGGGTAGAAGTTGCTGCTTTCAGAAGCATGTGCATAGCGATCTTAGCGATAGTGATGTTTATTTTTCTCGTGCCATGACGTCACAGGTTGTGACGTTCTGCGTGTTTCCGTTGCGAAAACTTGCACTCCGTTTTGGCTACCTTTTTGCCAACGAACACTATGACTGGTCGGAGCTGCTTTGTTCGGGCATTTCTGCGTTTATGTAAGCTTGACTGAAAACATGAATCTTCCGTTAATGTCTAGGCACGGGGAAAGTGTAACACTTGTACGCCTTGCGATGAGTTTTAAGCGGGAACTCACTTGCTGATGTAACAGCAATCATGCGAGATGAGAATAACAACGACTTGATGCGTGATCATGGTAGTTTATTCAGCATCACCCTGTGTGTGCAGGGTTCATGACCCGCGATCTCACGCTGTCCGTTCCATGTTACCCCGCATCCATTACGGCTGGTCGGGTTTCGTGCACAGCGTATAATGTAGGGATCTCCAGCGGAGCACAGTTTGAGTCGTAGGGTACGCTGCTAGAGAAAGACAGAAAATAGCGCCAGTGATCTTATCCTTTGTGGCAGCATGATTTGAAGCAACAGGCTTATATTAAGGTTTAAGCTTAGGTAAAGGAGAAAAACTATGTCTACGGCCAAGACGTTTTTATTAAAAAAATTATGCGTATGGTCATCTAGCTTTTGTGATATTGACGGGAAACGCGAGCTCTGTGTTAAGGTATAGGCGCCAGATACCCCAGGTACCCCATCAACGAGGGCCGATAAGAAAGGGATACGATTGAACGTCGTATCCCTTTCTTATCGCTGAGAAGAAGTCGTCTGGGGTCAGTAATGGGTACTGATGCATTTCCAGAGCATCGTTTAAGCCGGTTGAGAAATCTGCACAAAGGCGCAGGTTGCAATCGCGTTTCTTCACCGCTGCAAACGGTGCGGCCCAAGCAGAGTAAGTTACCTTGGTGCTCACTCCAATGTTTTCAAGATTATCCAGTTCTACGTTCGCTATGGGTGTCATGAATGCACGCTCGCCTACTGTAACGAAGATTAGTGTCCTGCTGGTACCGATGATTTACGTCCGACGGTCAACCGGCGTCCTCGTTTGACCTTACGGAAAGCCACGGGACAATACGGAGGTGAAGGACATTCGTGACACACATTGCAATGGTGACGAGAGGTGAAGGACATATTCGTGACACCCACATATATACTCTGGCAAGAAGCTCACCAGGGCTCTCTTTTTCGTTTACCGACAATAAAATTATCGGTCTCGTATACACTTCGTCTTCTGTCACTCGTTCGCATTCGTGACAATGGGTACGATTGCATGCAGCATACGAAATAAAGGCCGTGCATTTGGGTGAAGGCGTAGTGATGCTTTTGCAAATTTGCAATGTTCAAGATCCTAGCCACAAATTTCGGGATAACGCTCGAGAACGTATTCATATGCGTTCGATGCGTTCGAGTGCTTGTACGACATTGTGTTTACGAAGTAAAGCGCATCTAAGAGCGGATCTAACAGTCTCAGAATCTGTAGGATAAGTGTGACGGTTTTTGTCCTGCAAGTCTGTTTGCAGTCTGTTCAAAGGCTGATCATGAAGGCTAAAAGTTTGAAGACCCATTCTCCTCCTAAGATGTTGCTTGCGGTGAATCTTGTCATGTAGCGGAGTCCAGAGGCGTTGTGCGAGCCAAAAGAATACGGACACTTAAAAGAGCCGCGAAGAGTAACAGGGCTGCCAGTATATGTCGTTGCTCTGCCGGAGGATATATCGCTGAGCGGTGGATAACCATCTTCTTTCCAGATCTGCGTAGAAATAATTGTCAGATCAGAGCCAGTGTCGATCTGGAATGTGATTGCCTTCTTCATCATGTTCACTGTTATATAGCGCCTACAGTGCTCCAAACAGAAACTGGCTTATACGTTGAACTTATCCGCGGCGCTGACTTGGCTCTTCAGTGTTCGTGTTTCTGCCACTGGTGTACCTTTCTCTTTCAGGCAGGTAAGATTCTCTTGGCTAGGCAGAAATCTTCTTAGTGTCCCAAATCTTCGCATGTGATTTGTAAGGACAAAAGCGAACATAATGCCACGCTCCACAAAACCAACAAGATGTGTTTGGCTTACCTCTATGTCGGGTGACCCGTGTGCGATCAGACCGCGGGGCATTGTTAGAGCTCCATTTCAGATTTCGTTACGCTGAAATCGCGTCAACTTCCAAAGTGTCAATTCGATCAGATTGTTGAACAATTTCTGTATCAAGCTTGACATTGCGAAGGCGAATGCATTCCTCCACAAGTTTAGCTATCGTAACAATGGGTTCAGTCTCAATTTGTTAAGCAGTTTGAGTCGCACTGCTGCGCGGTTCGGAGACTGCAGTCCGCATACGAAAATGAGACACTTGAAGTTGTCTTCGAGGAGCTAGCTCAGCTGATAACGTTGACATTCATGGTTCACGATGCCTCCGTAAGTGATGAAATCATCGCTTGCGTTCATTGTCAGCTTCAGGCAGGCACTGATACGGACATTGAAAAAGAGAGCGCTGCGGACCGAACATCTGTGTCAGAAACTTGACAGTCTCGGCGAAGCAAACATTACGACGATGACGTACGAGAATGTTATCTGCGTACTTCTTGTTGTGAACGTTCGTTCGCAGCTTCGTTAGCAACAGGCGAACCCGTGTCAAATCGTCGAGCTCGGCAACTTCAACGTTGAAGAAATCCTCGTAACTGGAAAACCATGCTTCAAATGTATCATCGTTGGCAGGGTTATAATCGGACTCTGTAATGCTTGCAATCAGCGTGTCCAGACTAGGCTATGCACCATTTGCCTTTGCAGATGACGTATGAACTAAGGTCAGGCGCTGCACCGTTTCAGCGAACTGTTCCTGGAAGTCGGTAAACTGTTGCAAGGTCCGCTGCTGCAAAGCGAGGAAATCCACTTCACATTTCGCCACGCCGTTATAGCTGAGTAACTTCATCGCCAACGGCTGTCTTTATGCTGAGGAGCCAGCCGTAGACGAGAGCGAGAATGGTAAGCGTTTATTGAGCACACAAGTACAAACACGACAGCGTCATAGAGGTTGCACATCGTGTTCTGGTCAGACGATTCGTAGGTATGGTGCCAATGCTAGTAATGCAATGAGTAGATGACAGGTATATGTAACATATACAATTGTTCTCACAGTTCTTTCTAGATGCCCAGGTCGTAGAACCGGCAGAAATATTAGGAGAATATGATTGGCTGAACCTTTACCTCAGATTAATTTTGAAATCTTCATGATAAAGATAAGGTTCTCGAAAACAAGGACCCTGCTTGGACTGGTGACTAATGCTCAAGGGACGTAGTGGAAAAGGAAAAACCGCAAACAGGAGAAGCTTGAAGTTAACTGTTCGACTGTTGTCAGGTTTTTGTGACATTGGAACGTCAATAATGTTTGACGAAAATAAGTGTTGCTCAAATTAAATTAAAGCCAAGCTGTTCGTCTTAACTTCCTGTACTTTCATAAACTTCCGTTCAAACAGGACCTACATCGTGATTGAATCCTGGTTTGTGGTGTGCAATCAACGTCGCACGTTCACGGGGGAATTTGCATGCCAGAAATCAACAATGGTGAAACTGGGAAACAGCTTCCCTAATCGAAGATGCCTCAACAATACTTATGGCCATTTCTACACGTCCGCATAAAAAATCTTCAATTGCAGTATAGTGAAATCAGCTGTAATCATAACCACCAAAGAGTGCTGTGAGGAAATTAGTTCAATGCACGAGCTGTTGTACGGCCTCCTTCGAACATTGGCAATGCAAAGGCGGTAATAACCCCTCAATTGGCAAGTCATTTAGCGGAAATAGACGAAGCTCAGCTGTGTAGTTTAATGTCAGTCAGTGTATTCAACAACACCGTTGTCATCACAATAATGTGGATCACTTTCTTCAGGTGGAGATTTTTGCTAAACAGGTAGGTACGGCAAAGCTCATCGAAAGTACTTTCACCTGGCAAAGTCCGCAACTGAACATTAATTGCCTGAGTGGATATGCTTCTGCTTGTCACACATACGTACGTAGGAATACTTCTCATTCGGTCCAGCACAGTCCATCGCAAGCGAACACAAAAATGTCTAAAGGACAGTGCCAAAACTTGCGGTGCATTTACAATTAGCGACCAATACAATTGGGCGATATGCGCTACCTCTACCGACTTCTAAATTTTGAAATAGTCTGAACCCATTTAAAGTTATAGTTGAGTTAGCAGGGCAGGGATTAGCAATTCGTCATCTGGCGCTGCACTGCTCAGTGCCTTTGCCCAACGTTCATTGCAACATCCAAAGCGCTCTATGGCACAACTGGCAAATGTAAAATCAAAAGGAACCCATTTCACATTGTCATAATTAATAACTGAAGGTGTGGAAATATCCCAAGCGCAATGAATTTCGAAATGCCATGAACAAGTGTGCCGTATCCGTTCCGTTGAGCAGGAAAGGCATTCAGAAAACGCAAGGAATGTGCAGGTATGCATTGTCAAAGGATATCATTACTAAATGATGTAAACGGCTTAATCACATTTTACTTTATTCAGTAAATATTGATGCGACAGCTATCGCATAAAGCAACTGTTAGCAGAATGCATAATGAAGGAATTTGGGGGATGGCTCTGCAAATGTAATCGTGTTATTTGGAACACTGCATTTCAGGCAGCGTCTCTCTTTTCATTTCCAGGCGGCAATGAAACAACGAAACGTCTTTTCGCTGATAGCCAAATGCCATCCACTGAACAGTCCATTATCAGACAGGTCCGAAAAAGTAACTACAGAATCTTCTGTAATCTAAAGTTGAAGTGACATTTGCTTGAACAACGGCCTCGTCGCCATGTTCGCCGTTATGAACATTTTGCTCACCGAAACCAGCGCACTTAAAACAGGCAGTAGCATGCCTCAGGTGCAAAACCATATCGACATAGTCCATCAGAAGTGGTGATTGGTCAACATTGCCCAGCAGAATTTATTTCAACCGAAAGCAGCACTATGCAATGTTGACATCGTGCATAGAATTTGCAGCCACAAGGAAAAGTTTGTCGAACAAGTCTTGTTCGAACAACAACAACAACAACAACAAACAAGCGGCGTCCATTGATCCACCTTCCATACTGGTGCCTCATAGGATCATAATTTGCGACCATCCATTGTCAGCAATGAGCACCTCTTGTAGGTGGTATGACGAACGCAATCCAACGGATTTATACCACAAAAGATGCGCATTCTGGTGTTTTCGCAACATTGCTTATTCTTCAAGCAGATGCACACCTACAATGATCCATCGGAAAACGTGCGCAAAAATACGATCCGTTTTCACCCAACCTTTTTACCATATCGTTTCTAACGGTAACCGCCGGTTGGTGCCCTATGCATTGCTCGTTTGCCCATGCTAAAATTCAAGTGAATTAGCAAATATTAATACCACAAGTTGTAGGGACAATAATACAGCATAGTTCGCAATCTCCTCTTCACGCGAAGATGCAGTCGCCGTAGTCTACTGTTTTACGCAGACCACGCGTAGACTGCGTACATACGGAAGCCTACGGCTCTTGGAGATCAATTAACACCACCAGCGAAACGCCAAGACTGAGTACACCACACCGTTTACAGTAAAGACATGTGCAGGTTCAGTCACATGTGAGTGTCGTTTCCTTACCACAGCTTTTCCTGATCGGAATTGATACAAAGTTTCAAGAGACCAATAGAAGCAGAGAAAGCGGAACAACAGTCACTATTTTCTTGACAAGGGAGCGGATAGGTGCTGTATTCATACCTATGTGCATTGTCTAATTAAAAATAACACATAATAGCAGGACCGCATAATCATGCCGTGTACAAACAGTTAGAATAAACATCCAAGGCCTGTTTGAAGTACAAATCATGCTTTTGAATACTGGTTTCTCTGTAACGGCGCAGTCTATCATACTGGAAAGTTACGGTTGAAGCACCCGTTGAGACCTATAGACTGATGCCTGTGAGAACACCAAACCAACCAAACCAGTAGCTGGTTGGTTAGTTATGTTAGTAAAAGCAAGAGAAGAATGAACGTACGATTGCTTTATTCGGGAGCTTTCGGAATCGTCAGATTCCTTCGTCAGCGAGAAGATGGAGAGCATTGTCTACCAGCTTATAGGGATACGAACGTGCGGGCCTTGTTGTGATTCAGCCCACAGGTTGCGAGAGCAACCGAAAATGTAAGCGAAAAATGCAAGTACGAATAATAAAACAAATATCGCGGCGAAAGTAAACGTGACGTACTTACTTGCGTCACAGGAGCACAATTTTAATGTTACGAACGACAATATTGGGGCATCGATGTGGCGCACATATTGTATTTTGCAATCAGGCGCAAGTTAGGTCACCGTATTATATTCTGCAGACTAAGTTAGCACATTAGCGACAGTAATGCTTTGCCCCTGACCACAGTCTGGTAGTCTGTCAGGGTGCATGTGTGTGTTCGATAAACGCTGAAATAAATTCGTTTTCTTGAACTGGCGCATACATTAAGGTCACCAACTGGCTCCTTGACCCAATTTTTCTCTCAACAGTAGCTGATGTTCTTTTCTGCCCTTAGTAAAAATTGAACGTAATTTGAGCTTTATGTTTTCGCTTACCTTTTTCCGTGAAAGCAGAAAAGGATCGGCGCAGGTTTCGAATAAAACTGAAGGAACTGATCTATTGGTAACCTGCTGCACGATGGCAATGTAATAGCTGCTTGGTGGCTCGAATAGACACGCCTGGGTAACCACTATGTCTATTCCCGCCACTGTCTATCAGTTACACACTCCTGCGAGTTCACCGAGCTCCCTGACTGAGCAGGTGAATAAAGCTACTTTACTCTACGGGCACACAACGCAGACTGAAACAATGGAGGAGAGGGGAACAGACGGGGACCGTATTAATCATTATCCCGAAATCCTGCGGCAGCGTTCCCTTGCATTGGCTGACGAACAGACCACAGCTCTTTCCCCCAGTTAGGCGTAATCATCCAAATATATGGGTCTGGTCCTGTGACGTTTAGGACGCCCTTATGTGACGATTTCATAGTTGTCTGGCAGTGCCGATATGACGACCTCCGTTTCTGCTTGGTTATTGTCAACTTAAGGAAACTGCAACCGAGATGCGCAATTCTTCCCTTTATTGAGTGGGTCTGCTCGTGATTTCATTTCTGTGCTCTTCTTTTCGTTGCTATACAGTGGTGCATTAACATTGTCCTTCTTATCATCCAGAAAACGGATTCTGATTTGTTTAATACGACTGCGTTTTATGCCGTTTTCTGAAGGCAGCAGCAAATACGAGTGACGTCCTGTTAAACGAATGATCGACGGCTCAATTTATCTTCGTTCGCTCTTGTAATTTCTCATCTAATCCGAATCATTTGAACTGAAAAGGCTCACTTGTTCGTTATAGATGCCGCTCTGTGAGTCCTGCTCCTGACAGTACTTCCTTTCACCGAACGAGTCTGGATGGAGATTGTCCAATAAGAATCGTGATCTGCAGGACATCAACATTTCTGCAGGGCAAACAGCCGTTGACATATGCGGCGTCATGTGCAGATTAAACGGAAATCACGTAAGCCTTATACTCCATTTTCTATGTATAACTATTCAAAGCGGCTGCTTCGTTCACTGTACCATCCGTTCACCATGCCCATTTGAAGCTGAATAGTAAGGCGCCCCGTGACGTGCCTAATAATGTTCGCGTTCAGGAATGTTTTGAATTCTGCAGCGGTAATGGCTACCTCATTGTCTGACACATCCATACGTCCGCGAATCCATGGGCTGCAAACAACATTGCCAGTTTGTCGATCACAGCTGCAGTTTACATTGTCCTCACAGGAGATACGTCCAACAATTTAGTGTGAGAAACGAACGTGATTTAAAAAATTTGTCCTTGAAAGGTACCCCGAGAACACAATGCACAGTCGCCTGTCATTTCCCACGGTTTCAGGGAAGCGCTGTTCGGCAGGTTCCTCGTTTCTTAGCACAGGTTGCACCTTTTGACGATGTCTTCAATGCCACTGTCAAACTGAGACCACCACACGAAACTGCGTGCTAGTGCCTTCATTCGCACGACTACAGGATGCGTTTCATCAAGTAACTTGAGAAGTCTGTGTCGTTGCTTGTTATTCTTCAGCGAAGGAACAGCAAGGATACCGTTTAATGATAATAAACAGGAAGACGGATAGACGGCAAAGACGAATAGACGGTATAGACGGCAAAACGTAAAACGTGTGGAAATGAAAAGAAGGAATCGAGCCATGTCCAGTCAGGTCACGGGATATCTGCAAATGGTCGCACCATTCCCTCGCGCGAATTAAAAGTTCACGAAGAGTCCGGTCCCTTTTGATGCTGTCTTCAGAAACACTGGATAGTATTGCTCTCGCGAACAGTTGACTGCTCACCGCTAAAGCGCCTCTTCGCTTGACAATAGGTTCATCTAGGGTGCGTCGTTCCTGCGGACGGATTAACGGGACCGGACATTCCGAGTGCGTTGCGTCGGGTGACTGACCAACCACACAGGCGATCAAGCAACCACACTCTGTTTCCTGCATTTTCTGGAACAGTAACGCAACTTCCCCAAAGTAAGCCGTATCGATATGCTACAATTTCAGTTTTCGCTAAAAAATGGCTGAAATGGCTTGGCTGCTACTCTGTTGCCCATCCACGTAATGTCCATCGTATTACTGGCACTAGGAAGTTGTCACGCCTCCTTACCCCTTCTACCACTTTAGCTTCTACCGGTGTATCCACGTCCGTTTGGAATAGAAGAACATCTCCTATGAACAACGCTTCCTTGTCTGGGAAGGAAATTGGCAACCTACTCAGTCCATCCACGTTAGCTAGCTTCTGTTCCGGCTGGCAAAGTAATTGATAATCGAAAGCTGAGAGCATTGGACTCCAGCGAAGCATTCTTAGAGACAGTACTTGCCGTAACATCTTGTACGGAAGTAATAAACACAAAATTGTTTTATGGTCCGTGGTTATCGTAAGCAAAAGACCATATACACACTGTTGAAATGTGTAAACTGCATAAATTATGGCAATTGCCTCCTTATCGATCTGTGCATAATTCCTTTCCGTATTGTAAAGCCTCGTCAAAACAAATGCGACGGTGCTTCTTTCCCATTAGGATCTGACTGACTTAGCACTGCTGCAACACCATGTGGAGACGCATCGCAAGTGTCAGCTTCCTACTCGGAAAAACCGACTAAGAAAGGCGGTGAAGACGGTGCGGGACAGCTCCGAAAGCTACGTTCGTCGATATTATTCGATTTGTTCGAAAAAACGCAAACTGAATAAATACGCCGTAAACAGCCAAAAATGAGAATAATTCTGTAAAAAACCCCATATTTGCATAGCTTCCTATTTGGGCCATAATTCACATGAACATTGGAGGATTGCAGCAACACTTCAGCGCGTCTAATCCCCTGTTCGTGCGACTACTTCCACCAAAACACGTTTCTGCGTCTAGCAGCCTATGCAACGGTTCCAGCAATTCAGCGTCTCCCGGAATGATGCAGCAATAAAAATTGTAAATACCTAAGATGGGCAGTAATTAGGTTCTTCTTCTGGGAGTCGATGCCTTTTGAATAACCTCCGCTTTTTGCTGAATGAAATGAACTCCACGATAGACTATTCCGAAACCCAGTTAATTAACCACCTAGACACCGAAAACGCACATTTCACATTGCAGCCGGATGCCAGCGTTATCCAGCCGTAGGAGAACTGCTTCGACTACTTCCCAGTGTTCAGCATCCCCCCGTTCCGTAATTAATACGTCGTCTAAACACGCTTTCGCGCCGCACAATTTTGCCAAGCATGTATCCATAAATTTATTGGAAATACTAAGAGCTACATCGACACCAAACGGTAATCAATTCACCTGCATTAGTCCCTTCGGTATATTTAAAGTCAACAGCTGAACAGTTCTGTCATTCACCTACAGCCGCTGGTACGCTTCCGCTAAATCAAGCTTATTGAACACGACACCTCCAGGCAGAGTAGACAATAATTCTGTAACTGTTGGCAAGGTGTAAATGTCCTTCTTCGTTGCAGAGTTAACAGTAAATCTGTAATCGCGCCAAACCCGTAGTTTACCAGTTCGTTTTAAAACGGAGTCTACTGGGATCTCCCATTTACAATTAAGTACTGGTTTTAAGATGCGTTGCTTCACCAGTTTCTCGATCCCCTCATCCAGTCTAGATCGAATAGTAAATGGCACCAGACGGCACTTAAGAAACTTCAGAGCAGTACCACTTTCCAGGTCGATGCTCACGGGGAGGGACGTCGGTATGCATTGATATGTTCGTCGAACACTGCTGAATATCGTGAAAACAATGAATCATAATGCCTACGGAGACTTGATTCACTAAGAATACAGAAATGCGACGCGATTGAAACCAATCGCGCCCTAAGACACATTCTCCCGAACCATTGACATCGAACGGTACCAGTCGGCATTTCGACTTTTGAACTGTTCGCCAACTTCATTCTGACTTCGTACACTGAGCGATTCCCTTGATCAAATGCTTAGTATCTTCAACGGATATGTCTGTATGACATCTTGAAATTTTAAATGGCGGAAAACGCGTTTGCTAATCAATGAGAAGCTGATCCTGAGTACACTTCCATTGCCAGCGGTATATCATTAATGAGATTAGTATGCGGCTTTTTGTACGGGTTTGTATCACCTTCCCGACAGTTGACCACACCCTACGATCACCTTCCCGACAATATATTTACCGAATTTTCACTTGACCGACAGTTTACTTGACCGAATGGTGACCTTCCCGAACATGTACTGCCCTAACGTTCAGCTTCCCGAACGCACACGTGCCCGAACGTTCATTTGAACAAAATTTCAATTTCTTCTCCTCTCGTGGTCTATGTCACCTTCCCACGATGGCTGTCGTTTTCGCCGATACCTAAGCGTAGACCTAAACACAACCTATCTTTCCAATGCGCTCTGCCTTCGTGCTAGTCGACTGATGATGGCTGTCGTTTTCGCCGATACCTAACCTATGACCTAAGCACAACCGATCTTTCCAGTGCGCTATGCTCGCGTACTCATGGACTGACGGTGGCTGTCATTTTCGCCGATACCTAAGCTTATTCCTAAACACAACCGATCTTTCCTGTGCGCTCTACTCCTCTACTCGTCGACTGATGATGGCACTCGTTTTCGCCGATACCTAAGCTTAGACCTAAACACAACCGATCTTTTCTGTGCGCTCTGCTTTCGTGCTCATCCACTGATGATGGCAGTCTTTTTCGCCTATACCTAAGCTTAGACCTGAACGCAACCGATCTTTCCAGTGCGCTCTGCTGTCGTTTTGGTCGACTGATGATGGCTGTAGTTTTCGCCGATACCTAAACCTACACCTTAACCAGAACCAGTGACGCTTTTGCGACGTACCTTCCCTTAGGCTAGCGCTGCTATTCACAGGAACTATACGCCACCTAAACCTAAGCCAGAAACTAGAAGCAGTGATGCACTTATGACTTTACGAAGCCTAGTTTGATGCTATTATATTATAGTATTAATATATAATAGTATTAATACATTTCATTTGTACAAGGTCCTTTACTAGAGCAACATGTAGAAACACCGATAACATATGAGTACACCTTTTCCACTCGGTTTTGGTAGGTGGTTGTGCTCTGAAGACGACATCAGTATGTGCCTCCCATCTACAACTCTAGTAACTGCTCGAGCATTGCAGTACAGCGATTTCCTGCTCTCGCAGCACCAATAGTATTTGTCTCCGCGACATTTGTCTTTCACGAAAAAGTAGCCATGCACAGTTAACTTAGCACATCCTCGCAGGGAAGGAACAAGTTCACATACATATTCCATTATAGCGCAAGAAACACAGTAGCTATAAGTACAAACGTCATGCATCAAGTAAATGTCAAGCACATTGCTACCTCTCTTACTCTAAAGTCAGCCAGTCAATCCTCTACCGCCACACAGACTCTTCTAAAAGATAACAATGAAGAACCAATCACTCTTATCAAGATTCAAACCGATCAACACCTCACAGCCTCGCATAAAAGCTACAATGACCATTCGGGAAGTTCACGTTCGGGAAGGTCAACATTCGGTCAGGTAAACTGTCGATCACGTGAACTGTCGGTAAACATATTGTCGGGAAGCTGATCCTAGGGGAGGTCAACTATCGGGAATGTGTACACCACCGTTTTTGTACTTGTAGTAACACTATTCAAGAAATACATATCTGAACTATGCTAAAAGCGTCGCGTTTGTTGCCGTCCAGCAGCAGCATGCGATTGAAGACGTTCGAGAGGCCTATTCCTTCATCGACGAGTTCCTGCTGGCTTATTTCTGTTGCGCTGATTCTTTTTCAAATAGGCGCATTCTATGTGACCTATCAATTAGCAGTGTCGGCAACGCTCAGCGATGAACGTGCACTTTTTCGCATAATGTCTACCGTCACAGCGATAACATTCCACTTGAACGCTCTTTCTTTGAGTGGGACCAGTTCTCTTATCGCTCTGCCTCTGATTGTCAGCGTTGAGCTGAATTTGCTGAATAGCGTCCGTCCAGAGAGCCGTAGTTTCCAATGCATGCAATCGCGTAGGCCCTACTGCCGGACCTTCCTTTAGCGCAATGTCGAATATTGATACTTTTTCTGCTAACAATCTTAGTTTTCAGACCGTCTGTAATACCACAAATGAAGCAATCTCATAGCGCTGTATCCAAACCCCTTTCTAAAGTTGAAACGCTCAGATAGCCTTCGTAATTCTGCTCAGATATCAGCGATGGTCTCACCTGGGCGCCGATCACGAATGTAGAAGCGAATCCGTTCCACGATTTCAAAGGCTACTGTGTTGAAATATTGTTTCAACGCATCAGTAATTTCATCGCAAGAAATTTCACCTGGAAGCTGAGGACTAATCGCTGAGCGGATTAGTGTATTTCTGGAGGGTCCGCAAACGCTAAGCAGAAGTGCTCGTCTCTTCGCATCCTTCGTAGTCAACTGTGCTTCGAAGTGAAAAATCAGTCCTTCTACGGACAACTTCCATGAAGTTCGATTTTCTGCCAGTAATATCTCAAGCAGATTGGCAGCAGACAACTCATTCTCGTCGCCAGTGCTATATATTACGTGCGTGGACACTGAGCTGCCTGAATAACCAGTTGAATAAAACCGCTTTGCTCTACGAGTACAACGCAAATTCAAATAAGGGAGGATAGGCTAACAGACAGCGGTGTTCCAATCGCTATCGAAAACACTTGGGAAAGAGTTCCCATGCATTAGCTGACGAATACATGACACCATCAACACACGACCACACTGTTAGTCAGTATTCATCGCTGAAAAGACGGTGTACAAGAATGTTTGATTTCATTTACAGTAATTTTATTCACAATACTGAGAAATAAAAACTGTGCCCAATATGAAGAAAACACGTTACTGAGGGTGCCGGTAGTTTGAGGTATCTCTAACGACTCATGCAAATTGGCCTTCATGGGGTCTTAGCTTTCGGTACCACTCTTGAATCACCTGATACTGTCGGCAGCCGTCGAAAGAGTTACCCCAAACACGATTTTACGTTTTGCCAAGGTAGTTTGGTGGTGAAGCAACCAGAGAGAATCGCGTTCAAGAGTATATTATACGCGTATTATATATTCAACAGTATAATATATACATATATAATATATATATATATATATATATTGAATATAATATTTATTATATCCAAGAACATATTATGTGCGCTTAAATATAGGTTTATTGTGACTGTGGAAAGTAGTATACATTATCTGATGGAGGCGCACAGACTTAGCTCTTGATCCCCAAGATTATCGTATTTCGCTTTCCATTGAACAATGGTATCGAATTTCCTTGAAGTGTATACACGATTAATGAAAGAACAACTCACTGTGGCTCCAGGCTCCCTATAAAGTTGACTGACAAGTGTGCACACGCTGACAGTGGAATCTCATTACGCGCAAATGAATTAGCCAAACAAGCTCTGGCGGCGCGGCACGCACAGGAGCACATTGCCGTAATATTTGTAGGATTTGATGTGCCGCCTGCTGCTCCACTCCCACGAACAACCATTTGGAAATATCACTGAAGATGTTGTCAATTACTGGCTGTGTGAATACCGTGTTTTCTTCGTATTGGCCACTGTTTTACCAGTCCGTATTGCGACTAAAATTATTGTAACTAAACTCATACATTTTTGTTCACGGTATTTTCAACGATGAACACTGACCAAGTTCGTGTGGTAATGGTTAGTGGAAAGGATAGGCATAACGGTTACCTGGGCGTATCTATTGGAGACCTAACACATTTGTGGGAACTCATGCTGCGCCATACCTGGTGTCAGTAGCGTCATGACACCAGCAACAACCAACTATATTGTCATGACACCACCAAAGTGACAATTCTTCTCCTTCATTCAGGCAAATTAATGACAAGTCCGGAAAAACACGATTACCAATATACCAAATGAAATTCCCAGGTTGATCCTCACACATTAGGGAAACTGGACAAGGAGTTCACCAATGATTTTAACAACATTTAGCAGGAATTAGGTGTAGGAACGTTGAAAGAAGAAGTACAGGGCAAGTTGTGATCGGACGAGAACAACTACAGGTGGGACATCTAAATGAAAATATGGAAGAATGCATCAATGGGTCTGCTACGGTAGTATGTCACATGGCGATATGCTCAATACCCCATGATAGTTTAAGAATCTTGAGGCTTCGACATGAGAACAGCTATTGGTTAAGGAAAGACAAAGAAGCATTTTCCATCCGCAGCGGCTCATGTATCAACAGGAACGGTGGACTTGAAATGAGTGACATTTGGTCAATCGTGACCACTATAATAGGTTGTCGCTGATCCATTAGTCCCAAAATAAACGCATTGAAGATTAACTAAGAAACCGGCTCATTTAAAACACATCTTATTAATAGTTTCCGTACACATCACCGGAAACCGCACGGAATTGTTATTTCGACCCTGATCTATCTAATTGGGGAAACACGGAAAAACCACCCGTGGTTAAATAAACATGATGCAACAAACTGGATCTATCTTGAACAATTCGTGTTCTCATCTTCAGCTCACTCACAAAGATTTCTTTCTGTTGTTACAACTGGTGAATTGCTTGACTTCAAACTTTCCCTAATTGATAAAATGCTTGAGTAGTGTATTTCTTCCCTTAAACCACTATGAAGTATTTAAATTCGACGCTAATGACGAAAACATGAGACGTTTTAAAGCTTCGTCTACTAAAATAGTCAGTCGCCGCTTACACTGCCGTGTTTATCAATTAAAAGCATGAGATCATACCCCGTATTCAGAAACCCTATCTTTACTTTAATCATGTGTTACCTGAAAATACCATTCATAAGACAAAGCTGTTCCACACTAAAAACTCATGCAGTGAGTTAATTTTGTGCACAGGAGAAATTCTTCCCTCCATGCATGAGATTCATTTAAGGAATTCCTGGCATTCGATAATTCTTGATTGTGCAGCAGAACACGATGGCGCAAATAATCGGTGCACAAACACATACCTGCTTGTACGCAACTTTGAAACTTCGTTGAGACGTCTTGGCAGATAATCACAACGTCGCATAACCGGAGCTACCTGAATCGTGCCCAATTTCCGACGATTAGGATAGCTTCGGTTATGTGATTTTGCGTTTCCATTGATGCGATATTCAAGAAACCGTGAGACGACGTGGCAGATAGCCACAACGTCGCATAACCGGAGCTACCTGAATCGTGCCCAATTTCCGACGATTAGGATAGCTCCGGTGATGTGATGTTGCGCTTCCATTGATGCGATATTCAAGAAACTCTGAGACGACGTGGCAGATAACCACAACGTCGCATAACCGGAGCTACCTGAATCGTGCCCAATTTCCGACGATTAGGATAGCTCCGGTGATGTGATGTTGCGCTTCCATTGATGCGATATTCAAGAAACTCTGAGACGACGTGGCAGATAACCACAACGTCGCATAACCGGAGCTACCTGAATCGTGCCCAATTTCCGACGATTAGGATAGCTCCGGTGATGTGATGTTGCGCTTCCATTGATGCGATATTCAAGAAACTCTGAGACGACGTGGCAGATAACCGCAACGACGCATAAGCAGTCGTATCTCAATCGTGACGCGTTTCTAGCCATTAGGATACTGCCGGTGATGCGATGTTGGGTTTTCGTGAAAACAAAATGAAAGGCTACTGAGCGATCGTGAGCAGATCAGACATGAATGACGTCGGTAATTCCATCTGCTCAGGTTTGAAGACATTGGGACACTACGAACTGTATCAGCAAAAGGAAAGGTGGTCAACAAAAACCAATTTTCAAACCCGTTTCACGAATTAGTTCAAATTGAATTAATATATTGTTGCTTGCGGTTTCGTTATTGTCCCTCCGGAGAAGTGTACAATACCGACAGTGGAATAAAAGAGAATGCAAAATGTTGGGATATGTATATATGCAAGCGTAGGGGATAGTTAATATGCTGGATACTCACCATGTGTATCGCTGTTCCAATCATTTCGATAATGAATGACGGCATGCTGATATTCTGGAATGGTAAAGTTATTATAGAATGAGCGAACGTTATTACATATCACATTTGAGTACACGACGTGGCATTCCATCAAGCGCTTAGAAGTGTTGTAGGTTGCTACGGGCATCAGTCATCGAAGTGAAGAATCGAACCATTAATGCTGGTAATAATTTTTTCAACGGCACGAGAAATGTAATAGCTTCAAATGCATTTAAGCTCTGCTTTTGGGCATAGATATCTGTGTGCATTTGCAATTGTGTTCCTTTTGAGAATGAACTGCCCGAGCTCGTTAGTCTACTTGTACAACGTTCGAAACGTTATCGCGCTAACTAGCGCTGTGATTGTGAGTGATAAAACGTACATTTCTTTCGTACTACCCTTCCCAGCGGTTATAAGAAGCTGAAACAAAATTTCTGACACCTGTTCTCTACATTTCTATATAATGGTTTAATTGAACCATTACTATGCAGTTTTATTAGAACGTAATTTCAGTACGCTTTGCCATTGTTGCATTTACGAAGAGATGAGAAATCATACTGTTTCAAGAATGACAGTCAACTTTGTAATAAAGCTAATGCAACCGGTTTCATGACCTATCAGCGAACTTTGCGTTGTAGAAAGCTGAAGGCTTATTTATCCACCACGATTCATTTAGCTGATAGCGGTGGACTTCAGTCCCATTAGGAGGCGACGTTCTGATGATATAACAAAAAATGCTACCATAGTAAAGGTGGCCCACTTTATTTAAATGCTGAGAGTATTTGATTTTAAGATGTGTGCTTGCGTTTTGTGCCAAAGTTATCCATATAAATGAGGAATGCATTTGAATGTACTACTAGTAAGCATTTAATTTAGTTTCTAGCCAAGCAGTGTTGCTGAATACCAGAATTGAGATAATCACCGCTCATTTGGAACCTTCACACGGATGATTCAAATTAAACAAACCTTATGTCTAACGGGAAACATGGCAAAATCGCATGGTTGGCTGACGGGCACTGCTGATAGCTGTGTTCAGCTTGAGACCGCGAAAACTGGTCGCGTTATCTGTCATAGAAAAAAACGTGAGATTAGAATCCCCGCTTGCTGTTTGTTGCCTGATTCATTGGTGACACAACCGATACACGCAAAGCGATAGTGCAGGCGTCAGCTTTTATACATTTACCAGTGGAAAGTGCAGAAGGGAGTTTACCTGAAGCTGGTAACAAGTTGATCTTGTAATTCTTCCAATACATGCGACATTATCCGTTTTGTCTTATAATTGAACGTCCTGTTAGCACCTACATTTGGCGTAAATATTAACGTGGAGAAGAATGTTTCGTCGCTACCTCGTATTCTTTTTCCATGTTCAGCCGCTCTAAGTGATTCTTTACCTGCCGTGATAATGGTCATGTATGTCACTTCAAACGGTTGCTCCTGAACATGGCAAAGCAAATCATTGCACAAAACTATGCTGTGAACTTACAAACATAAGTGAGTACAACTGCCATTCAAATATTCAATAACTGATCATTAGCATCGTTTGGTGACCATTGGTGCCTGGAATATAGTGTCATTGCGTTTTCCGTTGGAAGTAACGAAGGAGAAAAGGAAAATATCGTTCAATGTACCATCATAAAATCATGTATGATAAGCTTAGACAGTGGACAGACGAGACAACTTTACGGTTAGCCGTTCAGGGTCATCATAATAAATCATCATAAATGGACAAACGCGTGTGAATTTTGTATTTTGTGAAAGTGAACTCTGTTTGCAGGAAAATAAGAACCGCCGTTCTTACCAGCTTGATGCAACGTTTGGTCACGGGTGAATAACGACTGGTGCCGTGGAACGGTGTTTCTATCGAGACAAAAACGTAACGAATTGTGAAACCCTTGGACGAACGCCATATCGGTTCCTCCGTGCCTGCGTTGATAAAATCGCCGTAACTTCTGACAGTGGAATACATTTAGGTCAACGAATTCTAGCGCTCTTCCGTGATATAGAAGTCGCTAAAAGAAAGAAAACCAAAGGATTCGTCGCTTAATCAGCAAAGCGAGCAATGCCGGTGGCGAAACAGAGTTGTTTACGTGATCTGACCGACACGTTGGCAAATGCGTTGCTGTCTTTTACAGTAATAAAGTCGGCAAGTAGTATTTTCACGCTAAGTAAGAATTGGTTAAGAATTAGGCATATTTTACTAATCAACGCGTTATGCACGGCCTAGTATTACCAGAGCACTTATTATTTGTCCTACTATTACACAATGGATTCGAAAAGAAAGTGAAAGAACATGCACTCACTAAGGTAAAATGGTTGCAGTTTTTAATCCTTAGGTTTCCCTGAAACGCTTTTCCAACCACGCAAGCGGTTTTTTCCTTGAAAGATAGATTACTTATTTACTCGCTCTGAGACAGTAGTGGCACTGATGGACACAAACTGCGTAGAATGGTTATTCCTTCGAATAGAAAAGTGCATCAATGTGAGCAGCTGGTTTCTTGAAATGTACTTTCGTGCTGTTCAACAAATGAAGTCTTCTCTGGGATTTTATCGTTTCCTGCGCCTGTACTTGGACCCTATTGTTTCAGCAGCGTCATATTTTGACGCTAAATGGAATACACTGTCGGTTAAATGCTTTCACTTTTATAAACCACTGAAAGAAATTCTACACCTAACAATGCACACTTTGCTTTGGTGGAAATTAATTTTTCTGTTATCTTCTCACCGTTTTCTTCATTTTCAGACTTTGGGCCATGTTTTGTAGTATTTTGAAGGGCACATGCACATTTGCATTTTCACATTAGTCCATGCTTGCACATATATTGGTTATCTCATGAGACAGATATAATTGTTTCGATAGAAATACTTCTCTACGAAAGCTCGCGCAGAGGAGCCCGTGCACAGGATCTGCATAGGGAACGGAAATTATTAGGAGCTCTTTTTTAGTGACGCTAAACATACCGTAAACTTAACATGTGATTGTTGTTTGACTCTGGACGGCTTACTGATATGTGCAGCTTCAGTTGAAATTCCATTTTCACAGGTGCCAATTTGTTTTTCTACATAAAATGCAGATAACCGTTGAAGACGTTATTGTCTATGCTCGTATTTACGCATGTCAACTACAGGCTCACTGCATGATATCTGCTATATTCTCATTGTCACAGGATTGTCTAGGTTAGCTTCACTTTTCATTGGCGTTCAGCTATTTTTGTGCTTGCATTTGTCTTTTCGTTCGTTGGCCAACCGCTTTTAAGACGCCCAATGTGCTGGTCCCATAGAGCGGATTCCCTTTTGTCAGCTTTGCATATTCTTATTTGATATGGGCAGTTGCTCTCGTTTCCTGGTGTTTTAGAGAACATCAAAGAAATTTATGAGCTGCGCACGGTCTGAACATAACTACACGGGACACTACGACAAACGAATTGATGTAAAATGCAACCATTGCTGAAGACACTCGTATCACAGCGTTCAACGTGTTTATTCATCTGATCCACAGAAATACAATTCGATATGGAACAACAAGAGCGCTACATGCATCGGTTTTATGTATGAGAAAATGACAATCATGAATAATCTAAAAAACGATCGCATCTGAGAAAAGGATTGGACTGGTAAACGGTAATATCTACATAGAGGGTGAATAGTTCACTTTAGAAATTGCAATTGATATTACGATGCAATCGCAGTATTCGTACTTTTGAATTTCTGTCGTCTAATTAGCAAGCTGTCGCAGTTCTTGAAATAAATACAGAAAATGCTCAACAGAAACGAACGTTTAAGTACAATTCGTTTATCACCTGCAAATTTAATTTTCTGTACTTTAGCTTTTGCACTTTTCTTGAAGGTAAGTGCCTCCAATATGACCACTTTGTCTGAAACTATATTGGAACTGATGGATTCAACGGGTGCACACAGGTTACCGTTTAATTAAGCGAAGTAGACATTCTGCTACATTGACGTGTTCCAACGTGAGACAACCACAAATAGTCAGACATTGGGTCATTAATTTCAGCTGCAAAATTTAGTATACACAAATTATTTGTATCCAGTGCAACCTATTTGTATATTGATGACTGAATGGCGATATGAAATTGATCAAGATATAGAAGCGGCCAACATATGTATTGCAGCCGTGATTTCAGTCGTGATCACCTCGTAACTCGTTCGAAATAGTTTACTAAAGAAAGAATGTAATGATCTATATGAAGAAACGTCATGAAAGTAAAAGAATAAAAAGTATTAATACATTTGTGTTGTTAGAATTCGTAATCATAACGTGTACTGAAAGTATGTCGATCTTTTTGTCTCAGAAAATCCCGTTCAGTTCGTATCTTATATTGATGGCAAAAAAAGCTCGAGATGGCATATGCGGAACTTTCGGATCTCCCCTGGATCCGTCTTCATCGCTTGTGTACTGACTGAGCACACAAGACCTTACTCGTGTTGCCTCTGCGCTGGTGGGTCTGACGGATTGCAGGTTCCACTGCAAGATTGTCTGGGTGAACGACCAACGCTGGACCGGTCAAGGATCGACCTGATAGTGGACGTCGTTTGCTCAGATGGTCGAGCGGAGGAACTTGCGGACCCACTGATTGACTGCACAGTCGGCACACCAGCGCTAAACACGGATCCAAGGGAGATCCGAAAGCTCCGCATATACCGTTTCACGCTTGTTCTTTACCTTAAATTAGTGTTAAGACAATGAAAGTAAAAGTGCAACACAGTTAGTGAATTTTGTGGTGCGGTCGTTGCACATCTATAGAAAGAGGCTATCGTTGTCTGCTTCGCTTTTTCCTGCAGACTTAAGTGGTTAAAGTGCTGACCATTGCATTAAACCTATCGGGGAACTTTTCAAGAGCAAATAACTTCAGTCGATGTAGTGAATGGCGATCGTGGTTGTCTGCTAATGGCTTTTGACTTCTGTATCGCTATTGCTTAGTTCTTCTAAATCGTCAGCATGCCAGTGCATTCTCTATGCAGCCGTACGCCTGCTTGAAATAGTAGATTCTGCACCAGGCGCATTGCAAGTGGGCAATTCATCATCAGTTGTAGGAAAGCTTGAAAGCCAACTTCTGGGAATATTACCGTAGCGGACACACTGCCCAAAGGAGGGGGCTGTAATGACGGTTCATCGACATGTTACTAATCTAAATTTCTGGAAACATTTCCCCATTGTTTCTGGCTGTACATTGCTCCTTCCGCTGGCGAACTTATGGAAAGGCAAAACCCTGCGTAATTGACAGTGTGTGTCTCAATTATGCTGATCAAAGTACAACTTGCGCAGGAGTCAACATATAAGAGTTAACTCTGCTGCGCTTGTCAATGAGGGACCAACAAATCATGAAAGAGCCGTGAAGAAGATGATAGCGGTCAACTTAAAAACGCGTTCAACATGGGAATCTATTGCATTAAGTACAGGGTATCTAGCTGTTGCGCCAGATGCAGGAAACAGAATTCAGTTCAATGCGAATTTGTTTCTCTCTTCGTTGGCTTTCTGCATACACACCACTAGAAAATCATGCTCTCAATATGGACAGTAGCAATAGAAATCTGCGCAAGCACGCATCTCTACCAGACGGGAGCAATTGACTCTATATTTAATCTGTATGTGACCGCGCGAACCTGAGAAATCAAATTTTGTGTTTACAGTAGTAGTAAGACAATAAGACAGTCTGGTAGTAATACAATAAGACTGGTATCTTGATACAGCGGAAGCACTATACATTCTTAAGGCAGTAACGGTATTGCAGGGCATGATTGTAGAAAAAATGAAACAGCGCGCGCAGTAAACCCGTTCCACAGGAAAAAGTAATGGGCTATTTCAAATAATTCAGTTGGCAAGCACAAAACTTTAGGAGCAGCGTACATCTGGCACCTGACATTGTTCATTTCCATGAACAGGGGCCAGAACAACTGCAAACAGCATCCCAGCAGTTCTTCTATACCAATTGGACCAACACAAAAATTTCCCGCAAACATCCAATTCAATCTTTGGTCATGTGTTTCATATCGTTCCAGTATTCTCACCTCCAAATGATAAACTTGGAAAATCCACCTGTACCTGTAGTAGACTAACGTATGGTGAAGTAATTCTGCTATGCGTTTACCATACATTTAAACATTAAATGAAATGGCTTCAGCAAAGGTTACGGTTTTCATCACATTGATTGTCGCATTGTTCCGTATCGACATGGACAGGCAGCTGCAGCTCATTAATTTAATTACTGTTGTCTCAATAACCAGGAAATAGACCAACACTCCATACCAAATACCCATACGCAAACACGATAAAAGGAATGCTCCCTAAGATGAAAGCTCAATTGCCATTGCAACAAAATGTTACCCAAGGACTCAAAAGACAAATTCAAGAACAAGAATAGCTGAACATCAATGAAAAATAAGCCAAACTAGCAAACCCAGTGACAATTAAAGTATAGCAGCTTTACTACATTCACATAGTGGACGACATGCATAATTAGGAAAACTGACAATGAGCGCTTCTACCGCATGCTGTACTTTGTTCAGGGAAGCAAACACGCAATTCATGAATTTTATGTACAACTGAAGCTCCTCAGAGCAGTAGGTCGACCAGACTCCACCAATAGTTCCAGAATAAGCTTTGGGTGTAGTGAGTCATCGCTATTAAATAGCTACGAATGAACATCAGCATGGGTATGTTTGTGATCGTTTTCGTAAATCAATTGGTACTAGAAAACTATTATACTTTATTTTCTTATGAGATATTCGATATCTGTACAAGCATGCACTAACGCGACAATGCAAATGTACGTATGGTATCGGAAATATAACCGAAGCTAAAAAATTCAGTACAGAGATTTGTGGCTGAAGAAAGCGATAAAAAGACGACAGAGAAACGCTTCTATCCATAACAAACGGCACAATAGTACGCGGAAGCCAAAGCGAATTTCTTTCAGTGTTCATAAAAGCTAAAACCGCTTACCAACACCGTGTACAGTTTGGCGTCAAAAAGTGACGGCATGGAAAAACAGCATCTAGAAAGAGGCATAGAATAGTCCATTGCAGCGACAAATCATCAATTCTTGAATAGTAGCAAAATTCATTTTAAGAAACGAAAATTGCTTACATTGGATTACACGTGCCATCCTTCTACACGACAGGACAACCATTCTGCGCCATGCCACTGTTGTTTTAAATAAGTAACCTATCTTTCAAGAGGGAAATCCGCTTGGATGCCTGCAAAAGCATTTCACAGAAAATGAGGGGGTAAAAATTGTAAGTATTTTAGCTTTGTTAGTTCATGTTACTTCCCCTTGTTTTCGCATCCACTGCTTCAGAGTAGGTCAAATAATAAGTGCACTCCTAATAATACGCCGTGTATTACGCCTTGATTAATAAAATATTCTAAATCTTCAAGCGGTCCTTACTTACCGTGCAAGAAACACTTGACGACTTTATTACTGTAAAAGACAGCAACGAATTTGCCAACCTGTCAAGTAAACAACTTTGCTTCCCCGCCTGCATTGCTCACTTTGCTGCTTCAGCGACGAACCCTTTACTATTTGTACCTGTTAGCGAATTCCATGTCACAGAAGGTTGCTAGATTTCGTTAATCTCAATGTATTCCACAGGCAGATGTTCATCCTATCATTTTAGGTATTCGACAGCTGATATGAAAACCGTTCTTGGACTTCACCGATCACTATGTTACTTTCGCCGTAAAAACAGCATTCCACGGCAGTAACCGTTCCCCTCATCCATGAGGACACGTTCTTTCCGGCGGGTGAGATTTGTGGTAGTGTAGTGACGAACAGGGACGGATAACGTTAAGGTCTTCTCATCCATCCAGTGCCCAATTTTATCATACGTGATTTTTTTTTTCTTTTCAACGGGGAAAGGACCATTTTTGCTGACAGATTCTTCAAACACGGTAACAACCCGTTAGAACAAAAGCGTTTATTCCGAAACGCAAAGCTTTCGGCTACTACTCCCGTAGCCGTCCTCATTGCACTGAGGACGGCTACGGGAGTAGTAGCCGAAAGCTTTGCGTTTCGGAATAAACGCTTTTGTTCTAACGGGTTGTTACCGTGTTTGAAGAATCTGTCAGCATACGTGATTTTATCATAGTGCATTGAAACGTTGTAATCCTCTCTTCGACCCCTTCTCTGAATTACAAGCATAATGGCGCTGATATTTAAGACTACATGGACCGTCAGGATATGAGAATGCTAGAATGGCAGTTGTACTCACTTTGGCTTGTAAGTTCGCAGCTGATGTTTCCGCAATGATCTGCTTTGCCGTATTCTGCAGCAACCGTTCAGGGCGACGAATATTATCGACCAGGCGGCGGGTACTGCTTCCCTTGGGCCGGATAAACATGAAAGTCCAGTACGAGTAAGTAATGGAGCATTCTTATGCTAGTAAATATGAAGGTCAAATGAAGTTGCTAAGAGGATGTGCAATTGCACAAGAGAAGGGATAATGTCGACATGTATTGGAAGATTTACAAGGTCAACTTGCTATCAGATTCAGGTGAGCACCTTTCAACTCTTTGCATTGGTAAATGCATAAAAGCTGACGCCTCCACTAACGCTTTGCGTGTATCGGTTGTGTCATCAATGAATCAGCAACAAATAGCAAGCGGGCAAGCCTAGCCTGGAGTTTTTATATTATAGATAACACTGTCACACCACCACATTTCTGCGGCCTGAACGTGAACACTGCTATGAGTATTGATTTTAAGCCCACTACCATGAGGTGTCAGGACTTCCATTATACAGAAGTTTTGCATAATTTGAATCATCACAGTGAAGCATCGAAACGAGTGATGATTTCTTCCATTTCTGATGTTCAGCAACACTGCTCAGCAAGAGATTAAATGAAGTGCTTACTAGTACGCCATTCAAATTTAAGAGTTATTCATACGGATGAGTTGGTGCAAAGTACATGCATACATCTTGAAATACTCTGACATGGGAACAAAATTGCCCGCATCGATTAGGGTTGCCTGTTTTTTTATTTCGTGAAAACGTCAGCTCCTATTTGAATGGCAGCGCTCTGCGATAAGCTGGATGAAGCGATGTGGATAAGCGCAGCTTCAGTTCATACAAAGCAAAATTACTTAGTAGGTCAAGAGATCGGTTACTTTAGTTCTACTTCTTAGGGGATTGTGGTTCTTGAAACTTTGTGACTTGAGCCCTTTTGGCCACTAAAACAATGGAATAGAATACTGCACTTACGCGCGTATTCGCTCTTACAAAAAGCCAAACTTTCAGTAGGGGGACCACAATAGAGTATCAGTTAAATCAGTGCTTCTCACCGACCCCTTTTCGGAGCTGCGGCCTCGCCACCGACCCCCTTTTCGAGCTGCAGGCTCGCCACCACCCCCTGCATGCTCTTACTACTCCAGCGGGGGTGAGAGATTCTCTGCTAACTGTAGAGCGCAATGGTTCACCCTATTGCCGCTAGAATGGCAATCTAACAATCCCATCAAAGTGACAAGGTGTACTCGAAGGCACCGAATTTTTCCTCTTTTTACCCTCCAGTCTTAGAAACCTTTTGAGAACCGTTCGCCGTAGATTTTGCCATTGAGCGGCTACAGAGGTCCAGAAGCATCAGTCGTCTGCTGCTCCCAGGGGGGCAGAACGGACTCCCTGGCCGCGCCAGCGCCCCCTAACTGCCCCTTCCGTCTCCTCCACCCCCTCAGAACTCTGACCGACCCCCAGGGGGCGGTACCGACCTCTCTGAGAAACACTGAGTTAAATGAATAACAAGACAGTTTTTACTGATTTTGAAGCAGCAACAGGATTCCAACTTTGAGTCGGGCACTTGCATCACACAACTTCAACACGTATGACCTTACGGTGGTTGCGTGATCAAATGCCGTAATCACCAAAAGTGTTTTCATGTCCCTTTCAGCAGAAATAGTTCAAATGGTTTTCATATCACTATTCGTAAATAGCAGTGTTTATTTTGTTAAACTTTTGTTAGCCCAATGTCTCAATATCAAAGTCCTTTTTGTCCATTGATACATTGGAAATAGCAATTTCGATGGCAGAATAAGCTAGTAGCAAAGTAGCTGGTAGCTGGTAATAGCACGTTATCCAGACGCCTATTTGCGGACATCCTTTGTCGTTATTGAGTATGCATCATCAGCTGTCATATATACTGAAAACTATTGCTATTTTCTAAAGGAAACAATCAATCTGGTGCGCAAGGATGATTGCGCAAGCGTTGGACAAAATTTGTGGAAGCACGAGGCAAATGGACGCACCGGGTCTTTGAGGATAGCTGCCCGTGTGCCTGCGCATTCTATAATGCAATGCATTACTTGCGTCACCTTTTGTTCTGACGGACGGGTTAGCGCCGGCGCTAACCCGTTCATCGGGGCGTTGCCGATATCGACGAATCCGTTGGCGGCCGACCTTGTGCAGCGCTATTGGATGCACGCTAGTGTGCTCGGACTTGTCCGTCACTGTGAATGGAACAGGGAGAGTTCACCTTTTGTTCTGCACATCTGTTACGGATGTAACCTATAGGGCAAGGTCACCATGTGTGGTCTTGTTTGCATGGTAATTTGTAAAATCAACCAAATAGGGTACTATCGGCTCTTATATAGGGACAGGTGCAGTGTGGATGTTGCACGGAGTTTTTGACGAACGCGTAGACGCACCGTGCTTGTGCTATGCGAATTGATTGATCGTAGAAACTGCTACACGACAATGGGTGCTAACACCTCTCGACGTGCGTCCACATGAGCGTGGTGCTCAGGTGCTGAGCAGACAGCGCGAACAGGGTAGCAGAAAAGCTGCAGGACCTGTTGATCCATGTTTGGTCGCTTTGCATCATGGAAAGGACCGCCACTCCTTTCTGTGCGCCATTCTACCTTCCGGGCAAATGGCCACAGCGCCCAGGCGTTATCAATTCGGTATCCACAAAGCAGCCGCGCCGTTGTAAGACATCTTGTCCCGCGACTCTGCGCTTTCGTTGATTAAGAGGACCGCAATCCTCCCTCAGCGCCATTCTGTATGTCTGGGAAGGCAGCGGCCGCATGGTGATTTCTCATGCTTATCGTGTTCATGTCCGCAACTGTCAGCGCTTAGCAACGGTACGGCGTTCGTACTTTGAAGGTTCGGTAAGTCTGCGTCGTTCTTGCTATACCGTGATTAACTGCGAGTGTACAAGGCAATGTTAGTGTTAAGAGCCTAAGCGAGCATAGCGCACTGGAAACATCGGTTGTGCTTAGGTCTAGGTTTAGGCATCGGCAAAAACGACAGCAGTCGTCAGTCGACCAGCACGAAAGCATAGCGTCCTGGAAAGATCGGTTATGTTTAGGTCTAAGCTTAGGTATGGGCGAAAACGACAGACATTATCGGTGGAGGAGCACGAAAGCATAGCGCACAGGAAAGATCGGTTGTGTTTAGGTGTAGGCTTAGGTATCGGCGAAAACGACAGCCATTGTCAGTCGACTAGCACTTAAGCAAAGCGCACAGGAAAGATCGGTTATGTTTAGGTCTAGGCTTAGGTATCGGCGAAAACGACAGCCATCGTCAGTCGACTAGCACTTAAGCAAAGCGCAAAGGAAAGATCGGTTGTATTTAGGTCTAAGCTTAGGTAACGGGGAAAACGACAGCCATCATTAGTCGGCGAGTACGAAAGCATAGTGCCCAGGAGAGATCGGATGTGTTTTAGGTCAAGGCTTAGGTATCGGCGAAAGCGACAGCCATCATTAGTCGACCAGCACGAAAGTATAACGCACAGGAAAGATAGGTTGTATTTAGGTCTAGGCATAGGTATCGGCGAAAGCGACAGCCATCATTAGTCGACGAGTACGAAAGCATAGTGCACAGGAAAGATCAGATGTGTTTAGGTCTAGGCTTAGGTATCGGCGAAAGCGACAGCCATCATCAGGCGACTAGCACGAAGGCAGAGCGCATTGGAAAGATAGGTTGTGTTTAGGTCTAGGCTAAGGTATCGGCGATAACGACAGCCATCGTCAGTCGACCAGCACGAAAGCAGAGTGCACAGGAAAGGTCGGTTGTGTTTAGGTTTACGCTTAGGTATCGGCGAAAACGACAGCCATCGTCAGTCGGCCAGCACAAAAACATAGCGCACAGGAGAGACCGGTTGTGTTTAGGTCTAGGCTTAGGTATCGGCAAAAGTGACAGCCATCATCGGTCGTGGTAAACACGGTTAGTGCGCGTCGAAATGAGCTCGCGTGCAACACTGCGCTTCCGTGTCCGCTACAGAGTTTCTCCGTTGTCACACTGCATTCAGCACACTTGCTCCACAGGCAAAAGAGGAGTCACGCAGCAGCGAACTCATATCACCGTTCACCTCCACGAGGTGGCGTTGAGGTCAGAATTCGTTCAGCGCTTCGGCCGCCGACCCATTGCGTCACGGTAACAATGGGTCTGTAATTAGGTCATGGGCTACTGTAGCACGGGCAGCTAACCGAAAAGCGCCGAAGCACCTCTTGTTCCGGACGAAAATAAATAAATAAAGCTGTTTTCAAACGGCGATCAACAAACACACTTACTCCATCAGTTAACAGTTCATTGTATCTGCTACTACGCGAAAACCATTTTTGGAAATCTATCAACGCAATATCAATCGCTGCGTTGCAAAATCTGTATAATGGGATTCGAAAATTCTCTCCTGGTAGTACATCTTAGCCTTATTGGAAGTCTCAGGAATTATGGCATTTGTGAATCGAACATTACGCAGAATTACTTTGTGCATCCTTATAGCTAGTCGAGATAAAAGTACGCGACATATATGATCTAACTGCAATACGGGATACTCCTTCAAGCTATCCTTCAAGGATAGTCCGCATACGGTGCATCTGGAGTGATAATAAAGGAAGTTAGCGATGTCTGCTTCTCATCATCATACTGAAAGGTAGAGAAGGAGCATCAGAACTTCATTTTCAATTTGTATATACGCTGGTAACAGTATAATGAAAAAATGTCCGTTTAAAGCATTATGATGACAACGCTAGTTTGCGTCATAACGTTTCCTCAGTTGTACAAATACACTGACGAGCTCGTACAATTGATTCTCAAAAGGAACACAATTACAAATGCGGACAGATATCAATGCTCAAAAGCCGTGCTTAAATGTATTTGAAGCTATTACAATTCTCAAGTCACTGAAGAAATTATTACCAGCATTCATGGTTCGATTCTTCATTTCGATGACTGGTGCACCTGGCAACCTACAACACTTCCAAGCGCTTGATGGAATGCCACTTCGTGTACTCAAATGTGGTATGTAATAATGTACGCTCATTCCATAATAACTTTACCATTGCAGAATATCTGCATGCCGTCATTCATTATCGAAATGATTGGAACAGCGATACACATGGTGAGTATCCAGCATATTAACTATCCACTACGCTTGCATATATACATATCCCAACATCATGCATTCTCTTTTATTCCACTATCGTTATTGTACACTTCTCCGGAGGGACAATAACGAAACCGCAAGCAACAATATATTAATTCAATTTGAACTAATTCGTGAAATGGGTTTGAAAATTGGTTTTTGTTGACCACCTTTCTTTTTGCTGATACAGTTCGTAGTATCCCAATGTCTTCAGAGATGAGCAGATGGAATTACCGACGTCATTCATGTCTTATCTGCTCACGGTCGCTCAGTAACCGTTCATTCTGTTTTCACGAAAACCCAACATCGCATCACCGGCAGCATCCTAATGGTTAGAAACGCGGCACGACTGAGATACGACTGCCTATGCGTCGTTGTGGTTATCTGCCACGTCGTCTCAGAGTTTCTTGAATATCGCATCAATGGAAGCGCAACATCACATCACCGGAGCTATCCTAATCGTCGGAAATTGGGTACGATTCAGGTAGCTTCGGTTATGCGACGTTGTGGCTATCTGCCACGTCGTCTCAGAGTTTCTTGAATATCGCATCAATGGAAGCGCAACATCACATCACCGGAGCTATCCTAATCGTCGGAAATTGGGCACGATTCAGGTAGCTCTGGTTATGCGACGTTGTGGTTATCTGCCACGTCGTCTCAGAGTTTCTTGAATATCGCATCAATGGAAGCGCAACATCACATCACCGGAGCTATCCTAACCGTCGGAAATTGGGCACGATTCAGGTAGCTCCGGCTATGCGACGTTGTGGTTATCTGCCACGTCGTCTCAGAGTTTCTTGAATATCGCATCAATGGAAGCGCAACATCACATCACCGGAGCTATCCTAATCGTCGGAAATTGGGCACGATTCAGGTAGCTCCGGTTATGCGACGTTGTGGTTATCTGCCACGTCGTCTCAGAGTTTCTTGAATATCGCATCAATGGAAGCGCAACATCACATCACCGGAGCTATCCTAATCGTCGGAAATTGGGCACGATTCAGGTAGCTCCGGTTATGCGACGTTGTGGTTATCTGCCAAGACGCCTCAACGAAGTTTCAAAGTTTCGTACAAGCAGGTATGTGTTTGTGCACCGATTATTTGCGCCATCGTGTTCTGCTGCACAATCAAGAATTATCGAATGCCAGGAATTCCTTAAATGAATCTCATGCATGGAAGGAAGAATTTCCCCTGTGCACAAAATTAACTCAATGCATGAGTTTTTAGTGTGGAACAGCTTTGTCCTATGAATGGTATTTTCAGGTAACACATGATTAAAGTAAAGATAGGGTTTCTGAATACGGGGTATGATCTCATGTTTTTAATTGATAAACACGGCAGTGTAAGCGGCGACTGACTATTTTAGTAGACGAAGCTTTAAAACGTCTCATGTTTTCGTCATCAGCGTCGAATTTAAATACTTCACAGTGGTTTAAAGGAAGAAATACACTACTCAAACATCTTATCAATTAGGGAAAGTTTAAAGTCAAGCAATTCACATGTTGTAACGACAGAAAGAAATCTTTGTGAGTAAGCTGAAGATGAGAACACGAATTGTTCACGAAAGATCCAGTTTGCTGCGTCATGTTTATTTAACCACGGGTGGTTTTGCCGTGTTTCTCCAATTAAATAGATCAGGGTCGAAATAACAATTCCGTGCGGTTTCCCGTTATGCATACGAAAACTAGTAATATGATGTGTTTTAAATGAGCCGGTTTCTTAGTTAATCTTTAATGCGTTTCTTTTGGGACTAATAGATTAGCGACAGCCTATTATAGTGGTAACCACTGACCAAATGTCACTTATTTCAAGTCCACAGTTCCCGTTGATACATGAGCTGTTGCGGATGGAAAATGCTTCTTTGTCTTTCCTTAACCAATAGCTGTTCTCATGTCGAAGCCTCAAGATTCTTAAGCTATCATCGGGTATTGGGCATATCGCCATGTGACATACCACCGCAGCAGACCAATTGATGCATTCTTCCATAGTTCCATTTGGATGTCCCACCTGTAGTTGTTCTCGTCCGATCACAACTTGCCCTGTACTTCTTCTTTCAGCGTTCCTACACCTAATTCCTGCTAAATGTTGTTAAAATCTTTGACGAACTGCTTGTCCAGTTTCCCTAATGTATGAGGATCAACCTGGGAAGTTTATTTAGTATATTGCTAATCTTCTTCTTTTCTTTTTTATGGGGTTGATGCTCATATGCGATCCCAAAATTTTCACGGTTTTTACCCCGTTTAGTAAAAGCCTTTATTTTCCATAAAAGGAACAATACTCAGAGCTTTCGGGCGCGTACCTTGCGCCCGTCATCAGTGAAAAAATCCCACTTCGTCGACTGCCCAGCCGGTCAACGGATCAGCAAGCTCATAAGCTGGACCGTCCGGGCTGGCAAGATCAGTTATCAGGTACTACCTTGTACCTGTCCAGCGTCCGTCGCCAGCCCATTTAGACCTGCAGAGAGCGAGCATCCAAACCGAATGACCGGCACAGTGACGCAACACAAAAAACGCAAGACAATCAAAATTGCTAATCGTGTTTTTCCGGACTTGTCATTAATTTGCCTGAATGAAGGAGAAGAATTGTCTCTTTGGTGGTGTCATGACAATATAGTCGGTTGCTTGCTGGTGTCATGACACTACTGACACCAGATATGGCGCAGCATGAGTTCCCACAAATGTGTTAGGTCTCGAATAGGTACGCCCAGGTAACCGTTATGCCTATTCTTTCCACTAACCATTATCACACAAACTTGGTCAGTGTTCATCGTTTAAGAAACCGTGAACAAAAATGTATGAGTTTATTTACAATAATTTTAGTCACAATACGGACTTGTAAAAGAGTGCCCAATACGAAGAAAACACGGTATTCACGCAGCCAGTAGTTGACAACATCTTTAATGGTATTTCCAAATGGTTGTTCATAGGAGCGGAGCAGCAGGCGGCACATCAAATCCTACAAATATTACGCTCCTGTGCGTGCCGCGCCACCAGAGCTTGTTTGGCTGATTCATTTGCGCGAAAAGAGATTCCACTGTCTGCGTGTGCACGCTTCTCAGTCAACTTTATAGGGAGCCTGGAGCCATCGTGGGTTGTTCTTTCATTAATCGTGTATACACTTCACGGAAATTCGATTCCATTGTTCGATGGAAAGCGAAATACGATAGTGTTGGGGATCAAGCGCTAACTCTGTACGCCTCCATCAGATAATGTATACTACTTTCCACAGTCACAACAGACCTATATTAAAGCGGACATAATATATTCTTGTATATAATAAATATTATATTCAAGATATATATATATATATATATATATATATATATATATATATATATTTATATATTATACTGTTGAATATATAATACCCGTAAAATATACTGTTGAACGCGATTCTCTCTGGTTGCTTCACCACCAAACTACCTTGGCAAAACCTATAATCGTGTTTGGCATAAGTCTTTCGACTGCTGCAGACAGTATCAGGTGATTCAAGAGTGGCACCGAAAGCTAAGCCCCCATGAAGGCCAAGTTGCAAGGGTCGATAGAGATACTGCAAACTAGCGGCACCCTCAATAGCGTGTTTTTTTCATATTGGGCACAGTTTTCACTTCTCTGTATTGCGAATAAAATTATTGTAAATAAAATCATAGATTTTTGCACACCGTCTTTTCACCGATGAACACTGACTAACAGTGTGTTCGTGTGTTGATGGTGTCATGTATTCGTCAGCTAATGCAGGGGAGCTCTTTCCCAAGTGTTCTCGATAGCGATTGGAACACCGCTGTCTGTTAGCCTCTTCGCCCTTATTTCAATTTGCGTTGTACTCGTAGAGTAAAGCGGTTTTATTCAACTGGTTAGTCACGCAGCTCAGTGTACACGCACGAAATATATAGCACTGGCGACGAGGATGAGTTGTCTGCTGCCAATCTGTTTGAGGTGTTCCTGGCAGAAAATCGAACTTCATGGAAATTGTCCGTAGAAGGACTGATTTTTCACTTCGAAGCACAGTTGACTACGAAGGATGCGAAGAAACGAGCACTTCTGCGTAGCATTTGCCTTTCCTCCACAAATGCACTAATCTGCTCAGCGATTAGTCCTCAGCTTCCAGGTGAACTTTTTTGCGATGAAATTACTGATGCGTTGAAACAATATTTCAACTCGGTAACCTTTGAAATCGCGGAAGAATTTCGCTTTTATAGGGGTGGTAAGCATCCAGGTGAGACCATCGCCGATTTCAGAGTAGACTTACGAAGGTTATCTGAGCGTTACAACTTCAGAAACGGTATGGATACAGCGCTATGAGATCGCTTCATTTGTGACATTATAGATGGTCTGCAAACTAAAATTGTTGGCAGAACAAGTATCAATATTCGACGTTGCGCTAAAGGAAGGTCGGCAATAAGGCCTACGCGATTGCATGCATTGGAAACTACAGCTCTCTGGACGAACGCTATTCAGCAAATTCAGCTCAACGCTGACAGTCAGAAGCAGAGAGATAAGAGAACTGGTCCCACTCGAAGAAAGAGCGTTCAAGTGGAATGTTATCGCTGTGACGGTAGACATTTTGCGAAACAGTGCACGTTCATCGCTGAGCGTTGCCGACACTGCTAATTGATAGGTCACATAGAATGCGCCTATTTGAAAAAGAATCAGCGGAACAGAAATAAGCTAGCAGGAACTCGCCGATGCGATGAAATTCCTCTCGAATTCAAAGCAGGCCTCTCGAACGTCTTCAATTGCATGCTGCTGCTGGACAGCAACAAACACGACGCTTTTAGCATAGTTCAGATATGTATTTCTTGAATAGTGTTACTACAAGTACAAAAAGCCGCATACTAGTCTCATTAATGACATACCGCTGACAATGGAAGTGTACTCAGGATCAGCTTCTCATTGATTAACAAACGCGTTTTCCGCCATTTAAAATTTCAAGATGTCATACAGACATATCCGTTGAAGATACTAAGCATTTGATCAAGGGAATCGCTCAGTGTACGAAGTCAGAATGAAGTTGGCGAACAGTTCAAAAGTCGGAAATGCCGACTGCTACCGTTGGCTGTCAATGGTTCCGGAGAATGTGTCTTAGGGCGCGATTGGTTTCAATCGCTTCGCATTTCTCTATTCTTAGTGAATCAAGTCTCCGTAAGCATTATGATTCATTGTTTTCACGAAATTCAGCAGTGTTCGACGAACATATCAATGCATACCGACGTCCCTCCCCGTGAGCATCGACCTGGAAAGTGGTACTGCTCTGAAGTTTCTTAAGTGCCGTCTGGTGCCATTTACTATTCGATCTAGACTGGATGAGGGGATCGAGAAACTGGTGAAGCAACGCATCTTAAAACCAGTACTTAATTGTAAATGGGAGATCCCAGTAGACTCCGCTTTAAAATGAACTGGTAAACTACGGGTTTGGCGCGATTACAGATTTACTGTTAACTCTGCAACGAAGAAGGACATTTACACCTTGCCAACAGTTACAGAATTATTGTCTACTCTGTCTGGAGGTGTCGTGTTCAGTAACCTTGATTTAACGGAAGCGTACCAGCGGCTGTAGGTGAATGACAGAACTGTTCAGCTGTTGACGTTAAATATACCGAAGGGACTAATGCAGGTGAATTGATTACCGTTTGGTGTCGATGTAGCTCTTAGTATTTCCAATAAGTTTATGGATACATGGTTGGCAAAGTTGGACGGCGCGAAAGCGTGTTTAGACGACGTATTAATTACGGAACGGGGGGATGCTGAACACTGGGAAGTAGTCGAAGCAGTTCTCCTACGGCTGGATAACGCTGGCATCCGGCTGCAATGTGAAATGTGCGTTTTCGGTGTCTAGGTGGTTAATTAACTGGGTTTCGGAATAGTCTATCGTGGAGTTCATTTCATTCAGCAAAAAGCGGAGGTTATTCAAAAGGCATCGACTCCCAGAAGAAGAACCTAATTACTGCCCATCTTAGGTATTTACAATTTTTATTGCTGCATCATTCCGGGAGACGCTGAATTGCTGGAACCGTTGCATAGGCTGCTAGACGCAGAAACGTGTTTTGGTGGAAGTAGTCGCACGAACAGGGGATTCGACGCGCTGAAGTGTTGCTGCAATCCTCCAATGTTCATGTGAATTATGGCCCAAATAGGAAGCTATGCAAATATGGGGTTTTTTACAGGATTATTCTCATTTTTGGCTGTTTACGGCGTATTTATTCAGTTTGCGTTTTTTCAAACAAATCGAATAATATCGACGGACGTAGCTTTCGGAGCTGTCCCGCACCGTCTTCACCGCCTTTCTTAGTCGGTTTTTCCGAATAGGAAGCTGACACTTGCGATGCGTCTCCACATGGTGTTGCCGCAGTGCTAAGTCAGTCAGATCCTAATGGGAAAGAAGCACCGTCGCATTTGTTTCGACGAGGCTTTACAATACGGAAAGGAATTATGCACAGATCGATAAGGAGGCACTTGCCATAATTTATGCAGTTTACACATTTCAACAGTGTGCATATGGTCTTTTGCTTACGATAACCACGGACCATAAACCACTTTTGTGTTTATTACTTCCGTACAAGAAGTTACCGCAAGTAGTGTCTCTAAGAATGCTTCGCTGGAGTCCAATGCTCTCAGCTTTCGATTATCAATTACTTTGCCAGCCGGAACGGAAGCTAGCTAACGTGGATGGACTGAGTAGGTTGCCAATTTCCTTCGCAGACAAGGAAGCCCTGTTCATAGGAGATGTTCTTCTATTCCAAGCGGACATGGAGACACCGGTAGAAGCTAAGGTGGTAGAAGGGGTAAGGAGGCGTGACAATTTCCTAGTGCAAGTAATACTATGGACATTACGTGGATGGGCAACAGAGTAGCAGCCAAGCCATTTCAGCTATTTTTTAGCGAAAACTGAAATTTGTAGGATATCAATATGGCTTACTTTGGGGAAGTTGCGTTACTGTTCCAGAAAATGCAGGAAACAGAGTGTGGTTGCTTGATCGCCTGTGCGGTTGCTCTGTCACCCGACGCAACGCACTCGGAATGCCCGGTCCCGTTAATCCGTCCGCGGGAACGACGCACCCTAGATGAACCTATTGTCAAGCGAAGAGGCGCTTTAGCGGTGAGCAGTCAACTGTTCGCGAGAGCAATACTATCCAGTGTTTCTGAAGACAGCATCAAAAGGGAGCCGACTCTTCGTGAACTTTTAATCCGCGCGAGGGAATGGTGCGACCATTTGCAGATGTCCCGTGAGCTGACTGGTCATGGCTGGATTCGTTCTTTTCATTTCCACACGTTTTACGTTTTGCCGTCTATACCGTCTATTCGTCTTTGCCGTCTATCCGTCTTGCTGATTTATTATCATTAAACGGTATCGCTGATGTTCCTTCGGTGAAGGATAACAAGCAACGACGCAGACTTCTCAAGTTACTTGATGAAACGCACCCTGTAGTCATGAGAATGAAGGCACTAGCACGCAGTTTCGTGTGGTGGTCTCAGTTAGACAGTGACATTGAAGACATCGTCAAAAGGTGCAACTTGTGGCAACTAACGATTAACGCGCCGAACAGCGCTTCCCTGAATCCGTGGGAAATGACAGGCGACTGTGCATTGTGTTCTCGGGGTATCTCTCAAGCACAAATGTTTTTAATCACGGTCGTTTCTCACGCTAAATTGTTGTTGAAGGAAGAGGAATTAGTAACAAGGTGTCTCATAATTATGAAAAATATGAAAATATACGGTATCCATGTTCAACGAGCTTTAATAGGCGAAGCTTTCGGAACGTACGTGTTCCGTCATCAGCGCGATTCGAAGTGTGGTAGGACAAGTGATAGGGTGGCATATATGTTGTTGCAAAGTGGTCAGGTAGCTATTTTGCAGACTCCGGTCTGATTAATTAGATCGGTCCATATTTCTCTAACCTCGACCCCTCTGTCCCTGTTGATGGGGCAGGGATTATGGCGAATAAATAGGGCTTCTTTGATTTTTCTCACATGGAACAGGTTTGCTACCAAAGGGGATTTTCGATGAGGGGCATCGACAATACGAAGACCGCTTTGCTCAAACACTTTCGGCTGCTACGAACTGTGTCACCGTCCACTAACGATTTCAAACACGACTTGAACTTTCAGGCAGCCTTCGAATTTATTCCAGCTGCCTAGAGAACGCGCGACGGCTGTTTTCTACGATTTTCCCGACAACAGTGTAGCTATAAATGGCAATCACGTTCATTGTTACAGTTTAGCCATATTCATCGACTAAGTAGCGCGAATTGACGCCCGACGCTGAGCGCTGCACCAAACCGACGAGGTCGTTCCAATGTTCTGTTTCTTTTGTCCACCACGTCGTGAACGTTGAATCGTATCCCTTTCTTATCGGCCCTCGTTGATGGGGTACCTGGGGTATCTGGCGCCTACACCTTAACGCGGAGCTCGCGTTTCCCGTCAATACCAGATAAAGCTAGATGACCATACGCATAATTTTTTTTAATAAAAACGTCTTGGCCGTAGACATAGTTTTTCTCCTTTACCTAAGCTTAAGCCTTAATATAAGCCCGTTGCTTCAAATCATGCTGCCACAAAGGATAAGATCACTGGCGCTATTTTCTGTCTTTCTCTAGCAGCGTACCCTACGACTCAAACTGTGCTCCGCTGGAGATCCCTACATTATACGCTGTGCACAAAACCCGACCAGCCGTAATGGATGCGGGGCAACATGGAACGGACAGCGTGAGATCGCGGGTCATGAACCCTGCACACACAGGGTGATGCTGAATAAACTACCATGATCACGCATCAAGTCGTTGTTATTTTCATCTCGCGTGATTGCTGTTACATCAGCAAGTGAGTTCCCGCTTAAAACTCTTCGCAAGGCGTACAAGTGTTACACTTTCCCCGTGCCTAGACACTAACGGAAGATTCATGTTTTCAGTCAAGCTTACATAAACGCAGAAATGCCCGAACAAAGCAGCTCCGACCAGTCATAGTGTTCGTTGGCAGAAAGGTAGCCAAAACGGAGTGCAAGTTTTCGCAGCGGAAACACGCAGAACGTCACAACCTGTGACGTCATGGCACGAGAAAAATAAACATCACTATCGCTAAGATCGCTATGCACATGCTTCTGAAAACAGCAACTTCTACCCACCTTTTCAAAACAATTACGACAGCTCTTTTACCTTGCCAACTTTCTCCGGTTCCTTGAAACTTGCCCGATGGGAAAGTCTGCCCCTGGAAAAAGTAACCTATCCAAGATGAACCTGCACATATGTCTACTGTAAAGAGCGTAGTGTTCAGGGTGTTTTGGGGGTATTCTTAGTTGTTCCCCAAGCGCCGTAGGTTTGCTTGTATGGTTTACGTAGAAAGCGTGGCGCCCTTTTGTCAGTATGCCGATGAATGGCTTCAACTGCGTGCCTGCTTTAAGAACAAGCAACGTTGCACTTGATTGTACGATATTTGTGGGACAAATTGGTTGGACTGCGTTCGTGCAACTAAACACAAGAGAAACTCATTGGTGATAGTGTTCGTGCACGTTGCTATTTTGTGAGGGACATCTGTCGAACGACCGTGTCATCAATGGAGACGGTTGCAATCGTTCGACATATGTCTGCTTGTTGTTGGGAACTACGTCAGCGGTTTCTTTGGGCTGGAATGAGTGCTGCACAGCGTTGTTGAACAACTGCCTCCTTCTGATCGCCGACATCGATGTGGCTCTTTGGGATTGCCTATTCAAGTGGGCTGAAGTCGCCGAACTGTGTGTTTGTAACAACGTCGAGCGACGTAACCGACCGAATGAAAACGGTTGGCCACTTCGATGTTGATGACTGGGGAATTCACTTCCCGAGTACAGCGACGAGGCCGTTCTTCAAGCTAGTTCTGCAACTTTGAAAGATAAAAGATTCTGCGGGCATTTTGCGGACCGTCTGAAATTGGTTGTTCAGCGGAAGGTATTATGGATGTAGGGAAGAGACCTTACATTGTACCAGTGACGACTGAAAATGAAAAAAAGATGCACTTTTGGAAATGAAATATTCCTGTTAGTGGCCATTCATTCGGCAGAGTCAACCCTCCGTTTCTTTCCTTATGGTTTTTGATACCAGTCACCCCGTGCGATAGCTGTACCGTGAATTGTTTACTGAATAAAGCAAAATGCAGTTCAACCGTCGATTGCGCAATTTACATCGTTTCGCAACAATGTCTTTCGGCATTGCATAGCTGCTCATTAATTCCGCTGTTTGAATGCGCTTGTTCAATGGAACTGATAGTGCACAATTGATCAAGATCTTTCGTAATTCACTGCGGTTGGCTTCTTTTCGTCCAATTGGTTACGGATTATGCAAGGATAAATAGGTTCCCTTTGGTCTTACGTTTCCGGTTGACCCTCGCAACGCAGTGGATTTAGCAATAAACATTTAGGCAAAGGCAAGGAGCTGTGGCGCGCAAAATGCCATGTTACTAATCGCTCCCGGGTAATTGAAATAGTTTCAAGTTGTTTCGAAGCTTAAGGATCGATTGAAGTAGCGCATATCGTGCAAATTGATGTTGTAGTTGTACTGATCGGTAGTTGCAAATTTACCCCAAGCTTTTGTCACTGTGTCAAAGGACGGCAGAATAACCCGTTCATAAAAGATTCTTTATTTTATAGCGGAGCTTTCGGGACCTACCTTGGTCCCGTCGTCAGCGCAAACTTTTTACACTCAATTTTAAACCTGCTTATTTCATCTCCCGATACACTTGCTTGGTTGGAATGAGAATCATTGCAATAATCGGGCGTGTACTAATGAGAAGAAAATCCATTTGTTACAGCCATAAATTACCGTAATGAACCTGCATATTACTGTCCATTTACTAAGCTTCGTTCTCATACTCGATTAACTCTACAATGAGTCGGCAAGTTCAAAACAGTCATAAATCATCGAAATTTATCAGGTGTAACCTCAGCGTGCACGAGTTATTTTGGCAAAGGTGACTTGACCTTTGAACACAATCACTTCCCACTAAGCGGATTAAAGGGCACATCTCGCACGACATATATTGTACTATATAAGCATCGAAAACTGTACTAATAAAACTTCTACCACGGTAGCACGGCGTCTTAGTCTAGCAGCGCTTCCACCGCAACACCATTCATACCGCTGGCGTTGAATTACAGAGTACAGGAGAGAGAGAGAGAGAGAGAGAGAGAGAGAGAGAATTCTCCGAAGGCCCCTGCGGTAGCTGATTGTTTGGTAAAAAGATTTGCACCCGAACGAAGTGATCCAAATTCTTGTGATATCGATAGTCCTTGTCGCACGTCGAAGAGAACTCTAGTCATGAGTAAACCTGAACATCAACAAGTGACGGTACCATGCAGAAGAAGACCTTTTCTTATCGACTTGGGGGATTTCTTGACCATAGTAAACGTCATTTTGTGCACTACAAATTGGTGACCCGCAAACAGACGATATAGCAAAGAAAGGCGGCTTCCCACCAACGTATGCAGGTGACCAAGCAGCGCTTCGGGAACCCCGCGTCTCCCTCCACCAGTCTATCGGTCCTACAGTTCATGGCGGATGACCCGGAACTCTGGTTTGCGAGGTTTGCACTTTTCTCCAACACAGAGGCATTTCGGACGAGCCAACCATGTTCCAGCTCTCCACAGGCGCGATGCCAGATGAGGCGCTACTTCGCCTGAGAGATCTTCTACCTCCGCTGACACACTGGACTACCCGTTCTCCGCTTCCAAGACCGCTTGCCTCGAACGGTTGGTAGCAAATGGCGACTACCGCATCCAGCTAGTCTTAGGGGAGGAGATAGGAAATCGCGGACCGTTCGCGCTGTTACTCCGGCTCCAACAGTTGATGCCCACCTCATCCGCTGGCATACAGGACCAGCTGTTGCGCCAGTTGTTCTTGAGTCACCTTCCGCAGCACCTCTGGACAGCAGCCACGTAAATAGCGGCAGTGACAACGGTTGCCTGGCTGGACCGTATCGACCGTAGGCTTGAACAGCTCAATATAAAAGAGGGCACCAGTGTCTGTACTGGTATATTGAGCTCATGCTCAAATATGCCCGCCTCTCTGGATTCTACTTCATACGAGAAATCCTCGTATTGGATCGGGCGCACCCGATACTGCGGTATCCATACATGCAAGCAGACCATTCTGGGCTGCGTGATGCAGTCCACGTGTGGAGTATGTTCCCAGACGCGTTAAAGCTGTACGCTGGCATCGTTGCCTCCCCAGATGCATTTTTCAAAATGGGCTGTGAGCAATTATGTCGGCTCATCTACATTGCCGTTCAAGTCAGCTGGAACACTGTCCCTACATCGAAGGACTATAAATTGTACTCCACCGCCAGACGCAGGACAGTGTGATAGATTGATTGAGAAATACTTTCTGGAACAATAAATCCCCCAAGTCGGTGTGAGAAACATTTTCTTCTTCTTCGTACCGTGACCTCTTGATGTTCAGGTTTCCTCATGACTAGAATCCTGTTCGACGCGCGACAGTCCTGTTGCATAGGTTGGATAATATGAAATGTTGTATATGGGCGTGAATGAGCGACATTCACTGTCACAAGGATGGTCGCTTTTCCTACAAGGAATGGACCGTTCATCCATTGGACGGGTTATTGAAGATCCGTGACGTGGTCTTTTATCACGCGATTGTATATTAATATTATAATGATGAAGAGATCAATGGTAGCAGGATAGACGAATTTTGCGATGAGGATTTCGACGATATTTTTTCCGTGATGAGAAGGCGGAACAAGATTGTTATGGATACTCATCCGTATAATCGTCGCAGCATCCAAATTGTACAAGAGAGGGATGCCAGATCTTTCTCGCACCAGCAGTTGTATTGTAATGGAATATGGCACTTTTGGGCCCTGTGGTGCGCGGGTTAAAAGCGTATTGTAGAATAGGAGACAGTTGCGTCTGGTCGAGCAACGAGCGATGGATTCTTAGCGCTTGTATTGATGGCCTGCGAATAAACGACTTGGACAGCCTTGAAGGGGCGACTGTCTTTGGCGCGGTGGATTAACGAAATCGCAGCCTGCTTACGATATAGAGAAAGCAAGAACGACAAGCTAGCTCAAGCGATTATAGTGCAATTTTTGGAGAAGAAAGTAAGATAACTTTCTGTTGATGATACTGGCTATACCACGTGTGATTGGCGTCTTTTCTTAGAAAGATATGGCTGTTCATAGGAAACAAGCGCTATGCATTTCGCGTTCTCGTTGGTGCTAAATGCAGGGGGTTCTCGTTTAACGTCAGGATGCGTTCCTGGAGAAGTGACGTTAGGCGAAAACGACGTCAAATAAAACTGTCTATTGTTATTATTTTGATTGTGGCTGCGGAGGATGCGTTCGCAGCCCGTGATGTCGGTGCCAAAAAACAGAGACTTCCAGATGCATTCCACTGAGGTCTGCGCCAGCTATAAGTTACCTTTAGGTATTAGCAAAATAAAAAATATGTTTTATTCGGCTCCATTTTCAGTATTTCCAGGTAGCTGAAGTAATACTGACATTACAGGCTACCAATATATCCCACCTTCACGCTTATCCGTGCTGCAAAAACCTATCCAGTGTCTGCTGCTGTGCATGCCTTTTCTCCCTTTCGTATATCTCTCTGTAACAGCTATGCGCATCCGTGATCTTCCAGTTCACTTGTGCGCTTCTCTCCTGTTGGGGATCTTTCTCAGTGAAAATGGCCATGGCATTTTCCAACAAGCGAAAGGCCTCAGACAAATCTTTCGTCGACAAAGTCTTTGCCAGTTCTGGATTCCTAGGTTCAGGCGCTTCCTGGTGTTCGGTTAATTGTCGTTCGATCTCTAGTAGACCACTATTCGACAGTTCCCCGTTGTCAGTTTTTAACAGCTCTGCATTGTCTGTCGTTGCTGCACCAAGCTCCTCATAAATTACAGCAACGATACCATTTATTGGCCATAAATGGTAGAAACGAATAAAATGAGAAACGGCAAAGACGGAAAATGTTAGGCTAAGACGCCTCACAGAAACCAATCTTAACACACACGGAGAAACACCTCACCCCGAGGTCTCGCACCGACCAACGAGAGATAACGGGCCGTAAAGATAAGGAAACCAGTTCTCGTTCCAACAGAAAGCCTTCTAGCCAAACAATCGCATGACGCGCGTGGGTGGCAAGCGAGAGAAATTTTCGGTGATCAAGCAGACACAATGTCCTTTTCCTTTATTTCACCATCGCCGACTTGGTGCGCCAACCCATCAATCTCCTGATGGAGGTGTAGGATGGACTCTGTCGGCCCTGATGATTCCGTTGCCACTCCGGGATAGTGCATACGCCAGGCAGCATTGAGTGTGCTGCCCTGCACTTCATCCCATGCTGCTGACAAATTAACGAAGGCATTCATGACATGGTATCCATGCCAAAATTCTTTTACCGTGTGATCAGTAGCGCTACCTATGAAATCAAGCGCTTGTTGGAATGTGCTTCTCAGGTAGGCGGCTTTAAATGTTGTTATAACTCCCTGATCCATAGGTTGAATCAGGCAACTCGTGTTTGAGGGCAACAAAGCCACCCGGACAGCGTCGCATAGGTCATTCAAGTCAGGTGGATGCCCCGGTGCGTTATCCAGCACAAGTAAAGCTTTGCTTTCTACGTTTTTCGCTTGGCAGTATTCCTTCACTGCCAGGCAGAAATACGAAGTAAACCACTCACGGAAAAGACTTCTGGTGATCCACTTGTTCTTATTCGACCGCCAGATAACGGGAAGGCATGGTTTAGAGTAGCCTTTCATAGTCCACGGCGTCTCACAATGGTATATGGCTTATGGTTTGAGCTTCAGTTCTCCGGAAACGTTTCCACATAGGAGAACAGTCATGCGGTCTTTCGCAGGCTTGAATCCCGATTCCGATCTTTCCTGTTGAGCGATATAGGTTCTCTGTGGCATTCTTTTCCAGAAAAAGCTTGTTTCATCAGTGTTGGAAACCTGTAGAGGAAGGTATCCTTCTTCGTCAAAAATTTTCTTTAACGAAGCAGAATGCGCCGCCGCAGCTTCCCTGTCCGCGCTAGCGGACTCTCCAACCAATCGCACGTTGCATAGTTTCTTCCGTTACCTAAAACATTCGAACCAACCGCGGCTGGGCAGTGAAAGTGTCGGTCTCGGCGTTTGAACCTTCTTTCTTCTTCAAGTCTTCAAACAAACTCAGAGCTTTCGCTTGAATAGCCATTAGCGAGCACGGGCTGTTGCGCCGATACATTTCCTCAATTCAGACGCTTCTCCGTGGTTACCATTACGTTGCTTCTAGCGCGAGTTACTTTTGTGATCTCTAGAGGCCTTCAGCGTATTTTCTGATTTTCTCAGCATTGCTGCATATAGTGCGTACGGTCGTTGACGGTAAGCCAACAGCACTTCCGACGTCCGCACTTCGCTGTCCCCCATCTAGCCTCTTTAGGACCTTCAGCTTCGTTTGTAGCGTCACTGTTTTTGTGTGCTTCTGAGACCCGCTGGCTTCACTGTGACATCAACTACGCTTGGCATTCATTCCAACAAGCTTATTCGAGCAAATACCTAAATAAGAATAAAAGGTGGGTTTTCGTGATGTATAATCGGTTACTGACTACGTTAAGGGTGAGCATTATTATTTTTCGCATTCTAATGCGTGCTCTTCTATGCAGACGACCGCGAACTCGTCGTTTCATGTATGTGAAGGGGTGCCATTGACTGGAATGGAGTCGCCATCCTATGACAAGCGGCGTTACGCCAATTCAGCGCCGAAGATTGATGATCGACTTCGCGGAGGGCGGCAACCGACTGCCGGTATATATATATATATATATATATATATATATATATATATATATATATATATATATATATATATATATATATATATATATATATATAGGTTACAACTAATGGGATGCGACTTGGCTCGAACCGTTGCTAAGAGGCCATTTCTAATCTCTGTTTTAGCGCCTGTTTTTGCCCCTCCTGCTTGAAATCAAAAATCGAAATGATTGTTCCTACATGCTTTTCGGTCAGCTTTGATGGCGACGGCGGCTCATCTCCGCACTGCCCGCAAGGGCGGCGCCGGTGTTTTGGTCCTTACGGGAATGCGCGCACGCTTTGGAGTCTTTTCCTCATTGGAGATGGGTCCGCGCGAGTGTTCAAACCTGTACGGTATGTATGCTCAGCGTTTGGGGGTTGGCGATTGTAAATGCACGGAAAAAGTTGGAGCGACGGCCGTTCGATTTGTTAGCTTAGTCTATCTCTCACGTTGTATATAAGTATTTATATACACAGATGGTCATCGCCGCTCTCGTTGCCGCGCCAATTGGTCAGTTATCCAATTCTTTCCCCGCCTACTGCAGCGGCAGGCCGACATTCCGGCTCACACTGTGCTCACATCGTTTTATTGAATTTCAAACATGAATGGGGCAAAATAGTTCAGCCATTGAGATGGTTGATGAACGCCTGGTTAAAGCGGAAATCATAATTATTTACACATTCTTTAACGGTGCATACAGATGAACGTAGGTGCACATTCGACTACGTCAAGGAGTCATTGATTAGAAGGCTTGAGGATTCATTAATTTAGAACATGCGCCATATTGCATCAGACCATTGATTGCTTCAAGCACGTAGCTCTTGGGACTGGTCTTGATACCATCGTCATTGGTACATGTTGCCAAAATTGTTGCCCGACGGTTAACCTCCGGCTAGAGGTTTCCATATGATTTACTTCTTCCAATGTTCCGTGTTGCTTCAAGTTTTTCAAATATCATCGGTCCCACTGAGCAACGGAACAGGTCATGTCCTAGCTTCCTATTCCGGTTGTTCGTTCGCCGGAAGCGTTGGGGATTCATCCTCAGGAACACTTGCTATATCGTCCATATAAAGTGGTGCAGCCCGCCGCATATCGTTAATGAGCACAATTAGCAGCAGCGTTTGTGCATTTCCTATTTATTGAATCCATTTTTTTGCTTCCGTACATCATTGGCAGCATGGAGGCAGCGGAAACGCAGCAAGCTACATGTAAGTTTCTGAGCTGCCGCTGATGAACGAATGCAAGGCCCGATTGCCAATGAACCAAGCTTTACTGTCAAAGACAGAACAACCGTCACTCACTGTCCGTCCCGAGGTTCACGCCACCACTCATCCTTCGTTGTCTTAGCAGCGCAAGCGCTTTAAATCGGTCGACGGATTTAAAACGGTGTTCCCACTTTAAGCTCCTGGACACGCAACCGTCAGCACACTGCTGCATTGATATCATTAGGTTTGCTGTACGGTAGTTTTCGCAGCATTTCATCAGCCTCATCGACTGTGATCAGGGGTGCCACTCCGCCTGGTGCAATATCGTCAGAAAAGGATATGCCACTTGGCGTAATTCAGGGCCCAAAACAGCATATCATTCATTCAGCAGCATCGCCAATAGCAGCTCGTGAATCTCTCCACGAGCATATCTTCAGATATTTCTCTGTATTTCCAAACTTCACTGGTAGCATTGCGGTAATGGCAACCCCATTGTGGTGACCGCACCGCTTCCACATGTCTTCGCACCATGATAGTTTGGTTCCACAAGCGTTCCTCACTGCCGCCCAACTGGAAGCCAGGACGAATGCTGCATACCGTCACTCATAAGCCAGCGTCACTGTGCTCAGCGTCGTGAAACGTGTCTGCATATCGTACTTCAGCAAACAGCGCCATCGTAGCGACCGCACAGCGAGCGTCCGGCGAATCGACTGAAATCGAACGCACAAGCAGCTCACACTGTTGCAGTGTATGGTATAAGATGTGCAGGTTTGAGTAAATTGATGATGACGACATGGTAGGGTTCTTCAGTTAACTAAGCGCAGGTTGATTGCAAAACACTTGCTAACGACAATTCATCCATTTATAGCAGGCTTACATTCGGTATCCGAGAGCGGTGTTTTAAACATTTTAATGATCAGGAAATTGCTGACGGAGAAAATTTGTATTTTCCCTATTGGAGTCATGTTCTCCGGTGCACCAGCCAACTTACTGCAGCCGCGTGTCTGATCACGGTCCTGATCAGCCGATCGACGATGCCATTATTAGCTCAGATTGTGTTCGGTGTTAGCAAAACCGTGGCACATTTGCATTTCGCCGGCAAACGAAGGGCGCGCTCGCAGTTCAGCCGTGCAAAATTATTTATCACATTTTGCCATTATGCTTACTGTCCATTAACACAGGGGCACTCTGAGTTTATTTTCTGTTAGCAGGCCGTACGATGCGGCGGGTCTGGTAAAATACCTTTACATTAACTTGATCATCAGTTACAACAATGCTCCGCTTACATCATCCTTTGTTCCAGTAGCTCCGGCGCCTATCGCCGATGCTGAACTCCGCTTGTGGAACGAAGTCGGTAGATCACGCATGACCTTTGCGCGTTTTACATGTAGTACGTGGCCGACACATTCGCTGATGCGAAATAAATTCCGCGCTAATTTCGGCGTCACCTTACAATTGTCGAAAGAGTAGCGGTGCTGTTTGAGCCACGTTGTGCACCCGTTGAATGCTGCACACGCCTTCACCCATTAGCACCATAGTACCCGCACTAAATTACACGTGACCGTTTACGTTGTGCATGTCCAATCACGGATGGCACTGCGCGTATCCGCTTGACTTTGCGCGTGGAGCTGACAACGTTCAATTCATGCAGTCGAAGTACTGAATACTGGATACTTAGTAACGGGTTTCATGTCTGAATTTGGTAGAATTCTGGCTTTTCTGTTTTTTGATAATACATTTTTCTTTCTTTACATGTAATAAATGTGCGAAATCTGACATTTTGATAATACATGCAATAAATGTGCGAATGCCCTACCAGCGGATGCATAGGTGAATATTAGTGATATAAACGGTAATAACTCTTATCGAAGCTTTCAGAACGCCGTGGTTACGTCGTCAGCGAGGGCTAAAGGGCTGATGCTTTCAGAGCTTTCGGAAGCTTTCGTTGGGGCTGCGAACCTACGCTTATTTCGCTGCAGTGCTCGTTTTGATCGTATGTACTTGCAGTTTAGGGTTTGTCAAATGCGTCTTGCGGTTGAGTTGCGTTGCCATTTTTTGGCGCAGCGTAGTTTGAGATGCTCAGGAACTGGTGGGCGGCAGCGATTCGTACTCAAGCCTGCAATCCCTGCTGAACAGTGACGTTGCAAGCCTTGCCCTAAGGGTTAGAAAACTATTAGGAAGTCGACATCCTCTGTCTGAAACTGTCAAGTAAACGAACACTGTTACGGTGTTCGCAAAGCCCTTTCACCATCGCTGACGACTGAACCAGGGCGCTCCAAAAGCTTCAATAAGAGTTCTTACCTGTTATATCACTAATAATCGCCCATCCATCCGCTGGTAGGGCATTTGCGGTTTTATTGCAGGTATCATCAAAAACGGGAAAACCGGAACACCACCAAATTCAGTCGCAGTACTGTGTTTATTGAGGTTTCACATGAACAATTGTCACACGTAGTTTAAAAGCAAAGCAAAATATGTACAAGTCAATGATGACAACATTTGTACGAATCACCGGGTTAGTTCACTGGGACGGGTAATCAGACGCAATGTCCGACAAAATTTTGTCAAATGCGTCTTCATCGGGTCGCAGTCTTTTGCGCCACATGAACTCGCACAGGTATGACGGCAGCATATGCCTGTGCGTTCCACACCGTGCTTTGTTCAGGCGCTTCGGCTGGGACCACAGGGACTCCACAGTCTGCGTATGCGCACCGGGTTTACGAAGTAGATCGAACGGTTTACACGCAAATGCGTATAAACTTCATCCGGCAGATTGCAGTAACCCCTCCATTCGCCCGAAATGACCATGGTGCCAGGCATAATGTGATAACCATGACGTATCGGGCGAAAGTTTTTCCTATTATATTACAATGCGTAGCAGAGTTCCAGCTGCGCTACAAGAAAAAGCATTTGGCGAATGGTAGCCTAACCGAAAGGCGAATAGTCGCTTTCCTACTTGCTGCTGTGCCAACGCGTAATCCGAAGTGAATCTGTTGGTTGGTTTTTCTCGCATTAGCGTAGCACCCCGGCGCAAATCGGAGGGCACTCGGGGGTCGATGACAGCGTCTTCACGGGGGGTGACATGCGCGCCTGGGTGGTAGACACTGATTATTCTCTCATATGCACTGACGGTGGAAAGTAATAATAGCTCTGCGATCCTTCCTGTGTCTTATTTCCTTGCTGCTGTAGTTCTCATCTATTCAGCTACCCGGTTATCAGCTGTTGAGAAACTGCTTTGCCGTGACTACGGACCTCTCCTGAAATTCGACGAAGGTCATAAGAATAGAAAGGTAAGTGTCCTGTAAGATTCTAGTTGAAGCATGGCTCACGTTATCAAGAGAGCAGCGCTGCTTGAGCATTAAAATGGATTCACTCTCAACCATAGGAGAATCTGTAAAGATAATGAGCTCTGGTCTGCTAGTTAGTGAGTACAGGGGATCCTTGACTGACGGCGGCCCTACTTAATGTTCCAATCCATCTTTAATACGTCGGCAGTGGCTTAACCCCCGGAGTCCCGATCAGCGCAAAAGGCATAGGACATCACAGTTTTGTACAGGTTACCTTTTACGTGCCTGAAACGCTTGCCCATAACTCAACGGGGAAATCTTATAAGTACTACTTCTCAGTTTGATTTCTATACCTAATGTTGAAACTAACAGGATCTGAAGACGTCAGATGCTCGCTACTACGGGGACTTAAACGACCAAGTGTGCCAAGCCAACTTCATGACTATAGAGGCGGTGCTTATGGGGAAAGCTCTCCATAAATCGCAGCAGGTTTCCGCGACGCCTCTCACGGCGTCCCAGGCTTCAAGACGGCTGGCAGAGTCCGTCGCGGAAGTCCTAACCCAAGTTATAGCGCTCGACGACGTCACCCATTTTGCTATGCCTAGGCTTTGAACTAGCATTAGCCTCCAGTTGTTCGTCAACTCCTTTGGTTAAGGATTAGTTTGCTTATGTTTAACCACGCCTATATTTAAGTAGCGAATGATAAACCCACAAGTTCAGTAGCGCTCACCAGCAAAAAGGAGAATACAAGCTCAGTTTGCTTTACCCGTTGGAGCATCCTACATCTGTCTGCCTTCCTTCCTTCCCTACGCATTGCCTGGCGGCTCGCAAAAATAGCAAGGAAGATAGGCCTAGTATGAGAGGTGTAAGTTTGTTTCAAGCAGTACTAAGTTGAACACTTGTATACCCGACTCTTCACTGGTTTGATATCTAGAAAGACAGTGGCGGAGAGTTCGTCGTTTAACTGCGGTCATTGTTTGCCAGCAGACCTTTGTGAGCGGAAGTATTTCCGAACTTCAAATCGTGTGGAATCTTGTCAGCCAGCCTACGTTCTCAAACATGACAAGACAACATGGGAGAGAGAATGGATATCCACAAACCTATGCAGAAATTTTTATCGCATGCTTTCCCTTGTCTGCCGCTCGAGGACAAAAACGACTCTGTCGCAGCCCTATCCCCCATGGACATATTGTAACTTTATTTGACTATCGCTAGCATCACGAAAGAGCAGAGTGGCCACATGAAAGCGATTTGCTCTCCCCTCCAGGACCGACGTAGAGGTGCAGTGACGTCCGGTCCGGAAACCCCTGTGTTCTTACTGCGGGAGCTTAGATGGCGCTTGATTAATTGATTTCTTAATACCACTGTTCTAATGTTCGGCTCGTTAATGATGAGCGTACGTTTCTACATGTGTCAGAAGCAAAAAAGAAGTGTAGGCAATATAACGTCGAATATTTAAAATACGGTTTTATAAAGTCACCCTCGAATCCGAAGCAACCCTTTTGCTTGATCTGTGAAAAGGCTTTTGCGAATGAACTAACGAAGCCCTCAAAGTTAGTAAAACGATGCACGGCGACAAGGCCAATAAAGACCTTTCTTACTTACAATCTGTTCGGGATAACTTCCAAAAGCAGCCTAAATTGCCAGGGATTTTTTCATCCGGATCAAGACGAAACACCGACGGGTTGCGCGCATCCTATGACATCTCCCTCTTAATCGCGAAATGTGGAAAGCTGCACGCCATTGGGGAAGAACTGATACTGCCGGCTGTGTCAGAAGTGCTGCGTACTGTGGTGCGCATGCCAGCAACTGAAATAATTAAGAAGATTTTCTTAAGCAACAATACGGTGCCGCGACGTATTGACGACATGAGTGCTGATGTGGAGAATACGCTCTGCAACGTCTTGAGAACAGAGAAATTTTGTCTACAGGTGGATGAGTCGACGTTGCCACAGAACGATGCGCTTCTGCTGGCCTATGTTAGGTTCATCAAGGAAGGCAAGTTAGTTCAGGAGTTACTCTTCGCAAGAGAACTGCTGACTGACACTAGAGGAGAATCTATATTCCGTACTGTGGAAAACTTTTTTAAAGAGAAGGAGATACCACTAACGAACGTAATCGCTGTCGCGACGGATGGAGCCCCGTCAATGCTGGGAGGCCACCGCGAGTTCCTTTCGTACCTGAAAGAAAAGGTACCGGATTTGCTGGCCGTGCACTGCGTAATTCACCGGCAACATCTGGTGGCGAAGCGGCTCAGTGATAGACTGAACCGTCCGCTGCAGTACATGATCACCGCGGTTAATAAAATCAAAAGCAGTGCCTTAAGAGAGAGAGAGAGAGAGATTCTTCAGTCAACTATACGAAGAAAATGACGAAGATTTTAACCGGCTCCTGCTTCACACAGAAGTACGCCGGCTTTCAAACGGCGCCTGCTTGAGCCGCTTCTATGCCCTTTTTGACACCGTTGTACAGTTCCTCGAAACAGAGGACACGGGACAACGTGTACGACAGCCGACATAGCTTACATGTCGGACCCCTACTTCAAGCTTAACGAGATGAATTTGCAGTTGCAAGGGGATCAACTGAATCTGATCAAGACCAAGACAGTTGTAACGGCCTTCATCGGCAAGCTTGCCATTTTCGGCCAGAACCTAGGCCGCGGGGAGTACCGCCAATTTCCTAACCTTAACGACCGCAAGGAGAACGGTGGCCTTCCTGACGATGTCGTGCGCTCCTTCTGTGACCATCTCAGCATGCTCCATGAGGACATGTGCGAAAGGTACAGAGATACATTGTCCATGGTGATACCGGACTGGGTTCTGGACCCGTTTACAAGCCTCGACGGGGTAGAAGTGGAGGAGCTTATTGAGATGCAAGCCAACGAGGAGCTGAAGCCAAAGATAAGGGGCGGCTATACCAGTTTCTTGCTGCAGCAGGAAATCATACAGCTGTATCCCCGCCTATGGAACGTAGCTATGAAGTTCCTTATCCCTTTTCCCTCGTCCTACTTGATCGAACGCCGATTTAGTGCGGTAACGGACCTTCTCGGAAAAAAAGAAACCGCCTACAGATAGTGAGGCGAGGCGACCTGAGATTACTCCTGACGACTATCGAGCCGAACGTGGATAAATTAGTAGCTTTACACCAGACCCAGTCGTCGCACTAAGTGAGGTAAGATCAAGCGACTATCGTCTTGCTCAGAGTTAATATTGAATTTAGATTCAATGTTGCGCAGCTCCGAGAACAGCATCGTAGCCTGACTTACATATTACGCTATCATTGCCAAAAGCCCAAAAGATTGACGAAGAGGAAACCAAGTGCGGCTCATGTACTCTAAAGCCTTCCCCGGTCTGCAATTAGCCGGCTTAAGTACAGCAATACGAAGAGAACGCCTTCAGCGCCAACTAAAGAATTAAAGGCGTTAACATCTTTGAATATTATTAGAGAGCTTCCGCCGTATATGGCTCATTGGCAACCTTATCTCGCGCGGGTCTCCTCACGTTGAACATTACTGTTTCCAGGCGCTGAAGTCGGGATGGAGAACATTTACAAGCACGTTCTCAAGCAGTATCCCGTGCTTACATGCACGTTTAGCGATTTCAGCAAATGGGTGAGCCTTTAATTGTCATTAGGCCCCAAAGGACTTGATCTCTGCTTTCCCATGCTAATCGCGTTTCAAAACATATTATACACGGAACTGACGCTTTCAACGAGATTTTTTCGGGCGAAGCGTTCCACTACATGGGCGTAGACCATTTTGGATTCTTAAAATTCTTGTATTTATCAGACTTTGAGTATAGCTGCCCGCTTTGCACAGTAGTCGATATCTTTCATTATTTTCCTGTATCTGTTTGAACTTTTTATTATCCCTCATTAAAGTATCTTTAGGTGGGCGATTGTACTGCGATGTTCGCGGATAGTTGAACCAGGGTTTCCTTGTTAAGAGCAACTATCCGCCCTCATTAAAATAATGATTAAGTGCGCATGTCAGCAAGAATTAGACTGTATATTAAGTGCGTGCATAAGTTCTGGTGGTTTCAGTTCCTCAAAATAGATCCTTCTTCGTAACGGGGTCCAATTTTCAATAGACAAGATTATCACAGATTCCCCGTTTCATTGTAAAAACTTTTATTAAACTCTTTACAAAAAGCGAAGCTTTCGGACCTCCACATGGTCCGTCTTCAGCGCTAACTGGTCACCACGCAGTCAGTCTTTGGTTCAGCAAGCTACTCTGCTCAACCAACCAGACGAGCGACATCCGCTATCAGGTCGAACCTTGACCCGTCCAGCATTTGGCGCCCATTTGTAAAAGTTTTTACAATGAAACGGGGAATCTGTGATAATCTTGTCTATTGAAAATTGGACCCCGTTACGAAGAAGGATCTATTTTGAAGAATTTCCGGGCTGCACAGGGCCACTGAGAAAGTCCAAGGCAGAAGAATGCGCAGGATTGGAAGATGGTTTGTAGTTGGAAAACATCTTGCAGGAGTACTTTAAACTCCGCTGGGTTTAAAGAAAGAGGAGACGTCGATGATCAACGGACTCGCGCTTGCCTTCGTCATTTCTCGTTTAGTCACCGTCGCGGTCGGTCGGAGGGGATGCTCGCTCCTCTGCATGACTGACCGGATGGGCGCCAAATGCTGGACGGGTCAAGGTTCGACCTGATAGCGGATGTCGCTCGTCTGGTTGGTTGAGCAGAGTAGCTTGCTGAACCAAAGACTGACTGCGTGGTGACCAGTTAGCGCTGAAAACGGACCACGTGGAGGTCCGAAAGCTTCGCTTTTTGTAAAGAGTTTAATAAAAAGTTTTTACAATGAAACGGGGAATCTGTGATAATCTTGTCTATGGTTTCAGTTCCTAAATGTAATCCTGTGTATCTATGTTCGTAGAAGCGTTTGTTTCATCGAAATCAGGACCATCGAATTCTGCTCGTTCGTGCCAGCGAGACGTCGGTTCTTCGTTTCTGTTGGCCTAAAATTTTGGAGTTTTGGTAGCGACCGAATCTCCAAAGGCATTTTCTGCATGTCCATTTTCGGTGGATGTGCCTTTTAAGGAAGCGATCGGGATGCTCGTAGAATTTGTCTCTCAGGGATAGGCGTCGTAAGTATGTTGGACGACTTAGGTTTACGTAGCCAACTTCCTGCTGAGTCATTCGACTAATAAGCATGCAAACGCACTGAGCTTGGGTATGATCCATGCAATGTTTGGCGCATTTTCTCCCTGTTTTACATTATTTTTCGGTTTACTACACATATTTTTTTCGCGGCGGTAGTTCCTCTAGGTTATCGAAATTGTGTTTGGTGATTCGTTCAACTAATCATCAAACTGTCCATAAGCGTTTCCGTGCGCGTTCGGTTTGGGGAACTGTTTTGGACATTGGTCCCAGTAGAACACCTGCGTTTACCCTTTTTCATCACATGCCACAATTCAGGCAAAGGGGTGGGTCCTTGTCACGTCGGTAAAGGAGCACAAACAATATTAAATGTTCACTTTTCCACCAAATCGTACGATACTCACCTGCTAAAGTTTTCCGACCTGTCAGTTTGGCTTGATGCAGATGCCTCATCATAGTTGTACAGTTAGGGTTAGTTCTCGTTGCCATCTGCTGTGCTACATTACCTTGCGTCCGTTTCAACAATGGCCTTCAAACGGTCAACAATGGCCCTTTCGTTGAGCAGCTCATCTTCGTCACAGAATTTTCCGAGTCAGTTCTAAACTGCACGTTCGCCAAAGGTGGCCCAGCCAAATACCCTAACAGATATCTCAGGGAACTACTGTTGCCCTAAGACATGGTTTGAACCCATTCCGTAGAAAGGATGGAAAGTACAGTTTATCCATCTATAGTTTGACTGCCAAAACATCCACGAGCGTAGCTTTGCCCACTAATGCGCATCTCCATTTTTCAAGAGCACCGTCTACCTGAAAATAATGACACATGCACACGTTGGTTCCAAGCAAGCTGAAAGCGTACAATAGCAAAACCGCGCGAAAGCGTTTCCACGCGTGTAAACAGTTTGTTTCGAAATGTTCTTCAGTTCAACATTGCCCCATATATACGCGTATCGTTTTGTTGGTTATCTCTAAAGTGATTGCTTTTTTAGTTCATATCCGAAGTGGCAAGGGAAGACACCATGGAACGCTTGCTGCGCCAAGTTTACGATCTGCTCGAATGCAGATACGATGCCGCTTTCCTTAGCCAAACCGACTGCCTTGAGGCAAAAATGACGAACGTGTTCAACCTACTCTCGAACGTTCGACTGATTCTTGCAACGTGGGTTTTAACATGCAATGACAACGTTGGTGGTTGGCTACATATTACGCAATCGTTCTAGAAGCAGTGCCAGCGACAACTTCCCGGATTTTTGGGCGCAGGCAGCGGACGACGTGGAAACCGTTCTTACTTCGGCGGCCAAAGTTTCGAGCATCATTCACGCGGCCGTCGTTCTTAAAAACGCGGTCACTGCCCATTGGCAACGCCGCGTTGACAGCATCCCGTTGCCCAACCGCAGTGCGCAGCTCAGTTCCTTCACTGTCGGCGTTGCAGAGTTGGCGTGTCGCACATGTGGATCTCTCCATCGGTTCGTTGTTCAATCTTTTATCTGTAGTATTCAAGTAGAAACGTGACGCGTGCGCTTTGATTTTCAGGAAAGTCCATTGAGGCCGAAAATTGCCAAGATACTGTCCGGCTTCGACGTGGTAACGTATGGTAATGTTGTTTGCAAGCGAGTGTCCATTTGCGGCACCGACGGAAAGGTATGACTGGCATTGTATTCAGCCTTGTGCGCAGGCGCTCGCTTTAGGTCTACACGTACATGCTACTCGAAAACGAGAGCCTGAAGAACGTACGCTCGAAGCGCCGTCTTGTTCAGTATTTCCATGGGCTCAGCTATAATAGTTGCTGCGCGAAGGAAGGGTATTGAATAATTTGTTTCGTGAAAACATTTGAAGCGGGAAAGTTAATTTGCACGCCTTTAGGATTCCGTATCGCGAAATCTGCAGTTTGAACTTCCGGGAGCTATACCGCTGGGGCCCCATCATACCCTAATTTTGTCCAACATGCAGACGAAGTCTATGCTAAGTTTGTTCTCCGAGGTTCCCGTACACATCGTTTTTCTGCTGGCGCTGATTTGTTTTGTTTCAGTCTTTCCAGCGCGTCAACCGTAGCGTAGACGAGTTCGTCATTAGTTACTACGAATGAATGGAAAATTGGGAGTGCACAAACAAGTTGTACCACGCTGCACTTAGGAAGGCTTACAAATCCGTGCAGGATTCCTTGGTAATGAAGTACGCGTTCAAGGAGCAGGTGGCGCTGCGATATCCGTCCGCCGCCGACTACTTCTCCTTTCGAAAGCAGGTACGTTGATGCGGGCATTCATTCGTGGAGTATTGAGCACAAATTTACTCCCGCCTTCAAATCTATGCTACGACGTGCGCCTGCTGAATTTAGCCCAGTATTTTCTGTTTCTTACGCCCTCCTACCTGGAACACTTGATGGTCTCCCTGTCGTCCGGCATTGTCAGCACGTTCCATCGGCAGTTTGACTTCAACCGCGCTTATATCGTTGCTTCGTAGTGCGCTATGCGTTCGCCAAAGTTGATCCTTTAATCCGCAGGCGAATTGGACCAGAATAGGCCGATACCGTTCCGCCTGACGCCATGCATATCAGAGTTCCTGGCTATTGGCATTCACGGATATTGCTTGCCAGCTATGATTGCCGGCGCCAGGGTGCTCCAGTCGCGCAGCTGCGCAGAATGCGTTGGCGTCTTGCTGCTGAACGAACTTGTACTGCGACTACCGTCAATGTCTGAGCAGATTTGCCAGCAGACGATGGCGAAAAATTTGAAAGTCATTGAAGGGCGTTTGCACGGTAAGCGACGGGTCAACGGCGACGAGCTGTCCATTGAAGCTACCTTTGCCTGCAGAACTCGCCAGCGTGAAAACCGGCGATGGTCGTGCGATGACGTTGATCGGGTCAGCTCAGGCGGTGGACAATTTGTGCAGAATGGACCCCTCCTGGTTTCCGTGGTTGTAAGCGTCCAGCCACATACCGCAGCCTGACCAGTTGTCCGTCTGTTGTGTTGTACTGTAATCACGTTGTTCCGTAAGCCATAAATATAGCAATCAACTTTCACAGTCCGTCAATCAACAACAGACCGTTTGTTGCTCATAATCAAACCAAGATGCGGAAAAAGGATGAAAACGTGCAAATTAGGTTCCTTTATTCCTTCCTGCAACGTTACATGCCACAGGCAATGGCAAACAACCTTGCATAGCTTTGCACGCCTTAGCTCCATGTCAGCCTTGCTCCTGGTTGTTTTCCAAGTCACCATAGCTTGCTTTTCAAGCGGATGGTCATTCGTCATCTTTGTAAACAATCTGCTTACGTCAGCGATAAAATTCATGCGTAGTAGCAGTTGTACAATTTGATAAATTATGGAAAATTTTAATGGGCAGGTGGATCGTTTACAGCTAATCCGCTGGTCTGAATACAATTCCAAGTTACCGGCAGTTGCTTGGATTACGATGACGAAAGGTATTCCCAAGGAGCGTGATTAATGGTACTGCTGAGCAATGGGACTTCCGCCATTTGCAGTGTACACTTTTCTGCTGTGTACGTGAGGCAGAAGTTAGCGCCGGAAAATGCTTTCGCAAAAGCTCTTCCCATTACAATTGACAAAACCATGCGTACAGATATTTGTGGCTTTTTTACATCAAATGGTCACAGGAAATGAATCCTGACCCTCATCGGAACTCGCTTGAGCAGGTGCGTCCAATTACGTAGAGCTATTGAAGATGGTTAGGATGGTTTAAGTCAGCCATTCTCAACTTTTTTTTGACTAGGGCCCCCTTAGAGCAGTTCCGAGGCTACAGGGCCCCCCTGCTAGGAGAACTCGCGTTGCGTCCGGCTTCTTTGGTCTGTTAAGGTGCCACGAGCCCCCCTGGGCGGTTCCTGCTCACCGCGATGGCTCTGTTAGGTTTCATTGCGCTAGTACTGTCTGCAGATATTAGCTGGGTTGTATTAATAGGTCACATATCAAGCTGTTGCAGAACGTATGCTCCTGAGCATAAAACAGCTTCTAATCGAAAAGCACAAACGCCTTTGGTAAGTGAAAAATAGCCCATAATGGTCAATATACGATAGTAAAATTCCTTTCCGAAATCCTGGGCCCCCTATGAGGCGCTGGGGCCCCCCTATTCAGACTTCTCCCCCTGGGGCCCCCCTCAGATTTTCCAGGTTCCCCTTTGGGGCCCCAGAGCCCACGTTGAGAATGGCTGGTTTAAGTAATGTAGTCGCCTTTGGAAGCCTGAAAATCAAAATTCTGAACGTTCAAAATCCTGAATGTTCAAAATACTGAACGTTCAAAATCCTGAAAATCAGTATCCTGAACGTTCAAAGCCTGGAAAACTGTTTTCAATGAAAATAAAGAAAAGTCGTATGTGAGATCCATCATTTACAATAACAGAAGGGGCGATATGGTCTTCATGCCGCTGCTGCTGATTTCGTTCAAGCATTGTGATTCTGACTAGAGTTATGGTGTTATAAGAAATTTAATCAAACTGTTCAAGAACATATTCTTAAGCCTAATACAAATGAAGAACGTTGTTCATGAAGAAGTGATAGAGGAAAGGTATAGTGAGTCGAAGTCAACTGCTTCGGAAGAGGGTGCACGAAATATTTCACCTGAAACGCCACTGACGTAGTGCAAACACTAAGTGGCACGGAAAACGTATTTCCCCTCCGTCCGCGATTTTATGATTAGCGAAGTCTTTAAAATATCGCAGTAGCACAGCGAAAGTAAGCGTGCTTCAGTGGATGAAATTTTGTGACCCGATGATTTGCCAGCAACCTGCCTATAGTTAAATAATCAACTTTACTATGGCGTAATCATCAAATGGTTCAAGCCTGCAAATCAGATATCGTACACTATGCCAGTGTAAGGTGCATGCGAGTTCGATGTCAGTTCTGTTTGTCAGGCGTCCTCTGTGCGGTCGCTTCGCAACTTCGCTCATTAAATTATGATATGCGCGCTCGCGTCGACGCTGCCTAATGTACGATGATATGCAGCCTTAGGCAATGCTTGATGCAGTATTCTTCGCTTGATTGCGCCTGACCAGTACGGATGTGTCGATCCAGCGCTCTTGTGAGGCGACACAGATAGGTAACACGAGTGCGGAGAAGGAGAAGTACTGATCAGAGCTTGAGCAGAAGATCAAGGATATACATGCATGTCCAGATGATATAAATGCATGTGCTGCGGACGTAAGCGCAGTAGAAGCCTATCTCCTCGCCGCAGGGGAGTCAAAAGGAGAATGGTATGGACTACCCCAAGAAGGCGATCCTGTGGCAGGCGAAGGGTGCTAAGCCAACGTCGAGAAGAAGAAGACGAATACTACGGTCAGCATCCAGGAAAAGAGACTCTGGGAGTCCTGTAACCAGTGCAAGAAGAAGGCATCAATTTATGGCCAAGAAAGCGTGCAAACACTCGTATATCCACTAGATCAGGAAGGCGGAAGCCGCCAGCCCAAATCCGTAGAATGACTCGGCGAGCTGCCTATACTCGTTCGACACTTTCATAGAAACTTTATTTACCTATACCGGCTATAAATCACGTTGCTGCATTGGAACACGTTTTGGGAATAAAACATTTTTACTGAACGGGGAATAACCGTGATGCAAGTTGTTCGATTATCATTTCCAGACGTCTGGTCCTACTTCTTGATGCCACGACGACAGAAACGTTCTGCAAAGAACAATTCATGGAAAGATCACGGCCACGTGGTATGGATAATACAGAGCTGAATGTGAAGAACAATAACAAGAAAGCGCAAGAGAAGAGCATACGTGGCTTGCGACACGGACATACTGCTGAAGAATTACGTGAAATGAATTTTTATCAAAGCAATACTGAGCTCGACCTGAGTCGACCAATGTTTGTTCGACTCATTCGGCAAATAGTGGAGGATGTGGAGCGGAAGAATCTCTGCTTTGACAACGCGGCATTACAGACGCTACAGGGTTGAGCAGAGGCATGCCTCATTAAACTTTTTCAGGACACAAACGCTGTAAGCACGCACACCAAAAGAAAAACCGTCAAACGTGAAGACTTTCGGTTCCTTTACCTACTTCGCTCTGTGTACTGCATGAATTGATGATCTCCTGCATAGTTACTCCCATGTGATAAAGTTGTCAATGTATGCGCGTTGAAATTGGGTACATACCCTCCATATTTATCATCGTAGCATTACTCGCATTTATATTCATTTGCCAATGATTATTACATTATGGTTTTTACGAGAGCCAGTGAATGAAACTGTTATGAACTTGAGCATTCTTTGAAATATTGCACGCGCACACGCAGGATAGTGAATGTTAGACAAGATTTACGTAAAGACTTTGCTGACGAGTTGCATAAGCTCTTACATAGCACCTAAAAGAACGTACTTGCAATACAGCCTGCACAAATTGCCTACGCTGCTGAGTTGTCTTTGGTGTATGGAATAAAAGGCTTCTAACAGGTATAGGCTCAGCATACTTCCTCTACATCTGCTCTTATTCAAAGCAGTCGACGAATTTTTTCAACATGATTGCCGGGGTTTCCCTGTGGTGGACAGTGCGTTCGTGAAAGATTGTTTTGCCTTGTCGTGTGTCGACGCTGCCTGCAGACTGGAACCTCAAAATTCACAGTAGGGGCGTGCATTGATCAGACTACTGTTGTTGTTAAAACGTTATGGAACAAGACAAGGACCTCATTCTGCTTAATGCTGAAAACCAATACGTTGGAAGTTTGAAGTTGGGGAGATCCTTCACGCTCAACATTGTTTGGCTAAAGTGAATGGAGGGCCATCGTGTCCAACGGTGGACGATGGAAAGGTCAAAGCCTAGAAGAGAAAGGATGCTTTCACTAGGCGCATAATCTCGCGTTCGTTCGATGATTTTCATCATGCGTTCATCCATTGTTGCTAAACGTCAATGTTGATGATGGACAGCAAAGTCGACTTCAAGGAACATGCAACTGTGAGTACGTAAATAAGCTGCTGGTCTCGTCACAGCTTCATGCCTATACCTGGAAACCTGGATGACTTTTGTCTGGCTCGTAGCTGCGCTGAACGCCATCGTTAATACAATGAAGTCACTAGAAGTCATTTTATATAAACGTACAAATGTGAGGAAGGTTGTACAGTACCTTCCGCCTGCGTTTCACTCCTTTGAGGGCACTTCTCAACCTCTGCATCCCACATTATCAGCGCTATTCTCACCTCCGTTGATTCGTCGCTTTCAGGTTGGTAATCCAGTGTTTCTGAAACTTTTTGAAGCCAGGTGCTCATTTCATTGCTGACAATCATCCTGGGCCCCCACCATCTCTTTACAACTATTGTCCTATTTGATTCCCTACAGAATTTTCTGTTTCTGTGGTTTACTTTATAGCAGGGGTGGGAAATTTTTTTGCTTCCGCGGGCAGTTTGGACGCATATAAGACCATTCACGAGCCGGATGGAATGGTCTGGCGGGCCGGATGGAATGATCTGACGGGCCGGATGGAATGATTAGGCAGGACTTGAAATTCCTAGTGATGGAGTACGGATGGAATGGTCTCGCGGGCCATATCCGGCCTGCGGGTCAGAGGTTCCCCATCCCTGCTTTACAGTAAACTTGTTTGAACAGGTACTTGAGGAATGGTCAACGCTTAGCGCAGAATGAAGCATTGAAATTGTCATAATTGAGATTTACCCAATCGAACACCAAAGAACAGGACAAATTCTTCTAACAATTCTTAGAACATAAGCGAATTCCTGCACAATGCGTTTAGTTCCAGACCAGATGCGTTGGTCATTCATAGTGCCTATCAAGTTTGAGTAAAGTGGAGTTATGTTCAGACTTTAGGAAACTGAAACAAACAAACAAATTTGACAGAAGCATTGTCACAAAGTAAGGTGTCCATGAGTCCTCGCAAGTTCAGAGCTGCAGGAGCACTCAGATGAACGCAAATCAAGTTTGTTTCTCGTCATGCATGAAGTCAGTGAAGTCGTATCACCTTTTGCCATTTTGAAATTCCTAATGCTCAGTGATCTGTCATTAGTACACCACAGTGCAATTAATCTTGTCAAGGCTCTTCCACGGACCCATCACCTTCCAGGGGCCCACGAATACGCGAGCAGACCGCACAGGAAAGATCGGTTGTGTTTAGGTCTAAGCTTAGGTATCGGCGAAAAGGACAGCCATCATGGGAAGGTGACATAGACCACGAGAAGAGAAGAAATCGAAATTTTGTTCAAATGAACGTTCGGGCACGTGTGCGTTCGGGAAGCTGAACGTTAGGGCAGTTCATGTTCGGGAAGGTAATATAGACATGTTGACCATTTCTCAATATGTTGACCAATTTCCTACCGCCCTTGAGTGGCCAACTTATAGAGGTTCCACTGTATATATATATATATATATATATATATATATATATATATATATATATATATATATGCTATCTGAGGCGAAATTGTATAAGTTCCATTGTCTTACTACTTATTCTACTTCTTATGATCAACACTTTCTTATTTCCTTGTTGCCCTCTTTTACACTTTTACACAGTCTCTCCACCTCCTTTCCAAGATTTTTCCCCATATGTTGGGTGGTTAGTAACGCTTTCCCTTTTAGGTAACAATCATTACAATTCGTTCGGATTTATCTTCATTTGTTCATTTTCCTTACCATGCCCTTCGTTATTTCCCAACCAATTAGACCATACCTGTGATTGTCGATCGCTTAAGGAGTAGTTCTTTCAATTTTCCTTTGCCTAAATTAATTTTATTTTTTCCACTAAGAAATCTTTTGCTTTCTTTCCCACGGATTTTTACTTGCTTCTTTGGTTTGTTCATGATTTTGTTCACTCCTTTTGCCAGTCTGTTGTTTCGCTGGTCTCAGGTGCTCAATTTCTGTCATCATTTATATTTCGTTGAGAAAACTCAGAATGAAACAAGACGCTTAGTTCAAAGCTTGTGCTTTTCAGTAGCGCGGTTGAACGAAGCGCTAGTTGCCTTCCCTGGCTCGGCAGAGTTTTGTGACTCTCAATCAATGCGTTCGGAAAAGGGTGTTCAAAATATTTCACATGAAACGACGCTAGCGTATTCCAAGCACTAAGTGGCATGGAAATCGCTCTTTTCCGTTCGCACAATTTATCATTAGTAAAGTCTTTAAAACATCGCAGTAGCATAGCGAAACCAAACGTGCTTTAAATGGATGAATTTCTGTTGTCCGATGATTAGCCAGCAACCTGCCTATTGTTAAATAATCAACTTTATTATCACCTAATCATCAATTGGCTCAAGCCTGCAAATCAGATATCGTACACTATAGCATTGTAAGCTGCTTGCGAGTTCGATCTCAGTCTGCTTGTCAGGCGTCCTCTGTGCGGCCGCTTTGACAACTCCGCTCATTAAATTATGATATGCGCGTTTGCAACGACGCTGCCTAATGGACGATGATATGCAGCACAGCGAAGAGATGGCAAGGTTGCACTCAGAACGGTGGCGGTAATGTTATCGCAATGCCACCAATGACCTTTGGAAACACTAAAGAATCTCGAAAGATATGTCCCTGTGGAGATTCGCAGTTGCTGCTGGTGTTGCTGCTGAACACCAGCATTATCAGGCAATGCTTGATGCAATTTGCATCGCATTATGATACTGCAGCCCGTGGAGCGCGGCCTGGCTAACGTAGTGGAGCGAAGCAAAAAAACAATATCAATGGTGCCAGAGCAAAAATCGACAGATCTTCTGCCGCAATGCCTACATCTAACTTCAGAAACACGGATGCTTATCAAGAGAAAATAAGAGAGCCCTGTTTGAGCAGATCAACACTCGTTTGGGCAGTGCGTCCGCTCCCATCACTGCGCATCATGGAGAAAATTATGGAATAGAAATGGTCGTCGCCACTGTATTTGCTATAATCTGTCGTTGTTCAGTGAGTAAATCAACCGCGTTATAATTACTTCTTCTATGACGTATGTTTTCGTAATTTTCACTGTATTAATTACAGTTGAATAAAAGGTACACGTTGTGTCTTCCGGCGTGGCATTGAAAACGTAAAAGCGTCGCTCGGTATAGTGGTTATGCGAGTTGAGAAAGTTGTTGCAGCATCGAAAGTTATATCTTCATATTACATAATGGTCTGCAAATTTACAAAACATGAAGGCAATGGGAAGAAAAGCGAATTATGCCATTTCTTTCTTCTACGTTCCAAGTGTGGAAAAATCCGCTCCATTTCTTATTCCACATTAAGGGAAATCAGTGATGAACAGTTATGATTTCCGCTTTGTTTTGCTCAATTATCCTCATCAGCTGCATTACAGTAGGTCGTCTACGTAATTCAGATTCTACGAAAATGAGTGATTCTTGGCGCTACCAAGCTAATCGAAATCCTCAACTAGGGAAACGGACAAATAGCCTTACTTTCCTAGGAACATTTCGTGAAAGACCAATCAAAGTAATTTGCATTTATAAGCAAGACAATATCTGCTTTGTTGCTGTTTACTCCTGGTAGCGCCATTCAACCGTGTGCAGCATTTTGACAGTCAGCTATCTCGCCATTTCAGAGATGTATACAACATTCTTCTTCTTCTTCAGCATCCAACATACGTTTTTAAACCAAAAACAAAATGTTCAACATGACGTAGTTGGCTGATAGTATGTTTGGCATTATGAAACGCATCATCGCAACATTACCCATTAATCTTAGCAAGCAAGGAATGCATTGATCACGGAAAACTGCAAAGATCATGTAATATATTTTATAATAATAATAATAATAATAATAATAATAATAATAATAATAATAATAATAATAATAATAATAATAATAATAATAATAATAATAATAATAATAATAATGTCGTATTAATAGTTGCGACTACTAACGACATGAGCGCCTTTTTCTTGTCATAAATAACGATTGGCTAAACGCAGACCAATTAAGAACGCTTTCTCTGATGACTGCAAAACATTCTAACAATGCCCTTACGTTGAAGAATATCTGGTAGCATTTAGGAATATTCATGGCTCGCCTTCAACTGTATAAATCTTCCTCCGCATAATAAATGAACAAACGTGTACAGCTGTGCGCGCGGCACTTTATGGCACGTGTACTCCGGAAGCATAGGATCCAGAGGATGATTAAAATAAATGTCTAAAAGCGGTATGCAATAGGACCAGGACATGAGTCAAGTATCAACAGGGCCAATACACTATTCCGAAATAAAGGTATTATAGTAGCAATTAGTAGACTAGTACACTTAAATTCAAAAGTAACAGAATTGATGAATGATGTATCCTAGTCAGTTCCAACAGATCAGCAAGAATTGATAAAGAAAATTGTCTTTCTGTGCTTTGGTTTCCGTGGTGCGAACATGGACCTCTCCAAGAAAACGTAACATATTTTAAATGCAGTGCCACAGGAAGACCTGTGGACTCATACTTCTTGAACGTTATGAAGACGAAACACCGTTCAGAACCGTATCCCGCATAAAATGAGGATTCACCTGAGAAACACTGCACATCCTCTGGTATGACCAGCGCAGTCCCAAGAAGCAAAGGTCAAGGAATCCGGCCAGGAAGCCAAAATCCGTTCTCAAATTTGGGTATTTCAACATATATCCGTTCGCTAATGTCGCTGTGAAACATACCGCAGATGTTCCAACAGCTACTAAGCAAGGAAGGAACCTTGGAATTGGCGACAAAGCTAAATGTACCACACTCCACGAATACTTTTGCTTTGTGCGTCAGGAAAGGCAGTTAATATCAGGTTTAAGGGAACTTTACATTACGACGGAATGCCGCAACTTCAAAATTTAATTCACAATCCGCCATTAGGAAACCTGTCATCATAAAATACAAGATAAAGTTCCCTATAATAAATGAACAATATGCTCCCCATGTGTCTGAAATCTTACGTGGTGATGTTTCTGCGATCACAATAAAATCCAAGGACAGCGTTCATGCAACTTATCCAAACAGCTCATCTCCTGGAAAGATTACATTCACAATAGAGAAAGACTTGACAAGACACTTCCACTCATTCGTTATTTCCCTCACCAAGTACAATGACCAACTGAAAACTTACTAGAGCTTATACGAACGCATATTGTTCTAGTCTAGATACGCAATTGTCATTCCATTATCTGAGCAGTGCTTCTGCAGGAACTAGCAATTGCACGGACCAATAGGCAATTAGTAAAATAAACCCAGGGATATTATACTCAAATATTAGTCTCACGAAAAGAACACATAAACACACATTTTCTATCTCTTTCTTTCCATGACAGGGCCTACCCTGACAAACTTGTTGCTAAGCAGTAAACTGTACGATCAGTTCTGCAAGCAAAACTGAAACGTTGCCACACCAGTAGCGTTGCCAGCCATTCTTTGCTATAGCGGCACTGGTAGGGGAAATTCACCTTAGTGATCAACGAAGTATTTTTCACGGTGCCCATGTACTGGATTATCGTTACAGCACAGGGATTGCAGAAGCAAAAAAGCTGGAGCCATTCAAAAACACGAAGGCACCATGCACAGCATGTGCGGCACAGTGATGTGTTGTACATGATATTAAGTCACGAAGAGACTTAGGCATTACAAACCCAATAAAGGCAACATTTCCGACATACTTGATCATTCTATTTACAACCAGAAAACGTCAGGACTCTTAAGGAATGAGGTATGTAAACACATTCCAATGGATCATACGAAAATTTTGAGGAAGGAGTTATTTCTTCTTCTCAGCGACCTTGTTCCTGAATCGAAAACATCAAACTTTCAAACATGGCGTAAAGCTGCCCCCATATAAACAGTATCCGCAGCGAAGAATAATATGGCCATTTTGAATTCCACAAAGAAGGAGTGTACGTATGAAAAGTGCTGTTGACAATTAACACTATCATTTTAAAGTCATATTCCTACATCAAGGACATCATTCGCCCCTAAGCGTTTCCGAAAAGTCACATGTAGAAAATAGGAAGGCTTAAACCAACCAAATTAAAAGTTTACCAATTCGTCCTCAGAGTTCATGGTAGGTCATGATGTGAAACATCTTCTCACTAGCATTCTGATGGAATGCATAGGAGTGCTAGTGAAAAGATGTTTCACATCATGACCTATCCTATGCATACGTTGTCGATTTTAGAACAATTAATCCAAAAAGAGAAGTCCCTCAAACAACGGAATAAGCTAAACCTTTCCATATTACGAAATTAGTTCCTTTCTGTAGTACCGACGGTAACTAATACCATTATCACTGGACTTTGTTCCTGCAAAGAAATGGGCGCCCAACTGGGAAGCAAACATTCACCAGTAATAGCGGCAATTTTCAAGGAAAACGTAGAGGAGATAGCTTTTCGTAGGAAAGATAGTACCTCTATCTCCAGTCCTTTCAAGGGATATGTTGATCATATTTCCCCCGCAATCAAAAAGTCATAGAAGACTCTTTCTTAGCTCATCTCAATAGTTTGTCTCCAGCATATACGTGTGATTACGAAAAATGAAAAGTCCAATTAACAAGCTTCGTTGGATGCTTTAATCATGAGATTTGAAAATGAAATAAAAGCAGAGTGTAACGGAGAGAACGGCTTGCCCACCGTGGGCCGCTGCGAGCGGCGAGATCAAACAGGCGATGACGACTGACGTTATGCGACCCTTCGTAAGCGTTGTACCCCCTCAATTTATCATCAGCGCAACTCGCAGCTGCTTCTATTGTGAAGGGCGTTGCCCCCATCTGGTGGAGCCGTCATCCGGGGGTTCTGCGAACAGACACGGATAGTTAGTGCAGTTTTTCGTTATCCAGAGAGTGGACGTCTTAGCTTTTTCGTCTTCGAATTCGTTACCGCTGGTCGCTCTTTGCACCCGTCTCCGTTCGTTATCGGCCGTCGGCTACCCTTTTGCACTTGGTGAAGTAAACTCTTATTTATTTTCCAAGTCCTTCGCCCAGGGCACCCGACGCGGCTTCGACACTTATTCTCGGTCGTACGTCTGAGCAACCGACACGCGGCTTCGTTACATTTTGGTCCTCCGAGCCGGATCGGAATATAGCATCTCGTATAGCAACAACCGTTATGTTTACGCCTACTGTCGAGGTTCCGGAAGAAAATAGTACCACTCTTCGTTCGGGTAAGATCGTTAGAACCCGTCCTCGGCTAGGTGGTTGCCGTCGCCTACCATCTAGACGAGGAACACGCATTGCATGTCAAGGATCGAACGAAGCGACTGCGAGTGCGGTCGCAGCCGCAGCCACCCACTCCATGACTACTACGTTGGCCAGCATGTTTGAGTCGTTTCTGGCGCAATTGCGTACTGACTTACGAGAATTGAAGGTCTTTGACCGACAACAATCAGGACCACAGGACTCATCAAACAACGACGCCGTACCCGCGCATACGGAAGTTGGACAAACTGCGGACCTAGACATGGTCAAGCCTGAGCCTATACTTCGTGTCCATGAAAAGGAAGACCGTGTAGCGTCTGATAAAAATATTCCGTTCTCCCATGGCCAGAACACTTCGTTTACCAGAGCTGATGAATGGATCGATAGCGTTACCACTCCGTCAGAACACCATAACAAGCAGACTGGTCACTGCCAACCCGCCATGCTGCATCAGTTGCCGCCTACGATAACTATCGAACCGTTCGATGGCGACCCACGGAAGTGGGATCAGTTTATTGGCAGTTTTAAGGCCCTGGTCCATGATGTCGTCCCTCCGACGCTCAAAGAATCGCTATACTAAAACAGTTATTGACACCTCGTCTACGAGCAAGCATTGCGCCGCCACTCTATGGCCCAAACTTATATGCCCAAGCGCTGAAAGACCTTCGTCGTCTCTTTGGCGACCCGAATTTAGTCATTGACGCTTACATAAGGACTCTGTTGGACATTACGCCCATGAAATCAAACGATGGCCATGATGTTGATAGATTCTTTTATGAAGTGCATGGAGCAGTTAATACGTTGCGTACATATGGCGCCACTTCAGAGCTCTCGTCTAGAACGACCATGCAAGCGGTCGTATCGAAACTGAATAAGAAAATGCAGTCTATGTGGGCAAGAAGGTCATACGAACTTCGCCCCCGACCTGCTAACCTTTGCGACTTGGACGAATGGCTAGAGGAGATCGTCACAATACAGAATAATCTGCAATGCGACGTGCAGCAATTCACCGAGCGACAAGCCAAGAAGGCAAAATCGAATGAACCCCGTCATTGTTTGAACACTTCGGTTTCGAACCGCACATCAGAGCAGTGCCTTCTTTGTGACAGGGGACACAAGCTTTCTGACTGTCCAGTTTTCTCCTCCTCTACCCCTCAGCAACGCGCGGAGGTGCTGAAACAACATGGAAGATGCTTCGCATGTTTCGAGATGAACCACCAAGCACGCAAATGCAGCCAACGACGGCCTTGTAAGGTTGATGGCTGCCGTGCGAAACACCATCCGCTCCTTCACGGTGCCCCGCGAGTTTTTCCTGTTCCCAACTCGGGAACTGCCCAACCGACGCAGCCCACGGTTCATATCGGTAACAATATGGTTACACCAGTTCCCGCAGAGGTGCTGCTATCTGTTGTAAAGGCGAAACTCGTTACAAAGGACAACTCATGGTTAGAGATAAATGTCCTACTCGATGCCGGCAGCGAGGCTACCCTCGTCAAAGAGGATGTAGCCAACAAGATCGGCCTCAAGGGCCCAGCACAAGACATCCGTCTGAGTACATTTCACGGAGCTGACCCGATGCTCCGTTGTAATCGAGTTAGTTTCACCTTACAATCGTTGGATGGAAGACACAACTTCGCGATTGATGGCGCCTTGACTGTCCCTAACCTGAATGTGTCCCACAGACGAATAGATTTGAGACGACTGAAGTCTCACTGGTCGCATCTACGCGGAATAGAATTCACCTTGCCGCAATCTGATGATATCTCCGTATTAGTCGGCATGGATGTTGTCGAAGCGCATGAACAATATCGAATGCTGAAGCCACCTAAGGGTGTCGTGGGTCCACATGCAGTTTTAACGCCGTTCGGTTGGTGTATCGTCGGGAAAGTTACGGGTGGCAGTAGCCTCCCGGCTCGACTGCCAACATCTCGACAGGTGTGCCGCATTGCGGTCAGTTCTCAGGAAGAGGATCTAGCTTCGATCCTCAAACACCAATGGTCGATCGAGTCTTTGGGCATCCGGAAGATTGACAAAGAAATACTAAGCCCTGAAGACGAAAGAGCCATGAAAGTTTTGAGAGCATCGACGCGTATGGTCAACGGACGCTACGAATGCCCAATGCTCTGGAAAACGACCATAAGCTGCGTTCCGGACACTCTCCAAATGGCAGAGACTCGCTTCGCCAACTTAGAACGACGTTTCCACCGAGATTTAGACTACGCCCGAAGATACGCTGCCGTGATCGACGAGTATCTCCAAGCTGGTCATGCCACGACTGTTTCTAAGAGAAGCCGGGATCGTGACACTTGGTTCCTGCCACATCACGCAGTCCAAAGCCCAAACAAGCAGGGCAAGTTGCGAGTCGTCTTCGACGCTTCGGCCAGGACTAACGGAATTTGTCTCAACGATATGCTGTTGACAGGTCCAAACTTGCTAACGGATCTCTTCGGTTTACTACTGCGTTTCCGGGAGTATCCTGTTGCCGTCTCCGCTGATATTGCTAAGATGTTCCACCAGGTGCTCGTTTCGGAAAAGGATCGTTCAATGCTACGTTTCCTCTGGCGTACACCGCGCAGTACGGAACCGTTGAGACATTTACAAATGACGGTGCATATTTTCGGCGCCGTTTGTTCGCCTACCATCTGCACATACGTACTACGCAGAAACGCCGAAGATCACCGGACATCATTTCCGGACGTATGGCGAAAGGTATGGGACAACTTTTACGTCGACAATTACCTCGATTCCTATGCGTCGGAAAAGGAAGCCACTTTGTCTTGCCATGGACTGATAAAACTGCTATCGCAAGGCGGGTTCCATCTGACTAAGTGGATGTCGTCCTCGAGAACCCTGTTAAAAACCTTAGACGCAAATGAACGCTCACAACCAAATTTAGACGTCGATATGGACCCGCTGCCAGTCGAACGCACGCTTGGCGTGTTATGGAATGCCGACAATGATTCCTTTCATTTTTGTTTTCGTAAGTTGCCGACAATCTCTTCCAGGCGTGAGATGCTTCGTGCGGTGTCCAGTATATTCGATCCTCTGGGATTTGTGTCGCCTATCGTTTTACAGGCGAAGCGCATTCTCAGGCAAACTTGGCTGATGGAAATTGGCTGGGACGATACTCTACCAGAACCAGTGATGGCAGAATGGAAAAAATGGAGTAACGAACTACATCATATCGAATCGTTAACGATTCCCCGCGCGCTGACTTCGTCCGAATGCATCAAATCCGTTGAGATGCATTTGTTCTCTGACGCCTCCGAGTCAGGGTACGGTTGCGTAGCGTACCTTCGAAAGGTATTACTGAATAGAAACGTAAGCATTTCGTTCATATGCTCCAAGGCAAGAGTGGCCCCTTTGAGACATGTGACAATACCAAGGCTCGAATTACAAGCTGCATTGATCTCATCTCGGTTAGGCGCTGCGGTGCAACGAGAACTACGTATACGGGTTTCGGATGTTTATCACTGGACGGACTCACTAACCGTTCTGCACTGGTTGAATTCGACCGGAAGACGCTATAGTCAATTCGTCGCCAATCGAGTCGCAGAAATTTTGGACAATTCGAACGCGTCACAATGGTACTATGTGCCCACTCGCGAAAACCCAGCGGATGATTGCAGTAGAGGATTTTCTGCATCGAAAATCGCAGCCCATGGACGATGGTTCGATGGACCCACCTTCCTACGCGAAGATGAGACGCACTGGCCAAAAACACCAAAACATGTCCCAAATGGCGTTGACACTGAAGAATTTCGCACGAAATGGGCCGGCCACACGCATGTGGACCGAAACCCATTGCTCGATTTGACACAGAGATCACGAGATCTCAGAAGAACATGTAACATCGTAGCTAACGTTTTCCGTTTCGCTCACAACTGCCGTTCTGATAGAACCTTCAGAAGGACAGGACCCTTTACCGTCGCAGAACTCGACCGCGCCTTAATCGCGTGTTTGACTTCAGTGCAAAACGAGTGTTACGAAGAGGACATGTCACGTTTAGCATCTGGAAAACCCTTGCTGACCCGTTCAAAACTCTTGTCTCTCTCTCCTTTTATCGACAACGAAGGCGCAATGAGAGTCCAGGGCAGAATAGACTCAGCCGACCTACCATACGATACCAGGCACCCGTTGATCCTCCCGCGGAAACATCCCTTGACGGACATGATCATCGATGAAACTCATCGCAGGTTACATCATGGTTCAGTCGAGCTAACGGTTTGCGAATTGCGACAGCGATACTGGATACCAAAATGCCGGCAAACGACAAAGAAGGTGATATACCAATGCTGGTACTGCAAAAAATGGCGTGGCAAGCCATCAGTGCCTATGATGGCACCGCTGCCCACCGTACGTCTTCAAGCGTTTCAACCCCCGTTTACTTGCGTTGGAGTCGACTATTTCGGACCCATATTCGTTCTCGTACGTCGTTCCCATGAAAAGCGTTATGGGTGTATATTCACGTGTCTGACAACTAGAGCAGTCCATCTCGAAATGTCTTATTCCCTCGATACAGATTCCTTTTTAATGGCCTTCCGTCGTTTCATCAGTCGCCGCGGGAGCCCGGCCGTCGTGTATTCAGATAATGGCACTAATCTCGTAGCGGCCGAAAAGGAGGTCCGCACAAGTTTGGAATCTTGGAATCAAGCGAAGATAGCTGAAGCTCTTACGCAACACCGCATCCAGTGGGTCTTCTCACCCCCCAACGCGCCGCATTTCGGTGGAGCGTGGGAGCGATTAGTGCGATCAGCAAAGATAGCACTTCGCAAGATCCTAAACGGTCGCGCAGTTACCGACGAAACCCTCGTCACCGCGTTCGTTGAGATCGAAGGACTCCTTAACTCACGGCCGCTCACGCACATAAGCGTCGACCCACGTGATCCAGAACCGCTAACCCCCAATCACTTCCTACTCGGACGCCCGCACCCACATATTCCCCCTGACGTGATCAACGAGCAAGAAATTACGTCGCGACGAAGATGGCGCATCGCACAAGCCATTGTGGAATCTTTCTGGAAGCGTTGGCTAAGGGAGTACGTTCCGTGCCTCATTGAGCGGCGTAAGTGGGTGCGTCCGACTCGTGACTTGAAGGTTGGCGACGTAGTAATCGTGGTGGATCCTCAGTGTCCCCGAGGCCACTGGCCGCTAGGCAGAGTCACCGAATGCCGACCGGGGAAAGACGGCATTGTTCGTGTCGCTAAAGTGAAAACGAAGCAAGGAACATATTGGCGGCCGGTAGCTAAATTGTGCCTCCTCGACACCGAAGAAACGGATGTTTCTGAGAAAACGCCCAGAAACATGGGCCGGCCATGTAACGGAGAGAACGGCTTGCCCACCGTGGGCCGCTGCGAGCGGCGAGATCAAACAGGCGATGACGACTGACGTTATGCGACCCTTCGTAAGCGTTGTACCCCCTCAATTTATCATCAGCGCAATTCGCAGCTGCTTCTATTGTGAAGGGCGTTGCCCCCATCTGGTGGAGCCGTCATCAGGGGGTTCTGCGAACAGACACGGATAGTTAGTGCAGTTTTTCGTTATCCAGAGAGTGGACGTCTTAGCTTTTTCGTCTTCGAATTCGTTACCGCTGGTCGCTCTTTGCACCCGTCTCCGTTCGTTATCGGCCGTCGGCTACCCTTTTGCACTTGGTGAAGTAAACTCTTATTTATTTTCCAAGTCCTTCGCCCAGGGCACCCGACGCGGCTTCGACACTTATTCTCGGTCGTACGTCTGAGCAACCGACACGCGGCTTCGTTACACTGAGTATACAGGAGAAAAGTCCATTCAACACTGGAGACTTCATTACTGTTTCGATCATCCATGATCTGTTTTCACAAAAGTTATGAAACGTTTGATAAACATAGCCACAAATGTTTGCGATCAACAGTTCCTTCAATTGGAAATAAATCACATTTCAAAGATGTTCCAGAGAAATGGATATTCAATGAGACTCATTTCTTTCCGTAGTAAATAGCAACCAGCACATTTCCAATATTTCAAGTACATCCCCATCTCTCTGAACTTCACTCATTATTCCATGCCATTCAGGCTTACTCGGAAAGATCCAAAAGTTGGGTAGAAGATTAGATTTCGGCGTGCTTTACGAGAACTCTCCTAATTTGCATTCCACTCAAAGCAACCATAGATACAAGAATACTCAACAGGAGAAAACTAGTTTATGAAGTAAGGAGTGACCGTTCAACAATGTATATTGGGTAAACTGAAAAGCCCATAGAACAGAGATTTGCAGAAGATTGGCCAATTTGCGCCGTTACAACAATGCTGAATGGAAAGGTCGCGAACCGTAGGCCCTTCGCAGGAACTAAATCCAAGTAACACCATGGAACAAGGAATCAGAAGTTCTGAGGCTGACGAACAATGCTGTCATTTTTCACGTCCCCTACACCATAGAATAATATGACACGAATCTCACTTCGCATTTACGAAAATTAAACAGGCTCTTTTCATTCAGCATAATGACATAATTGGCGCTGACGGAGAAGTAGTTGTCAGTCCCATTTCTAACAATAAACTATTATAAGAAAGCTGTTGCGAATTATAAAGAATGCAACCAAAGATGAAAAGACAAAAACTGAAGGATCCACGTTTCTGCAACAGTGAACACCAATGCGGACAGGAACAATGAGAAAAGAAAAAGGAGTTTAAAGATCACCATCAAAACAGAAAAGGGTACTTTTGCGCTACAGCCGCGACCGGCTTAATGTAGGCGGCGCCACCGTCGTCATGGTATTCCCCGTGCGAATCAGAAAAGACTAATCGCAAAACCGATCGACCAATCAAAAATAACGGGTCTTTGAGGATAGCTGCCCGTGTGCATGCGCATCCTATAATGCAATGCATTGCTTGCGTCACCTTTTGTTCTGACGGACGGGTTAGCGCCGGCGCTAACCCGTTCATCGGGGCGTTGCCGATATCGACTAATCTGTTGGCGGCCGACCTTGTGGGGCGCTATTGGATGCACGCTAGTGTGCTCAGACTTGTCCGTCACTGTGAATGGAACAGGGAGAGTTCACCTTTTGTTCTGCACATCTGTTACGGATGTAACCTATAGGGCAAGGTCACCATGTGTGGTCTTGTTTGCATGGTAATTTGTAAAATCAACCAAATAGGGTATTATCGGCTCTTATATAGGGACAGGCGCAGTGTGGATGTTGCACGGAGTTTTTGACGAACGCATAGACGCACCATGGTTGTGTTATGCGAATTGATTGATCGTAGAAACTGCTGCACGACAATGGGTGCTAACACCTCTCGACCTGCGTCCACATGAGCGTGGTGCTCAGGTGCTGAGCAGACAGCGCGAACAGGGCAGCAGAAAAGCTGCAGGACCTGTTGATCCATGTTTGGTTGCTTTGCATCATGGAAAGGACCGCCACTCCTTTCTGTGCGCCATTCTACCTTCCGTGCAAATGGCCACAGCGCCCAGGTGTTATCAATTCGGTATGCACAAAGCAGCCGCGCCGTTGTAAGACATCTTGTCCCGCGACTCTGCGCTTTCGTTGATTAAGAGGACCGCAAACCTCCGTCAGCGCCATTCTGTATGTCTGGGAAGGCAGCGGCCGCATGGTGATTTCTCATGCTTATCGTGTTCATGTCCGCAACTGTCAGCGCTTAGCAACGGTACGGCGTTCGTACTTTGAAGGTTCGGTAAGTCTGCGTCGTTCTTGCTATACCGTGATTAACTGCGAGTGTACAGGGCAATGTTACTGTTAAGGGCCTAAGCGAGCAGAGCGCACTGGAAACATCGGTTGTGCTTAGGTCTAGGATTAGGCATCGGCGAAAACGACAGCCGTCATCAGTCGACCAGCACGAAAGCATAGCGTCCTGGAAAGTTCGGTTGTGTTTAGGTCTAAGCTTAGGTATGGGCGAAAACGACAGCCATTATCGGTGGACGAGTATGAAAGCATAGCGCACGGAAAGATCGGTTATGTTTAGGTGTAGGCTTAGGTATCGGCGAAATTGACAGCCATCGTCAGTCGACCAGCACGAAAGCAGAGCGCACAGGAAAGATCGGTTGTGTTTAGGTTTAAGCTTAGGTATCGGCGAAAACGACAGCCATCGTCAGTCGACCAGCACGAAAACATAGCGCACAGGAAAGATCGGTTGTGTTTAGGTCTAGGCTTAGGTATCGGCAGAAGTGACAGCCATCATCGGTCGGCGTAAACACGGTTAGTGCGCGTCGAAATGACCACGCGTGCAACACTGCGCTTCCGTGTCCGCTACAGAGTTTCTCCGTTGTCACACTGCATTCAGCACACTTGCTCCACAGGCAAAAGAGGAGTCACGCAGCAGCGAACCCATTTCACCTTTCACCTTCATGAGGTGGCGTTGAGGTCAGAATTCGTTCAGCGCTTCGGCCGCCGACCCATTGCGTCACGGTAACAATGGGTTCTGTAATTAGGTCATGGACTACTGTAGCACGGGCAGCTAACCGAAAAGCGCCAAAGTAACCTACGTTTTCGCATACTTTGAACGACAGCCGCGTCGACGTTTCCAACGCGAATCAGAAAAGACTTAGCCGCGAAACGTTACGGGACGTGAAACAAACATGATCCAAGTGAAAAATACCCTACTTTTGTGCCCAATTGAACGACAGCCGCAAAACGCCGTTCTCGTACGAAGATGAACTTGAGCGTGGTCAAACTGTCTGACCACGCGCGCATGAAGAGCAGCATGGTCCTTACCGGCTGCTCACATCCTAAACACCACTACTATGGGCAACAAACTATTCGCCAACTGATTATTACCTTGGAACCACGTTCCTGTTTTCGCTGAAAGCTGTTTCTGGGAGTGCTTTCCGTTGCACCGCCACCCAACGTAGTCGCGGTCCTTGCGGTGCTGCTGCAGCATATGTCTTGCGCACCGCGGGCATATCCTCCGCCGGTGCATTAGTCCTCTACTGTGCATAAACTTGACCGCTGCCAGTTCATCATCTACGAACTTGGCACACAGCTTCGCAAAGCTCAACCGCGTAATCGAACACATACTCACAAATGAAACTGTTAATGTTCATGAACGCCAAAATCATTTAATCTCCATTACGCAATTCAAACCAGTTCAGTAATCACTTCAATTTCTGATAAAGACTGAAGGGCACCAAGCGATAAGCACCTAGGGTACATCATCGATAAGATCTGAACCCACTTAAGCATAACGTGAGCCCAAACGCAATCAGCAGCAGTGGACCAGAGCTGATCAACACTGCAGGCGGTTAACTGTTTCTGACTGCTTAGCGGCGCCTTGCCATGACGTTATCACCATATCCTCCTAAAACGACCGCGAAGATATGAACAGAAACACCACAGAAACGTGATAACGAAATCGAACACTCGATAGCAAAACTGGTAGCTAACACGAAATTCTCCTACCTTAGGTACTCAATGAAAACGGTTCCCCTTCGAACATACTCTGCTTCCATTACCACCCAGACACATTAATGTTCCTTCTTTGACGTTTATCTGATAATGAGCAGTTACCACCGTTCGAGTTCTACCCCTAACGATGCTCAGAGCTGAACACAACCATAATGCATCACCTTAATTCCAGATTACGACAGCAGAGTAAAACATCCAAGAACAGAAACAAAACACGCTCAAATATAAGTATCGTTTTCTGCCCTTACCTAAGCCTAATCCATAAAACGAGGATCATATTTCCATTTTAGACTACGAAAGCAACACAACCATAGGCATCGCTTTCTGCCTTTACCTAAGCCTAAGCCATAAAATGAGGATCATGTCTCCCTTTTAGTTTACGAAGGCAACACCCCGATCGACGGCAACGACAATAGGCATCGCTTTCTGCCTTCACCTAAGCCTAACCCATAAAATGAGGATCATGTCTCCCATTTAGATTACGAAGGCAACACGACAATAGGCATCGCTTTCTGCCCTTACCTAAGCCTAAGCCATAAAATAAGCACCATTTCTTTTTTTCTCCCACTTCTACATACCCACTTTCTATCTTTCTTGATTTTTCCCGATCAAACATTCTAGACAACCAACATTAGCCTAACGCATCTGAAATCCAACAACCAAGTTGAGGTTAGCGCCGTCTACGCGGGAGGAGCTGATCTCGAGTAGTGTCTGTTCTAGCCAGTCAGCATAGTCTAGCACTTCTGAAAGCGTCCAATCAGCGGGTCGCGGCTGTACGGACATAGTGCCATTTTGGCATCCCCGGATATGTATTGCTTGCGGCTGCCCGTGAAAGCTCCTCCTCCTCATATTATTCGATTTGTTCGAATAAAAAGTGAACAGGATACATATGCTGTAAACCTCTAAGAAAATATGTATATATGTACATATATGATAACCTGGGTTTATGGTAGTTCACTCAGGATCACCCGGTGTGTGTGCAGAGTTCATGACCCACTAACTCATATTGTCATTCCGTGATGTCCCGCTTCCATTACGGCGGGCCGTGTCTTTTACGGAGCGAGTAATATACGGATCACCCGCGGCGCACTGTTTGAGTCATATGGTACGCTCCCATGTCAGGTCGTGAATACAGGAAATTGTGTTTCCCTGCTCTTCGCTCTTAATTAAAAATACATGCAGTACTTTTCACCGGTTTACCTGACTATTAATTCTACAATTAGGAACGCTAACAAAACGCATTCCTATCCTACGTTTGACATCACTGGTTATTAATGACGTAGAATCCGGTAGGCCTTCAGCATGACCGCTTTTCTGCAGGATGCAGTCTCTGCCCTTTGCTGCCTGCTTGCCAGTCAACACTATGATTGTTGGAAGCTACATTTGCCTATCTCCCATACGAAACACGTTTACTATTTACTTGGATCTTCAACATTATCTTCATGAAGACTGCGCTACATTAACTTTCGTTTTCAAAAGTCACAGAATGTCTGTTTTATTCTGAAAGTTTTACATTGTCACAAAATTTACGAATGACACCTCTGCTAATTGACACTCAACAAAAAGTAACTCAATGTAGGTAGAATTCGGCTAAGTGCTTTACGGAGAAGAAAGTGTGCCGGCAAACGGTGACTTTGCGCATCGCATGAATTTTGTGCCCGCCGGCGCATTTATCCACCTATGCATGGAATGCGTTGTCATACCGGAGGCGGTTGCTTCGCTTTCATTCAGTTCGTCATTGTCATGGAGCGCTCGCTTTATCTCCATTGTCATTATCGTCCCCTTGTTTACGGACTCTTTGCTTGCTTACTGCTTTGCTGCAAGTGTGGCTGTCCAGGTCAGTGCTTCAGGCACACGCTGAGCATGACGGGAGGACGCTCAGCTTTAGGGTTGACTAGATCACCCACGAAAAGACAACCCAAATATAGGTTCACATCTGTGTCAGGTGTATGACATATTTCTAGGGCGAAACATCATTCAATGGTCGCGGTTTTGCATGACGTGTCCTCCAGCTGTGCAGGCACCTTTCCTACCATGTAAAGGAATGCAGTCTGAGACCGTGATTATTGTTATTTATTACTACGTATTATTGTGTACTGTCATTTTCCCTTGTATGAATAAACCTTGTTGTCTGATCTGGCTGAGGCGTTCAATCTCTCTATCTCTTCTTACAGCTACATGATTCCACATATTAAACCTATATATTTACAAGTCGTTCTCGTGCAAATACTGGCCTCTGTCGTTCTTATTCTTGGTATTTTCCATGAAAGGTCTAATGGACACATGTGCTATGAAGCGCAGTCCTCACATTTCAAAGAGTCTGCTTTGCAACCTATGCAAAACATTCGACACTATTGCTCTGCATTTTCCAATTGAAGCACCACTGAAGCAATAACGCAAGCTGTAAAAAGCATGATGGTCTTATTCTTCAGTGCCCTGAGTAGCTTACTCTTGCAGCACTTGCGATTACGATCATGTTTAGAGGGTCAAGCAGTGGCAAGATTCAACGCACTTTTTCTTTCACGTCCGCATTGCAAATTCCATTCTTTCTGTTGTGCTTACAAAATGTAAATGTGCGTGCACTATGTTTCTCAAAATGAGAGAATATAATGAGCCTGTTGTATGGATGGTAGGACATTGCAATGCTGAGTCATTGCGATAACATAACGCGGGATGAGGGAAAGCAGTTTATTGTGTATGTCACAGAATGCAGGCAACGGTGAGCATGTCTTTTTCATAACTTTCCCTTATTGTGGTTGGTAAGGAAACAGTAATAATGTTTCTGCAGAATAAAGTTCCCCTACAGAAAATAACCAGCACATGCAGGTACACTATGGTCCTGCAGAACAGGAGTAGCCACGGCTTTCACCGGAGATACATGAGAAAGAGCTGCTTAACAGAACCGTCCGTATATACGGGAACATGACTTAAAGCGGTGACGGTTGAAATCCTAAAAGACTGGAATCCAGAATTCGTAGTCCTGAATTGAGGAAACCCTGAATTGACGAAATCTGAATGGTCGAAATCCCGAAAATGGAATTATTTATATAAGGGACAGGAGAACGCGATAAAAGTTAATTTTCTTCATTAAGGTTGGGTATCTTTGCAACGGATCTGTGTACCATGTTTTCGATGTTACGGTTGTAGCAACTGTTGATACTTGTTCGCTGCAAAACAGTCCAACCAGCGACTGGTTGGTTAGTTATGTTAGTGGAAACAGGCGGAAAGTGAACGTAGGAGAGCTTATCTCAGAGCTTTCGTGATTACCTGATTCTGCCGTCAACGATAAAATCTAATGCTGTGTCCTGATCTTAACGGACTTCTTCCGTTTCACAAATAATTCTATTCCATAAATAATTCTATTTTCGGGATATCGTCCATTCGGTATTTCGAATGTTCAGGATTTCGAGAATTCAGGATTTCGTTAGTTCAGGATTTTGTCAATTCAGCATGTCGTCAATTTGGGATTTCATCATTCAGGATTACGTCATCCAGGATTACGTCAACCAGGATTCTGACATATACATAACTTAAAGGTAGCAGTGATTAGCTACAGGTATATGTAAGTTGTACAAAATGATTGTTGGGGGTCAAAATTGCAATGAGGGAGGTGATACTACTTATTTACAGCTGGAACCGAGCGTACAGCACGTGCAGATTCCGTGAGATAAAAATCTGTATGAGTTTACCTACAGCCGTCAAGTAGAACCTGGCCCTCACGGACGTTCCAGCACATAACAGTCTTCAAGGAAACCAGCTTCTTGTGAGAGGACGTGACCAGCCGATTCAAGCCATTTTCCAGCTACTACTTTATGACTTGCTATGCAGGGACGCTTTTGTTGGCCGCAGAAGAGGACAGCCACAGCGCACCCCCGCTCTCTGGAACCTAACCACAGAACGCAACGAGAGCAACCCTTTGCACTATGTACGTGTTTACACTGTCCCATTGCTGCCGTATTCGCTGATACGTAAACATTCATACCAAAACACCTGTTCACTTTAATGCGCACTATTCGCACGTTAGATAATTGTTGATGGCGGTCATTTTCACCGCTCTGCTTTAATACTCTTCAGGGAGTCCCACATGGCCATTCAACACGTCAGATGACTCATAGAAATCTCACCGGCATCACGTAACATGTCAGAGGTTAGGTTACGAAGGAAGTAGCGCCGGTGCTAGTCTGCACATCCTGAACAACAGATCACGTAGCAGGCCATTTTCTTTCATGATACGCATGTTCGAGTGCAGCTAACCGACGATACCTGAGAAAGCTGTTAAACAGACTTATACATCAGCCAAAAGGCAAAAGCCGGTTAAGCTCTTGTAAAATAGCTAGACATTCTACAGTATCCGTTAGTTAATTAAGCAAGTCATTATCAAGGTTTCGCAATGTGTCCGGTGGCAGAGCGTCGGCGATTGTGGCGACGCCAAAGCAAGAAATTACGCATTTGTTCTCCGGGGAGCAATGGAACCGAAAGCCTGGTTTCTCTGCATACACCGTGGGATAGTGCAACAGTGGTTACGTTCCCATGTTTCCAAGTCCCTCAGTCGACAGTACCGCGCTACTTATCCCTCTCACTTGGTGCGCAACTTGCAGTGTGCAACGGCTGCCATTTTCCCTAATACGATGCCATAAAGGCCAACTCTTCCATACGATGAATATCTCGCCAACGCTCATTAAAATAACCGGAGGAGAGACGAGACATACACATTTACATTCTGCATTTACCTAGCATGTTTAACTATGTACCGGCGTGATGCTAAGTAGAGAACTGTGTGTGCAGGCGTACACGTTGTTGTCCTGTTTCGCGCGTAGAGTAAAGCGGGACTACAGGAAAGACGTCACCGATGGGTTACTGCAATCTGCCGGGTGGGGTTTACACGCATTTGCGTGTAAACCATTCGATCAACTTCTTCATCCCGGTGCGCATACGCAGACTGTGGAGTCCCTGTGGTCCAAGATGAAGTGCCTGAACAAAGCCCGGTGTTGAACGCACAGGCATATGCTGCCGTCGTACCTGTACGAGTTCACGTGGCGCAAAAGACTGCGATCCAGTGAAGACGCATTTGAAAAAATTTTGTCGGACATTGCGTCTGATTAGCCGTCCTAGTGAATTAACTCAGTGATTCATACAAATATTGTCATTTTTGACTTGTACATATTTTGTTTTGTTTTTAAACTACGCGTGACAATTGTCCATGTAAAAACGCAATATACACAGCACTTCGACTGAATTTGGTGGTGGTCCGGTTTTCCCGTTTCTTTGACGATACCTGTAATAATACCGGAAATGCCCTACTAGCGGATGGATGGTCGATTATTAGTGATATAACAGGTAATAACTCATATTGATGCCTTTGGAACGCCCTGATTCAGTCGTCAGCGATGGTGAAAGGGCTTTCCGAGCGCTGTAACAGTGTTCGTTTACTTGACAGTTTCAGGCACGGGATGTCAACTTCCTAATAGCTTTCTAACCCTTAGGGTAAGACTGGCAACGTCACTGTTCAGCAGGGAATGCAGGTTTGAGTGCGAAACGCTGCCGCCCACCAGCTCCTGAGCATCCCGAACTACGCTGCGCCAAAAAATGGCAACGCAACTAAACAGCAAGACGCATTTGACAAACCCTAAACGGCAAGCACATAGGAACATCAGAAAGAACACTGCAGCGGAATAAGCGCAGGTCCGCAGCATCATCGAAAACTTCCGAAAGCTCTGAAAGCACGAATCCTTTACCCACCGCTGACGACAAAACCACGGCGTTCTGCAAGCTTCGAGAAGAGTTCTTACTTGTTATATCACTAATAATCCCTCATCCATCCGCTGGTAGGGCATTCACACACATTTATTACATGTATTATCAAAAAACAGAAAAGAAAGAATTCTACCAAATTAGACATGAAACCCGTTACTAAGCATCCAGTATTCAGTACTTCGACTGCATGAATTGAACGTTGGCAGCTCAACGCGCAAAGTCAAGCGGATACGCGCAGTGCCATCCGTGATTGAACATGCAGAACGTAAACGGTCACGTGCAATTTAGTGCGGGTACTGTGGTGCTAATGGGTGAAGGCGTGTGCACCACTCAACGGGTGCACGACGTGGCTCAAACAGCACCGCTACTCTTTCCGACAAATGTAAGGTGACGCCGAAATTAGCGCAGAATTTATTTCGCATCAGTGAATGCGTCAGCCACGTGCTACATGCAACACGCGCAAAGGTCATGCGTGATCTACCGGCTTCGCTCCACAAACGGAGTTCAGCATCAGCGATAGACGTCGGAGCTACTGGAACAAAGGATGATGTAAGCGGAACATTGTTATAATTGATGATCAAGTTAATGTAAAGGTATATTACAAGACCAGCCGCATCGTACGGCCTGCTAACAGAAAATAAACTCAGAGTGCCCCTGTGTTAATGGACAGTAAGCATAACGGCTAAATGTGATGAATAATTTTGCACAGCAGAACTGCGAGCGCGCCCACCGTTTGCCGGGGAAATGCAAGCGTGCCACGGTTCTGCTAACACCGAACACAGTGGGAGCTGATAATGGCATCGTCGATCGGCTGATCAGGACCGTGATCAGACATGCGGCTGCAGTAAGTTGGTTGGTGCACCGGAGAACATGACTCCAATAGGGAAAATACAAATTTTCTCCGTCAGCAATTTTCTGATCAGTAAAATGTATAAAACACCGCTGTCGGACACCGAATGTAAGCCTGCTCTAAATGAATGAATTGCCGTTAGCAAATGTTTTGCAATCAACCTGCGCTTAGTTAACTGAAGAACCCTACGATGTCGTCATCATCAATTTACTCAAACCTGCACATCTTATACCATGCACTGCGACAGTGTGAGTTGCTTGTGCGTTCGAATTCAGTCGATTCGCCGGACGTTCTCTGTGCGGTCGCTACGATGGCGCTGTTTGCTGAAGTACGATATGCACACACGTTTCACAACGCTGAGCACAGTGACGCTGGCTTATGAGCGACGGTATGCAGCATTCGTCCTGGCTTCCAGTTGGGCGGCAGTGCCTGCTGTGCTCAATGCGCTCTCGCATGGAACGCTTGTGGAACCAAAGTATCATGGTGCGAAGACATGTGGAAGCGGTGCGGTCACGACAATGGGGTTGCCATTACCGCAATGCCACCAGTGATGTTTATAAATACAGAGAAATATGTGAAGATATGCTCGTGGAGAGATTCACGAGCTGCTATTGGTGATGCTGCTGAATGAATGATATGCTCTTTCGGACACTGAATTACGCCAAGTGGCGTTTTCTTCTCTGACGATATTGCAGCAGGCAGTGGCAACCCTGAAGTCAGTCGATGAGGCTGATGAAATGCTGCAGAAACTATCATAAAGCAAACCTAATGATATTAACGCAGCAGCTTCATGCGTTTCCGCAGTTTCCATGTTGCCAATGATGTATGGAAACAAGAAAGTGGATCCAATAAATAAAAATGCACATACGCTGCTGCTAATGGTGCTCATTAACGATATGCAGCTGACTGCACCGCTTTATATGGACGATATGGCTACCCTTAGCTGGAGGATACCCGTCGAGCCCTAGGATTGGCAACATGTAGCAACGATTATAGTATGCGTTGCCAAACTTGAAGCAATCAATGGTCTGAATGGATATTGCACATTTTCTAAAGAAATGAAGCTTCAAGCCCTCTATTCAATGACTCCTTGACATAGTTGAATGTGCACCTACGTTCGTCTGTATGCACCGTTAAAGAATGTGTAAATAATTGCGATTGCCGCTTTAACCACGCGTTCGTCAACCATCTCAATGGCTGTACTATTTTGCCCCACTCGTCTTTGAAATTCAATAAAACGATGTTTCATGGTTGCCTATGCAATCCTGACGAATTGGCGCTCGCTTTACCAATTTGTTCTGTTAAGTCCAAATGAACTGCTTCTTCATGTCGCTGAATTGACAGCAGTACTCGACTATCAGTAGTTATAATGCTACGGAATCAACATGGATACAAAACGCGCAACGACAATGAACATGGGCGCAGCTTCGGTAACTTGGAAGTATTTCCGAACTTATCAATTCAGCGCCACTGTAAGTTGGGTCGGCGGGTGCCGATGCATCCATCAATTTATAGCGAGCATTTGTGGCTCCCAATGTCCGCCCCACGAGGGCAAGCAACGACAAGGCAGGTAAACTTGATTATCCAAAAGCCGGTGAGGATACTGAATGAACCAATTTGACTGTTCTGCGATTTTAATGTTTGCCACATCGCGTAGCCCAACCGAAGCGGGCGCAAAACCACACATATATTTATGCGTACACGTAAATAAATGGATGAAAAATGCAGAGAACGCTGCGCGGAAGCGGTTAACGGAAGACAATTGACGCGAAGGGTCGGCAACGTCGGATACATTCACTGGATGGAAAATAGAGGACATATGGATGGGCACAGTGTGCGCCGGATTGTCTGCCTGCCGCTGCAGTAGGCGGGGAAAGAATTTGATAACTGACCAATTGGCGCGGCAACGAGAGCGGCGATGACCATCTGTGTATATAAATACTTATATACCACGTGAGAGATAGACTAAGCTAACAAATCGAACGGTCCTCAATCCAACTTTTTCCGTGCCTTTACAATCGCCAACCCCCAAACGCTGAGCATACATACCGTACAGGTTTGAACACTCGCGCGGACCCATCTGCAATGAGGAAAAGACTCCAAAGGGTGCGCGCATTCCCATAAGGAACAAAACACCGGCGCCGCCCATGCGGACAGTGCGGAGATGGGCTGCAGTCGCCATCAAGGCTGACCGAAAAGCAAGTAGGAACGTTTTCCTTTCGATTTTTGATTTTAAACAGGGTGGGCAAAAACAGACGCTAAAACTGAGATTAGAAATGGCCTCTTTGCAACGGTTCGACCCGAGTTGTATCCCATTAGTTGGAACCTCTCCTACCAGACATATACATGTAAGGCTTCACTTGACGTTTAGTTTTTCCAACCGGCCTCGCTTAAAGCAACAACATTTAAAAACAGTAAGGAGCTGACCAAAGCAATCTGTAGTGCTAAAATCAAACTTGATATCGCCGGAAGAGTCGGGATCGAGACGTGGATTTATTGGCTGCTGGGATCGACCACCGGGATCGTCGACAACGTCCACCGTGTTTGAATTTATCGCCAAAAACTGAGCTATGATGGCGGTCATTGTGCAATGGACCCAGAAAACCGGCAGTGGGTTGCCGCCCTCCGCGAAGCCGATCATCAATCTTCGTCGCTGAATTGGCATATCGCAGCTTGTCATAGGCTGACGACTCCTTTCCAGTCAATGGCACCCCTTCACACACGTGAAACGACGAGTTCGCGGTCGTCGGCATAGAAGAGCACGCATTAGAATGCGAAAAATAATGCTCACCCTTAACGTAGTCAGTAACTAATTATACATCACGAAAACCCACCTTTTATTCAAATGTTCCTATTTAAGACGAAAAAACAGGCAAATGTATAATACATGACATAAATGAATTTCAACAGATTCACCTCTACTGAAAGCTGCAATCCACAAAAACTAATGGTTTAGCCGATTTTCGAGAATGGATACGACATTATGTTAATACCAGGCCGCTTCTACAATGTTTAAGCGGCGTTGTCCTACTGAACGATCACGGTAGGAAACTGCATTCAGACAAGGTTAGAACAAACAGGGATATTAAATAGATAATTGGAAACATACAGCCGTCTTGAACCAGCGCATTGCCGCAGAAAATGATGCGCTACGCAGGTGCAGCTGCAATGAGGACCTCAACCTATGCAGCCTGTGAAGGCCCCTGCGTCAACAAGGGAAGCGCAGCGGTTGTCGAGCACCATTCTTGGTGCTCGAACGACCTCTCGCTGCATGTCATCCGTTGCTAGACGTAACAAAGCTATTCTGAAGCTACGAAGATTCCCTTGCGTTGAAGGCACAGCACATTTCATTGTTTACACTGTATTTTCAAAACAGTAAAAAAGATAAAGCCGTGAATAACAACAATACATATATATATATTTTTTTCTCCATACACATACCTATATATGGAAACAAAGGTGTCGAAGTCAGTGAGAGGAGGACCGTTATGCGCTGAAGACGGACAGCGGGAGGTCGGAAAGCTCCGCTGCAGTTGGCTCGTTGTGATTGGTTAATAAAATGATTCTGATTGAACGGGGGAACTGTGATTATTCTTTTGTATGAAATTGTACCCCGTTACGAAACTTGACTTACTTTGAAGTAAAGGTTTGTCCGTTTCTCTTATGTAGGCGGCGTGACAAGCACACTTGATTTCATAAACAACGCCCGGTCTCCTATCCAATGGAACCTTGATCTTGTCACTTCTCAATAGGGAACGGAGATTACCGGAACGTTTACACCGAACATTAAAGCTTAGAGCGTGACCCAGACGTTTAAGGCGCTCCCCTAAACCATTATAGCATGGAACGTATAGAACAGGGTGAGGTAATGAAGTGGACACCGGTGTGTTTAACGATGTTTCATGTGACCGACGTTATATAATAGAGTTAACAGAGTGTTTAGGATACCCGTTGGAAATTAAAGTGGTGGAAATGTATTTTAATTCGGAATTTAGATACTCCGTATCACATATCTCAAGTGTGTGGTTTACCATACCGATTACTATGCAACGCTTGGCTACATATCGTTTCGGTGTGCACGTTTCGGTGCGGGATTCGTTTCTGTGCGCACTTTGCGGTGCGCACGTTTCGGTGTGGGTTTCGCTTCAGTGCGCACGTTTCGGTGTGGGTTTCGTTTCAGTGCGGGTTCATTTCGGCGTGCGTGTTCCGGTGCGGGGTTCGTTTCGTCATGCGCTTTTCGGTGCAAGCTTGTTTAAAGTTTTGGTCCATAGGTTGGCCAACTGTAAGGCATCGTTACCAACACGTTGTTTTGCTTTTAATTTCCAAAGTATGCAGTGCAATTGCAATGCTTCGTTTTCGTGTACAGTACATTACTCCTGGGTGCGGTCCTACGAACTTGTTTTCGAGAGCAGACCGTTGTTCTATGATACAGATAAACTAACTTTATTTTAGAAGTTCAGTTTATCTCGAAGCAGTGGGCAATTGCACGCAAAATTTCAAACGGGAACCTTATGTCCCCTTCACGCAGTGTACGTCGAATGCGCTCATCGGCTCGAAGAAAGCGGAGTCGCTTTCTCGTTGGTTCGTCACCACGAATAAATTCTTCATAGTGCTGATCTCGACCAGCCTGCTCTTTTCGAATCCCCTCTATAAACCTCCAGAGTGTAGGATGATCCGCACCAAGTTCCAATTTCATTCGTCTGTCTGTGGGCCGCTTCCACGAAGTTATTTGTGCGGTCGTGTCCTATCAAAGTGTTTTCGTGAATGGACCACAATTCTATAGGAAATAGAGGGGCTCGTCGCACACCACGTCGATTTCTGCAGCCTACGTAGGTTCGTTCAAACCAGTTTAGCACTGGTTCCAGTACGTCACATGACTCAGAAGCCACCTGGTCGAAGGTTGCCTGCACGATATCCGGGGACAGAAAAGCCAGGGCAATAATCATACGGGCGGTATGTCGGAGCGTTGAATCATTCCTGAACTAGGCAAGCAGACGTTGTTCTGCCAACTGGCGCTTCATACTTCTGACCAGATGAAAGAAGCAGCCAAATATCGCTGCGCCCGGGAAGACGGCTCGCATGGCGTTCATGGCGGCTATTTCAAAGTCAGTGCAGATGGACTGCGGCTCCAGTTGTGGCCACAACTCCCTGACGGCTTCCAGCATGCGACGATATGCCCCTTCCTGCTTATTTGGGAGGAGGGCATTTAGCACTGGAATAGCGAATTCCCCTCTCTTAGCCAGTAGCACATACACCTGTGCAAAGAGCCGTGGCGCGATTCTGAAGGTGACATCCGCATCTGGCAGTTCCAAAAACCATTTGATTGTCGCCCAAAAATTAAGATTCTATTCTCATCTCCCAAACCAGAGTCGTACAACAGGAATCGTTCCCATTGCCATACGTTCTATAATTCTCTGGCATCACTATCGAAGCCAGGCTCTCAGGTTGTGGTGCGCCGCTTCGATAACAGTACGTCTTCGTCGGACACGCTGTCTTAATGCTACCATGTTCGGAAGTTGTCCTCTCATCGCAACGTTCAAAGCTTGTAACTCTTCATTGAGAATGACTGCCGGTATTTCCATGGTTTCTTCAGCCCGACGTACTATGGCGGTGCAGACAGCGGCAGCTTCAACTTCAGGTGCACCACCTCCATGGGAATGGGTGTTAACTACCTTCACCACCTCGTTGGTTGCCACGGATGTGTGAATTCTTGCTTTGCAATCGTACGAATCTCGCCTGTCACATCGCCAAAACTTCACTATCCGTGAGGCGTTCAGCCTTTCGAAGGTGAACATGTGCCCATCGTGCACGAAGTTTTCTCTATTGCGCTTCGTCTTAACGCTGGTCATCGTAACAATTTCATTATTTACCAAATGCGAGAGTGGCAGATGTGGAGTATTTTATAGAATTCTTGAAGGTCACCTGTAGTTGCTGCGCGTGGCATGCCGGCTCTGAGCAACAATCAAGAATCCTTTATTCAGCAATATGTACAACAGAGAGCACACACTTAGAACAACGACAACACCTGCTGGTGCAGCGCCTCTGTATATAAAGAGGTTGATGAATGCGCATCTGGCAGATGCGTGTAGGAGGATCGTATTCCAGCGCACCCTTATCAGATCCAAGTTGGCGCCAGGTTACATATGCGACGTAGATGAGCATCAGGTATTGTTTTGGTTCGCTCACAATGTTTTGGCTGGGAACACCTACGATCATCCGGCGCTGCCCGATGCAGACTGGATTAGGGCGGAATGCCAACAGTCGTGCAAGGGTATCTGGCCGGATGCAGTCGCGTCTGGCATTTTTATGGGGGCGCTCACAGGTGTCGATGATCAGATTGCGTAACCACGCACATTCTTTCGACTCCCCGGCCTGGAGGGAACTGAGCGATTTGTCACACCACCCAAGGTAAAAATGGGATGCAACATCCTGTCATCAGGTCATAGATAAGTCGTTGTCACAGGAAGAACAAATATTGGTCGCTGGCAAGCTCCCAAATCTGATTTCCGGTCTGATTCCTCATCTGGCCGCAATCGTCAATTCATTCTGCGTCTTTCCAGATACCTTGCCGCTCCTTTGTGTGCCATTTTCAACGCCCCCCTAACCTGAGCAGGCGCGCGCAGCTGCTATCCGGTATCAAACCGGATATATATATATGTCAGTCCGTGGCAAGCGCCTGAATCTGGCTTCCGGCGTGTCGCGTGAGGGATAGGTGGCAAGGAAGAAATCTTGAGTAGTTAAAGGAGGGGTGAGAATTAACAAAAGTTCTTCTTTTGTGAGTTTTAGGGGAGAGAATTGGGGATAAGGCTAGCAAAACGAGGTGACAAATGTCGGAACCAACAACGACGTTCCAAGACCGTGGACAACATCGGAACGATTCCCGTCGAAATGAATGTCGCACCGAAACGTGGACACCGAAATGATTACCACACCTAAACGTGCACACCGAAACGTGTGCACCGAAATGAAACCCACACCGAAACGAGGCTCACACCGAAATGAATTCCACACCGAAACGTGTACACCGAAACGTACACACCGAAACGACCTGTACCTGAGATATTAAGCTTCCGGCCAACTTGCAGTTAGAAGTTGAGCACTATCCAATTCCAAGAATCGAGGAAATCTTCCACAAGCTGGGAAAAGGACAGGCTTTCACGAAAACTGAATTGGCAGACGCGTACTTGCAAATAGATTTGCATGGTGAATCCAAAGTATTCATGGTTGCCAGTACACCCTTGGACTGTATCAGTATGAACGTCTCGCTTTTGGGCGTGGCCAGTCTTCCCTCTATTTTTCAGCGGTTCATGGATCAACTCGTGAAGGACATTCCAGGTTGTGTCGCTTATTTGGACGGCATCATTGTTACGGGATTGAATGAGACAGATCATCTGAGTAATTCAGATTCTCTCTTGCGACTGTTGCAAGAAAACGGTTTGCGATGCAGAGTGCAAAAGTGCAAGCTCTTTCAAATGGAAGTTGAATACCTCGGACACGTTCTCAGTGTTAAGGGTTTACGTCCATCAGAACCGAGAGTTCAGACAATAAAAGCGCTACCTCGAACGAGAAACCTGCAAGAGCTTCAAGCGCTCATTGGCAAGGTCAGCTACTACGGTAAATATTATACATAAAAATCTCGCATCCCTTTCTGCTACTTCCCGTTTACTGAGGAAGAAACATGCTGTATTCAAGTGGCATTCAGACCACGAACAGGCATTTCAACGTTTAAAGGAGATTTGGTGCATGTGACTAAATTGGTTCATTTTCGAGAAGATTATCCACTTATCTTCGCATCAGATGCGTCAGTGTATGGTATCACGGCGGTGTTGATGCACCGGTATCCGGATGGATAAGAAAGGCTAACTGGGCGTGCATCGAAATAATTGACTGAGCAGCAACGCGGTTATAGTCAAGTTGAAAGAGAAGCGCTATCCATCATCTATGCTGTGAACAAATTTCATCAGTATGTGTACGGACGCCATCTTGAAGTAGCTATTGACCACAAACCTTTGCTTTTAATCTTCCACCCCAAAAGGAAGTTGCCAGTTATGACAGCTGAAAGGTCGCAAACATCAGCTATAACGTTAATGGACCGTACTCTCACGATTCCCTACAAACCAATGGCGGAACATGGAATCGCTGATGGTATATCACGCCTTCTAGCAGGCCCGGATTAGGAATTCGATAGTCAAGTGGACATGTGCAATACGATTCAAGTGAAGGCAAACGATGGTCTTCTTAAGCAAGCTTTCCAGTTAGGGAAAGAAACAGCACAACATAGGGAACTGAATCGCGTTTACCGTTCTATGCAGAGGTTGGCCAGACGAGTTGAGCAGCTGTGAAGAGACCTTGCGACCTTACTACATACGACGTCACATGCTGAAATCTGACCAAGGTGTGATCCTTCTGGACTCTGACAGTAGACGAGTTGTGGTTCCTCTAAGTACAAGAAAATCGCACTGAGCCGGCTCCACGAACGTCCTTGGGACGCCGTCAGGATGAAGCAGTTGCCCAGACGTTACGGCTGCTGGCCTGGCATAGATAAGGCAATCGAAGAACTTGCTGCTAACTGTGTAAGCTATCAATCTTTACCCTCAAATCCAGCAAAGCAGTTTACCAGTTGGCCTAAACCTGAACGGCCGTTGCAAAGCTTGTATATGGATTTCGCAAGATCCTGTTGGGGGAATTCGTGGCTAATCTGTGTGGATTCGTTTTCAAAATATCCTTATGTAGTAGAAATGGGAGAGACAACCACTGCAGCTACCACGAATGCCCTATATGCCATTTTTGCGATTGTGGGCCTTCCGGAGACAATTGTCACGGACAGTTTTCGGCAGCTTGCTTCAGAGAAATTTAATTCTTTTGCAAGAACTACGGCATTATTCACGTCACTTCAGCCCTCTATCACCCAGACTCCAATGGCGAACCGGAGCGTTTTGCGCGTACGTTCAAGACAGCTGTCCAGAAGGGCCTATGCAGCGGACAAAGCCTTACCGCCGCGGTAAAGACTGTGCTGCTCTCATTTCGAACGACACCGACTTCTAAAGACAAGAAATCGCCGGTAGAATCGTTACATGGAAGGCAGCGTCGATTGCTGATAGATTTACAAACACCTCCAACGGTACATGGGCCGGTCAGGAACGAAACACAGAACCCATTCCTGAAAGTTCCGCTAATAAAGTCATGTTATCCTATTAATGGATTGAAAAGATTCCGTAAGTATTAGCGAGTCATGAGAACTAACGAGCACCATCATAAAGACAGCATTTTCGAAACAATTATTTTCATTCGTTTGGATCTATGTTCATTTTCCTTCCTGTGCCCATAAATATTTCCAAACCCATCGGATGTTACCTATGATTTTTATTGGTTTAAGTAGTTTCGTTCTCCTTACAATATTCCATTCTCAAAATTAGTCTTACTTTTAACAGTAAGAGACCATTTCCTTTCCATTTTCAGGGAATTATATTTGTTTCACCGGTTTGCTGATGCTTTTGTTCCCTCCTTTCGCCAGTCTGTAGTTTTACTGGTCTCGGGTGCTTAATTTCTGTCATCATTTATATTTGGTTGTGAAAAGTCAAAATGAAACAAGTCGCTTAGTTCAATGCTTGTGCTTTTCAGTAGCGTGGTTGAACGGAGTGCTAGTTGCGTTCCCTTGTTTGGCAGAGATTTGTGACTCTCAATCAATGCGTTCGGAAGAGGGTGCTCAAAATATTTCACCTGAAACGCAGCTAACGTATTCCAAGCATTAAGTGGCACGGAAAACGCACTTTTCTGTTCGCAAAATGTATCATTAGTAAAGTCTTTAAAACATCGCAGTAGCATAGCGAAACTAAACGTGCTTTAAATATATGAATCTCTGTTGTCTGATGATTAGCCAGCAACCTGCCTATTGTTAAATAATTAACCTTATTATCGCCTAATCATCAGTTGGCTCAAGCCTGCAAATCAGATATCGTACACTATAGCATTGTAAGCTGCTTGCGAGTTCGATCTCAGTCTGCTTGTCAGGCGTCCTCTGTGCGGTCGCTTTGACAACTCCGCTCATTAAATTATGATATGCGCGTTTGCAACGACGCTGCCTAATGGACGATGATATGCAGCACAGCGAAGAGATGGCAAGGTTGCACTCAGAACGGTGGCGGTAATGTTATCGTAATGCCACCAATGACCTTTGGAAACACTAAAGAATCTCGAAAGATATGTCCCTGGGGAGATTCGCAGCTGCTGCTGGTGTTGCTGCTGAACGAATGATATGCAATGTCAGGCAATGCTTGATGCAATTTGCTTCGCATTATGATACTGCAGCCCGTGGAGCGCCGCCTGGCTAACGTAGTGGTACGAAGCAAAAAAACAATACGAATTGTGCCAGAGCAAAACTCGACAGATCTTCTGCCGCAATGCCTACATCTAACTTCAGAAACACGGATACCTGTCAAGAGAAAATAAGAGAGCCTTGTTTCAGCAGGTCAACACTCGTTTGGGCAGTGCGTCCTCTCCCATCACTGCGCATCATGGAGAAGATTATGGCATAGAAATGGTTGTCGCCACTGTATTTGCTATATTCTGTCGTTGTTCAATGAGTAAATCAACCGCATTATAATTACTTCTTCTATGACGTATGTTTTCATAATTTTCACTGTATTAGTTGCAGTTGAATAAAACGTACACGTTGTGTCTTCCGGCGTGGCATTGAAAACGTAAAAGCGTCGCTCGGTATAGTGGTTATGCGCGTTGAGAAAGTTCTTGCAGCATCGAAACTTATATCTTCATATTAAATAAATGGTCTGCAAATTTACAAAACATTAAGGCAATGGGAAGAAAAGCGAATTATGCCATTTCTTTCTTCTACGCTCCAGGTATGGAAAAATCTGCTCACTTCTAATTCCACATTAAGGGAAATTAGTGATGAACAGTTATGATTTCCGCTTTGTTTTGGTCAGTTATCCTCATCAGCTGCATTACGGGTGGTCGTCTACGTAATTCAGATTCTACGAAAATGAGTAATTTTTTTCGCTACCAAACTAAGCGAAGTCCTCACTTAGGAAAACAGGACTAATAGCCTTACTTTGCTAGGAACATTTCGTGAAAGACCAATCAAGATTAATTTCCACTAATTAACAAAACAATATCCGCTGTGTTTTTGTTCACTCCAGTTAGCGCCATTTAACCGTGTGCAGCATTTTGACAGTCAGCTATCTCGCCATTTCAGAGATGCATACAACATTCTTGTTCTTCTTCTTCTTCTTCTTCTTCTTCTTCTTCTTCTTCTTCTTCTTCTTCTTCTTCTTCTTCTTCTTCTTCTTCTTCTTCTTCTTCTTCTTCTTCTTCTTCTTCTTCTTATTCTTCTTCTTCTTCTTCTTCTTCTTCAGCATCCAGCATGCGTTTTTAAACCAAAAACAGAATGTTCAACATGACGGAGTTGGCAGGGGTCCGGGTCATTTGCCCGAATGTCGATTGCCCGACTGTCGATTGCCCGACAGTCGTTTGCCCGACTGGTCGTTTGCCCGACTGGTCGTTTGCCCGACTGGTCGTTTGCCCGACTGGTCGTTTGCCCGACTGGTCGTTTGCCCGACAGGTCGTTTGCCCGACAGGTCGTTTGCCCGACAGTCGTTTGCCCGACAGGTCACTTGCCCGACAGTCGTTTTCCGGACGGGTCCATTCCCTCAATTATTCGGTACGTGGAGATTGACTGTTCTTAGATTGTTGCTACGTGTTATCTTGAGTAAACGAGCTGTTGTACTCATCTCTGTCACTGATTTAATGAATGCACGTTTCTCGCCCATGCAAATGGATTTAATAGAAATATTAATAATAGAAACTAGTTTCACGTGAATAGTTTTCTACAGTTTTTTCCAAATTTATGTAACCGTCAGCGAAACACCGTTTCTATGCGATGTCAATTCACGTTGTTATCAGCATTATAGCTCCACGACCACCCCCGCGAGAGCGTCGAATGTGAGTACAGTCGGCCCTCGTTATCCGTGGTTAATTCGTCCCGATTTTGAGCGTTACACCGCGAATAACGAATTCCGCGTTATATAGGATACCCTATGAAAAAAGGCCAAATGGATTGTATTCCAGCCGCGTATTTCGTCCTGCCCCCTTGAATTCCTTCCCGAACGGTTATCATACCTACTGATCCTTCGAATCTTGGTACTTCGGAATCTAGCTGCGAGGTAATGACATGAATGACACTGCGCTTGTACAATGGGTACAGCCATCAGAGTCCAGGCCATTAGATACAAGGAAGGACGAAAGTAAGATGTTATGTTACATATCAGTAACACACCCGTTTGCAGTGTGTTGGCCAAAAAATCAATGAGATAATAACTACGCGGTCTTCCGGCAAATACCTCCATCAGCATCGGTAATTAGGGGCGCTAAGCTATAGGCCAGTGCAACGTATAGATATACGTCTCTCCATGATAAGCATTGAGTATACTGTCTTATAGCACAGCGCAGCTGCTTTGCCTAATTGAATTGTTACCCACAAAGAGGCTGTGAGCCTTAAAACGTCCATTAGGCGAGCATCGTTGTGACTTTTGACAATGCGATGCAGACATTGTTGATCGTTCATCCTTTCAACCAGCGACACTTAACTCCAAAATTACGACTACCAACGCGCAGAACGCACGGCAGCCGAAGTTGGTCCACGTGAAACACAAAAACCAAACCTTACACGCACTTCCTGCACGACAGAAGATAGAACGGAGATCACATTCTTCCAACAAACTCGTTCGTTAGGAAACATACAAAGAGAACTGTTGCAATAGTGCGTTTGTGCTACTCTACCAAAGGTCCATAAAAAGAATATTGCAAGCAATAAGCTTCACATGTACACAATATCCTGCCATTTCCAACTGCAGCCCAGCCAAAGAAAATGGACAACTCGAGCAAACGGACTTGTCGCGAAGAACGACTGCTGGACAAAACTGACCAGAGAGGGGAGCCGAATAGCCGAGGGAATGGACCTGTCGGGAAGGAGGACTACTTGGGAGAACTGCCCAGGACAGAGAACCGAATAATTGAGGGATGGACCTGTCCGACAAAAGACTGTCGGGCAAACGACTGTCGGGCAAGTGACCTGTCGGGCAAACGACCTGTCGAGCAAATGACCTGTCGGGCAAACGACCTGTCGGGCAAACGACCTGTCGGCAAATGACCTGTCGGGCAAATGACCTGTCGGGCAAACGACCTGTCGGGCAAACGACCTGTCGGGCAAATGACCAGTCGGGCAAATGACCAGTCGGGCAAACGACTGTCGGGCAATCGACTGTCGGGCAATCGACAGTCGGGCAAATGACTGCGACCAAGTTGGCAGATAGTATGTTTGGCCTTATGAAACGTATCATCGCAACATTACCCATTAATCTTAACAAGCAAGCAATGCTACGATCACGGAAAACTGCAAAGATCATGTATTATATTTTATAATGATAATGTCGTATTAATAGTTGCGACTACTTAATGAAATAAGCGCCTTTTTCTTGTCAAATGATTACTGGCTAAACGCAGACCAATTAAGAACGCTTTCTCTGATGACTGCAGAACATTCTAACAATACCATTACGTTGAAGAACATCTGGTAGCCTTCAGGAATATTCATGGCTCGACTTCAACAGTACAACTCTTCCTCCGCATACTAAACGAACTAACGTGTACAGCTGTGCAGCAGGCACTTTATGGCATGTGTACACCTGAAGGATAGGATGCAAGGGATGAATAAAATAAATGTCTGAAAGCGGTATGCAGTAGGTCCAGGACATGACTCATGTCTCAACAGGGCCAATAGACTATTCCAGAAATAAAGGTATCATAGTAGCAATTAGTAGACTAGTACACTTAAATTCAAAAGTATCAGAATTGATGAATGATGTATTCTAGTCACTTATAACAGATCAGCAAGAATTGATAAAGAAAATTGTCATTCTGTGCTTTGGTTTCCGTGGTATGAACGTGGACCTCTCCAAGATCACGCCATGTCTTTTAAATGCAGTGCCACAGGAAGACCTGTGGACACATACTTCTTGAGCGTTATCAAGACGAAACACCGTTCAGAACCGTATCGCGCAAGAAATGTGGATTTACCTGAGAAACAATGCACAACCTCTGGTATGACCTGCGCAATCTCAAGAAGCAAATGGCAAGGAATTCCGCAAGGAAGCCAAAATCTTTCTCGAATTTCGGTATTTCAATAAATATCCGTTCGCTGAAGTCGCTGTGAAACATACCGCAGATGTTGCAACTGCTACTAAGCAAGGATGGAACCTTGAAATTGGCGACAAAGTTAAATGCACCACACTCCACGAAGACTTTTGCTTTGTGCGTCAGGAAAGACAGTTAATATCAGGTTTAAGGGAACTTTACATTACGACGGAATGCCGCATCTTCAAAATTTAATTCACAATCCGCCATTAGGAAACCCGTCATCATAAAATACAAGAGAAAGTCCCCTATAATAAATGAACAACATGCTCCCCATGTGTCTGAAATCTTACCTGGTGATGTTTCTGCGATCACAATAAAATCCTAGGACAGCATTCTTGCAACTTATCCAAACAACTCATCTCCTGGAAAGATCGCATTCACAATAGAGAAAGACTTGACAAGACACTTCCACTCATTCGTTATTTCCCTCACCAAGTAAAATGACCAACTGAAAACTTACTACAGCTTATAGGAACGCATATTGTTCTAGTCTAGATACGCAATTGTCATTCCATTATCTGAGCAGTGCTTCTGCAGGAACTAGCAATTGCACGGACCAATAGGCAATTAGTAAAATAAACCCAGGGATATTATACTCAAATATTAGTCTCACGAAAAGAACACATAAACACACATTTTCTATCTCTTTCTTTCCATGACAGGGCCTACCCTGACAAAGTTGTTGCTAAGCTGTAAACTGTACGATCAGTTCCGCAAGCAAAACTGAAACGTTGCCACGCCAGTAGCGTTGCCAGCCATTCTTTGCTATAGCGGCACTGGTAGGGGAAATTCACCTTAGTGATCAACGTAGTAATTCTCACGGTGCCCATGTACTGGGTTATCGTTACAGCACAGGGATTGCAGAAGCAAAAAACCTGGAGCCGTTCAAAAACACGAAGGCACCATGCACAGCATGTGCGGCACAGTGATGTGTTGTACACGATATTAAGTCACGAAGAGACTTTGACATTACAAACCCAATAAAGGCAACATTTTCGAGATACTTGATCATTCTATTCACAACCAGAAAACGTCAGGACTCTTAAGGAATGAGGTATGTAAACACATTCCAATGGATCATACCAAAATTTTGAGGAAGGAGTTATTTCTTCTTCTCAGCGACCTTGTTCCTGAATCGAAAACATCAAACCTTCAAACATGGCGTAAAGCTGCCCCCATATAAGCAGTATCCGCAGCGAAGAATAATATGGCCATTTTAAATTCCACAAAGAAGGGGTGCACGTATGAAAAGTGCTGTTGACAACTAACACCATCATTTTAAAGTCGTATTCCTACATCAAGGACATCATTCACCCCTAAGCGTTTCCGTAAAGTCACATGCAGAAAATAGGAAGGCTTAAAGCAGTGTTTCCCAAAGGGGGGCATACGCCCCCCCCCTGGGGGCGCTGGAATGTCTCGGGGGGGGGCGCTGGAGCGGCAAGGGGCAATTGGGGGGCGATGGAACGGCCTGGGGGGCGCTGGAAGTTCAAGGGGGCACCTGCACCCCCTTTCGCTGAGCAAAGTGCATGCACGTTAGACTGTTGCCGCCCAGTCATCGGCGGGCGCTAGAAACGCGAATACATAATGTAGCCGTGACTAGGCAAGTGTTTTTCTTGACTTCGGCGGACACCGCCGTCGTCTGTCCCGGCTCGAAAACACTGCTTACAGCGATGGCTTCGCAGGGCATAATTATTAGGCACAGCTTTGCTGCAGCATAGCACTCAACATGCGAAACACCACTTCTTTACAAAAACGTGTTTGCTTGTGTAGTAGATAACGTTTCAGATAGCGTATCCGCGCTAGAGCCGAGGCTACTGCTTATTGAACAGCTTCGTTTGCAAACATAAATTCCTGTCTGGAATGAAAGAATAAAGCAGCGCTTGTTGCTGCTGTCTGTACCTTGTGTTCGGTTGCTTGTTGCTGTCGTCTCTGCCCTACGTTGCGTCAGTAGATAACGTCCTGTTCCACCGCATATTTATTTCTGTATTGCGGCGTATTCCATTTCATGTAAGTAAGCATTCTTGTATGAACACACTATCGAATTTCACTTTAGTAACTGCTTCCCGACTGACGTATTCTTTGAGTTACTGAAGAAGGAAGTTGCGGGCAGCTGCATTTGCAATTTTCCTTCATTCTTTGCACTTAAAAGTAGTTTCTCTGATCAGAATTCCCAATGGGAGAACCGAAGAGAAAGTGTAGGCAGTATAGTGCTATGTACCTCGCGTATGGTTTTATCGCTGCGCCTGACAACGAGCAGTTGCCCATGTGCCTGCTTTGTGGCAGGGTGTTATCGAACGAATCTATGAAGCCGTCAAGGCTAAAACACCATCTTGCTACAATTCATCCACAAATGGTAGCAAAAGACATACACTTCTTCAAATCATTGCGGGAAAAGTTCAGAAAGCGACCCACGCTACCGAACATGTTTTCTTCAAGAACGCCGTCAGAAATTGATGGCCTGCGCGCATCTTATAATATTTCGTTGTTGATCGCGAGAACGGGAAAGGCGCATACGATCGGAGAAGAATTACTGCTTCCTGTTGTCAGCGAAGTGTTACGAACAGTTTTGCGTAGGCCGGCGACTGAAACAATTATGAACATTCCTTTAAGTAACAACACTGTTCAAAGGAGGATCGACGTTATGGGAAAAGAGGTGGAACAGAGATTGTGTAATTTTTTGAGAGAGACGAAATTTTCCTTACAGTTGGACGAGTCAACGCTACCTGGAAATGAAGCCATGCTGCATTCGTACGTAAGATTTATAAAAGAAGACGACTTAGTACAAGAATTTTTGTTCGCAAGAGAGTTGTTGACGGATACCAAGGGAGAGACCATTTTTAACGTCGTGGAAGAGTACTTTAAAGAAAAGGACATCCCGCTCACGAACATAATTTCTGTGGCAACCGACGGCGCGCCGTCAATGGTTGGTTGTCACCGCGGTTTCATTTCGTATTTGAAAAAAGTCGTTCCTGATGTGTTGGCCATCCATTGTGTAATTCACCGACAACATTTGGTAGCGAAATGTCTAAGCGAGCGGCTGCATCGTTCGCTCCAGCATGTCATCAAGGCGGTCAACAGGATCAAGAGCAAACCTTTGAGCGACAGACTGTTCCGTCAGTTGTGTGACCAGAATGATGAAGAATTCAATCGTTTGTTGCTTCATACCGAAGTTAGATGGCTGTCGAAGGGGTTATGCTTGTCAAGGTTCTATAGCCTTTTTGATTCAGTTTTGGAGTTCCTCAAAGAAGAAGACGCTCCTCTTTATGCGAACTTGAAGAAGTTTGAAGGCGACGTTGCTTACATGGCTGATCTCTATATGAAATTTAATGAAATGAATTTACAGTTACAGGGTGACGACCTGAACTTGGTAAAAACGAAAAGCGTCATCAGCGCATTTGTTTCGAAACTCCTATTCTTCAGAAACAACCTGGCCCGAGGAGAATTTTACAACTTTCCAAATCTTAGTGAAGTAAAAAGGAAAGGGCAAATCAGCGAGGAAGATGTTGAAGTGTACTGGCGCCATTTAGATTTGCTCCACAAAGACTTCATGGAAAGGTTCCAAGACATACTGTCCATGGAAATCCCAGGTTGGATAACGGAGCCTTTCTCTGGAGTAGAGAATGCAGAACTACATTTGCAGGAAGAGTTGCTTGACTTACAGGCCAATGAAGAGCTGAAACCAAGATTTAAGCTTGGCTATGTAGCATTCTGGCTCCAACGAGATATCCGACGCCTATACCCAGGACTGTGGACCACTGTGAGACGGATTCTCATTTCATTTCCCTCATCATACCTAGTTGAGCGTGGTTTTAGTGTCGTTGCGGAGCTGCTAACGAAGAGGAGAAATAGACTGCAAATTGCAAACCGAGGAGACCTGAGACTCCGATTAACCGCTATTGAGCCAGACGTGGAAAAGTTGATCGCAACGCATCGTTTTTAAGTCTGAAAGTAAAGTTTGCTTGCTCTGTACGCTTGTATGAGTATGTCAAATAAATTTGCCAGTCTTAAATTCATCCCCCAGTTAGCTAAAAAAATGCGTGGGCGTTGAAATTGCTTTGACTAAGCAAGCTCTCCGCCTGGGGGGCGCTGGAGAAACTTTGGCCCAAAAGGGGGGCATGGCGACGAAACCGGTGGGAAACACTGGCTTAAACCAACCAAATTAAAAGTCTACCAATTCGTCCTCAGAGTTCATGGTAGGTCATGATGTGAAACATCTTTTCACTAGCACTCTGATGGAGTACATAGGAGTGCTAGTGTAAAGAAGTTTCACATCATGACCTATCCTATGGATACGTTGTCCATTTTAGAACAATTAATCCACAAAGAGAAGTCCCTCAAACAACGGAATAAGCTAAACCTTTCCATATTACGAAATTAGTTCCTTTCTGTAGTACAGACGGTAACTAATACCATTACAACAGGACTCTGTTCCTGCAAAGAAATGGGCGCCCAACTGGGAAGCAAACATTCACCAGTAATAGCGGACATTTTCAAGGAAAACGTAGAGAAGATAACTTTTCGTAGCATAGATAGTACCTCTATCTCCAGTCTTTTCAAGGGATATGTTGATCATATTTTCCCGGCAATCAAAAAGTCAAAGAAGACTCTCCCATAGGTCATCTCAATACTTTGTCTCCAGCATATACGTGTGATTACGAAAAATGAAAAGTTCAATTAACAACCTTCCTTGGATGTTTTAATCATGAGATTTGAAAATTAAATAAAAACCAGAGTATACAGGAGAAAAATCCATTCAACACTGGAGACTTCATTACTGTTTCCATCATCCATGATCTGTTTTCACAAAAGTTATGAAACGTTTGATAAACATAGCCACAAATGTTTGCGATCAACAATTCCTTCAATTGGAAATAAATCACATTTCAAAGGTGTTCCAGAGAAATGGATATTCAATGAGACTCATTTCTTTCCGTAGTAAATAGCAACCAGCACATTTCCAATATTTCACGTACATCCCCATCTCTCTGAACTTCACTCATTATTCCATGCCCTTCAGGCTTACTCGGAAAGATCCAAAAGTTGGGTAGACGATTAGATTTCGGTGTGCTTTACAAGAACTCTCCTAATTTGCATTCCGCTCAAAGGAACTATAGATACAAGAAAACTCAACAGGAAAAATCTAGTTTATGAAGTAAGGAGTCACCGTTCAACAATGTATATCAGGTAAACCGAAAAGCCCATAGAACAGAGACTTGCAGAAGATTGGCCAATTTGCGCCGTTACAACAATACTACGGCTTGGCTAAATGGAACGGTCGCGAACCGTAGGCGCTCAGCAGGAACTATATCCAAGTAACACCATGGAACAGGGAATCAGAATTTCTGAGGCTGATGAACAATGCTGCCATAGTTCGCGTCCCCTACACCATAGAATCATATGACACGAATCTCACTACGCATTCACGAAAATTAAAGAGGCTCTTTTCATTCAGCATAATGACATAACTGGCGCTGACGGAGAAGTAAATGTCAGTACCATTTCGAACAATACACTATTATAAGAAAGCTGGATTGGTCTTTTTTGAGACGGATTGTAGCTCGTTATGTGATATATAAACTGTATCAGTGATGCCACGTAGAAACCGAACTAGTGATGGTTGAAAGTTCTTTTAATGGGCACGTGCGTGCAGTAACAATATCGAAGCTTTCGGAACAGTCTAGTTCCGTCGTCAGCGATGAGGAAAAGCCAACGCTGACGACGGAACGCTAACTAACTTTTCCTCATCGCTGACGACGGAACTAGGCTGTTCCGAAAGCTTCGATATTGTTACTGTACGCACGTGCCCATTAAAAGACCTTTCAACCATCACTTGTTTGGTTTCTACGTGGCATCACTGATACAGTTTATATATCACACAACGAGCCACAATCTGTCTCAAAAAAGACCAATCCATTATGCGAGAGCTCGTTACAAGCAACCCAATTTTCAAAACTATAAGAAAGCTGTTGCAAATTATAAAGATAACACCCAAAGATGAAAAGACAAACACTGAAGGATCTACGTTTCTGCAAAAGTGAACACCAATGTGGACAGAAACAATGAAAAAAGAAAAAGGAATTTAAAGATGACCATCAAAACAGAAAAGGCAAAAATATTGGAAGGTCACTGTTTGTCGAAGATGTGGACCAACATTACCAAAGCAATGAAAGAAATATGTTTGACGATGATGGATCCTGCTTTAAAACACAGAACAGAAGATACAATGGAACGAAATCGCTTATAGACATTGAGTTTGCTAACGTTCTTCCATAATGTACGAGAATGATAAAGTTGTTATCTTCACCATCATTTTTCTCTTCACCACCTGTCAAGCTAAAGAGGACAAGTCGTCTAGTTTGAACATAAATTTATCCGCCGAAAGAATAGACGGATCTTTTCTGTCTCGTTCCCCGTCATACTGTAACTTCCGGGTTTGACGTCATCTCTACGTTGATTGGCCCGTTTTTGAACACATAGAAATGACGTCATCCCCATGATGATTGGCTAGTTTCTTGGATATGTAGGTAGCGCCACCGTCGCATTTGCGACGTATTATGACCGAAATTGAAAAGACTTAGCCGTAAAACGGCCCATCACCGAGAAATAGCCTACCTTCTCGATCAGTTGAGGGACTTAGCCGCAAAACGACATGTTCAAGCGAAGACTGACCTTTAGTTCGAGTGCAGCAACAGGACTACTGCCGATCCTAGTTTCTCGATCATGATATTCACGGGCTGTTCACACGCTCAACACAATGAGCAACAAACTATTCGTCGATAGATCACTATCTCGGAACCACGTACCTGTGTTCGGCTACACCTTTTTCGTCACTGTTTCCCGCTGCACCGGCACTCCACGTCCTCACGTTCCTCCATCTACCGCAGCACGATGCATGCACTACACCATTGGCAGGTCCTACTTTGGTGCATCAATGCTCTCCTATGCATGAGCTGTACAGGAGCCACTGCATTGCTAACGAATGTCGAACAGTGTGGAGCAAAGTTCGACCGTACGCTAGCACTCATCAGCGCAAAATGAAACATCTTTCTCTACAAACGGAATCACCTTCCGTCGCCAGCAAATCACATTTTCGTGAGTTGCTTGGCATACCGTTGCTTCCAGCATGTAGCCGTCATTAATCATGTTTCATTAATGACAAGCAATCAGCACACCCACATTCCTATTACTGTTCCTGCTTCATGCAGGCGCTAAATTCCAGTAGCTGCAACTGTGTCGCTTTCTTTGAGTTCCAGTAGATAATTCATCATTATGTCAAAACAGTTACAAATTAGTTCATCATAACTTTGAGCAATGATGCCACCTGAACATTATCATTATGTCAACTCAGATACAAATTAACTCATCATACCATTGTGCAGACATGCCGCTCACACATTATCATTCATCATTATGTCAACACAGTTAAGTTAATTAATCATAACTGCCAACACAGTTACAAATTAATTAATCATAACTTTCAAAAGCAAATGCTTCTTGGAGAAACAATTTCCTTGTATTGGCAACGGGAAAAATTGCAGCGGAGCTTTCGAAACGTACTTGCTTCGTCTGGAAAGGATGTTTATTTCCGAAAAAAAACGAAAACCGTGGCACGGTGGTCAGGAAAGCTCTGCTCCGCTCAAACCTGCAGCAAACCTTAGGTCAAAGTCCACGTGTTCGACGCTCGAAGCAATCTTTCCTTCCCTTACCTAAGCCTAAACCATAAAATAAGAGTCATGTCTCCCTTTTAACTAACGAAAGCAACACGACCGTACGCATCGTTTTCTGCATTTACCTAAGCCTAAACCATAAAATAACAGACATGTCTCCCATTTAACTTACGAAGGCAACAGAACCATAGGCATCGTTTTCTACCCTTACCCAAGCCTAACCCATAAAATAAGAGACATGTCTCCCTTTTAACTTACGAAAGCAACACGACCGTAGGCATCGTTTTCTGCCCTTACCTAAGCCTAAACCATAAAATGAGAACCATGTCTGCCGTTTAGATTGCGAAAGCAACACAACAATGGAATCGTTTTCTGCCCTTACCTAAGCCTAAACCATAAAATAAGAGTCATGTCTCCCTTTCAGCTTTATGGCAACCCAATAGTTACAATTTCATGTTTTTGCTGTCATGCTTGTCGCACATGATCATTTCCATTCCTACACGCTGTCCTATTAAAGGTAAATTACAACGCACCTTCAAACGACAACCCTTTTTACCATCAAACCACGTTCCCTTTCTAATTGAAATCTCCTCGCAGCAACCGTCCGCCCGACATCTCCACGTTGGACCGCGGCCGCTTCGTCCGGGAGTTAACTTCATAGCGTGGCCCCTGGCACACGCTCTTTCACGGTGTAGCACACCCTTCTCTTGCAAAAAGGCCAAAAGTTGGCCCTCGCTCACTGCGTACAGTTCGCCGCAGTTCACCATCGCTAATGAATCTCAAAGCTGTCTCCGAAACATTTTATAACAGCGTTCAGCATCAGAAACGTCATTAGCGCCCCCCGCGCCCCCTAGCGAAATGATAATCAAGTAGGGGAAACGAAACAGACTAGATCCGAATAGACAATTGCGATCTGAAGCATCGATAATAAAGGACGTTTGATCAACAAAATGTTGTTAACTTCGTATCAAATTTACAGTAGTAATGTGTTGATCAATTGATGAAGGATGAGGGACAGTCCCACCAGCACGGATGACTTTTATACTGTGGAACATACGGGTAACTAAATATAAGAAAAAAATCAATGCTCATGCCACCATTACGAAGTCTGTAATTTTGGACTTGAAAAAATGATAATGCCGTATATAACCTTGCGGACCTCAACCTTGGCCAACAGAAAATAACATGAGCGATGCCGAGCTATCACATTGCACATGTTAACGCGTATACACTGCTGTACACAATGCCTGCAGTTACTTATATTCATCCTACAGAAGTTGAAGGTGCTCGCGAGCTGAACATAAACGCGTCCAGTAAATATTGTCGGAGTAAACGATTACCAGTGGGTGCTTGTTACAATTATTATCAGAGCGTGGTTCCGTCAGGAAATATTCCTTGACAGACGAGCTGCAGTAAACAACTTGACGATAAGTGCCCTGGCAAGTAAGGATACCAGGCAGAGATGCCTCTGATTATGCCAGGCATCAATGTCAGCTTGACCCGACAGTTCGACAGTGGTGACTTCATGGAATACGTCACACATTTTGAACTATGCAGCCCATCCAATGGGAGGAACCATAGAGTAATTGGCAGTGAAGTTTATACATCACTGGATGGTGAAGATAACACTGTTTGTCAAAGTGTGCTAGCAGAAGCGTTAAGCAGTTACGTGAGGCTCAAAGAAAAGTTGCATGCATGCTTACATCCAGAACACTTAGCACACTGTGGTTAGCAGCGTTTTGAAGAAAGGAAGCCCATGCGCGGAGAGACTGTGGAAAGTTTTGATTATCAACAAGGTCGTTTGTTAACGCTACCAATGTCTACATTGGATAGACCGTCTGTTAAAACCCTGCTATTAAACCATTTTTCGTGGTTAACCGAGTGACCACAGTAGACATGAGAGGCAATGTACCCACACTAGATCTGTACAAATGTGATAAATAAAACTCGTTTCAATACTGACGCTGAATTTATCGGAACAACCGAAATTGCTCAATCTGCAGTCAGCAGTCATGCACTAAAGAGCAACAAGTTGCCTATGCTGTGGAGCAGTTGCACCTTCAACTACAAGTAGATCAACAAAGTGACAACAGTACCCCTTCAATATTCCAGCATATGTGAACGATCCCAAACGATGTTACGAAAATCAGCAGCAACGTCTTTTCCAGCGGACCCTTAGGACACACTGCTGCAAATTGCCCGCCGTCTCGTCAGCCCAACAGCGGGAAAGCAAGAGCGAACACTTCCCTACGCACACATGGATTAACCAGAACGACAATATATAACTGACATCACTAATCGCGGTTGATAAGAATACTTCGAAGGGCACAGCCCTTGGCAGAATTGGAGACAATGACGTGGAGAAACTGATTGGATCAGGATCATGGGCGAGTCTAATGTCTGCACGAACATTACGCCAAATGAAGGCAGCATTCAAAGACCTCGAGCTCACTGCAGCTTGCTTATAGACAACTAGACGTCACAAGGTCACTATTCACCAGACCGTATTCCTACTTCTGGAAATCGGACAATTGACGTCACTGGACGAATTCTTGATCGTCGACTGCTCTTGTCATTCCAAGTATGGATAGATTTTCGGCTAACGTACAACGCTCAAATCGACTTTGCCGAGATGTCCATGAAGATACCACTCATCGGTGCTGTCTCTCTCAGCGAGTCGCATCCTTCCGTCTCTACAACAAAAGACTGCTCTATCGTTACTTTATTACAGAACAAGAGCAGCAGCAATAGCTGATGGAGACGATGAGACGTTGGAAGCTTGCGCTGAAACAAAATTCTCGAATGATAAAGATGACATACCCGAACGTCCTCCTCATTTTCTAAGCTTGTCCAAGTCGCACAGACGATTGTTTCAATTACAACGTAGATGTACCTCTGCTGCAATCGAAATTACTACTCCGCTTATGAATGACGAACAACTAGCAGATGCTCAGCAGGCTGACCCAATCATTGAGAAAGTCATCCGTTCATTTCAATACCGTCGACCGCTTACCGGAAATCAGTGCAAACATTTCCCGTTACGTCGTTTTGCTCAACTATTTCTCAGACTCAAATTGTTCAATGGAATACTTTTTTTATAAAATAAACATCCGAAATTGGCGAAAAATTCGTAGTCCTCCACGTTTCACTGTAGATAAAAAATATGCCAATCAAGTCGTGCCATTTTGCTCAGACTGCAGAACCACTCAGGCATAGAGCGCACGTTAACAAGACTCCGCACAAAAGGTTTCTGGATTGGCATGCCCCGAGAAGTTAGCCGATTTTGGAACGAACGCCAAACTTGCCAGAAATATGAAAACCGTATTGCAAAACATGCCCATCGGCAGACCTCAGGAAGTTTTTGGAATGGATACACGCGAGGTGCCACAATCACCTGCTGGCAATCGTTACGCATTTGTGATACAAGACTATTTCATTGAGTGGGTAAGAGCGCTTCCATTAAAAGACCAAACTCTAACAACCATAGCCAAACAGCGGCTAAACTTACTTTGTAAAAGGTAACGCGCTGAGGTCATACACAGTAATCAAGGCCGCTGCTTCGAAATCGATGCTCTTAAAGAACTTTGGAACGCCTACGAGAGCGCACCCACAAAAGGATGGCCTTGCAGACCGGTCAAACCGTACCATTCGTCAAATACTGCGAAAATTGGCTTATAAACACTGCGAGTAAAATCAGTTACTTCCTGTTGCCTCGCATGCGTAGAACACATCTACGTATACGTCTGTAGGATTTTCTCCCTAATAGCTAATGACTGGCAGACATTTCTTCGATGTCAATTACATCGCTGGAATAGGAAAAATAACAACTATAACCCTCTGTCCTATTACGACCTACTATTAACTCAGGTAAACAGAGTCTAAGTGACAGCTAAACGCAATCTACACGAAGCAGCAGAGCGCCAGCGCCGCGGTTTCAATCCACACAGTCACGAATATCAAACATTTCACCCTGAATACACAGTGTGGCTATACGAAAGAACCGAAACGAACGTGAACCTCAATGGGACGGAAATTGTTGAGTAAGTAAAAATCTTCCTCCAGTTACCTTACAAATCGAAACTAACGTTCGACGAACAGGAATTGTGCATCTAAACGGCATTCGAATACAGCCGCCCACGAAGATCAGCTTCAGTTCCATCACATACCCGCAGCCAACCAAATCAGCACGACTAACATGGATGGAGCTACGCAAGGAAGACCTTTTCGAATAGGGAAGCCGCCTCCTCGGCAAAAAGATTATGCGACCGTCTGTGCTCGAGGGAAAGCCGAAAACTAGCAAGGTCGAATGTATTACTCTGCATTACTCGGGCGGGGACAACAGGAAATAACATGAGCCATAACGAGCACCCACAATGCACTTGCTAACGCCTATACAGTGCCATACACCATGCCTGGAGTTAGTTATCTAAATGATGCACAAGTTGAAATGGCTAGCCAGTTGAAAATAAGTGCATGCAGTGGACATAGATGCAGTAAACGATAACTCATGAGTGGTTCTTAGAGATAACATTAGTGAAATTAATAACAGCAATGCTTATGAGTGCAGCGATAGTGGCTGCACGGGTAACCTAGAAACAGAAATATTGGAAAGCCACGTGGTATGAATACCGAAAATGGGGTCTCCTGTAACGGGTCGTCCATGTGTCGTAATGGAATGCACGCCTTGATCCCGTTGTAAGTCAAAAATGTGTCTGAAAGTATATCGAAAACAGCGCCCTATCAGCGATGGATGGGCCGTTATTAGGGAAATGTGTCAGAACACTTTCGTTGCTTTCGTAACTACCTTGTACCGTCATCAACGAATGTTTAATCAAAAAAGATAATAAAGGTAGTGTTAACAAATAAACACAATTACCAATGGTCAAGAGAAAGGAACGGAGTAGAAGGATAAGTAGAAAACGTGAAAATAGTTGCTTAAAGTAGCGTTTGATATTTGATATAAAAATTAAAAGCGAAAGGAACGGCGGAGGAATGGAAATTAAACGAACCTGAAAATCATCAAAGCACTGAAAGTATAACCTAACATTCCTTGTTCCTTCCGATGGTGTTTATTGCTGGTAACGGGAATCTTTTCACAATTTCTTTTCCTTTTTCACAAATTTTTTCAAAATATTTTATTCTTCCCGTTTTCTGACGCGTCGCTACATTACGGACCTAAGCCGGTCGAAAGAAAGCGTAGCCGGCATTTCGAAGAAACATGCGTACCCGGTAACCATTCTGCAGATAGCGCACGTGATTTTCGCTCGACACATTTTCAATATTTGTGTTCATTTGATTCGTTTGCGTAGCCACGCATCGGAAGGAAAATAACGCTGCAGACAATTGCACCTGTTAATAGAATGGTGCAGAACCATAATCAGTACTGCTGTACATTTGCGGCAAGTAGATAGGCGGATTGGCTTCATAAGGATCAAATTGCTGTACATATTTTCAGTTAGTCGCCATAAATGGCTCTACGCTACTATTGCGTGACCACTGTAAGCGCTGAACGCCGTCGGTGTTAGTGAATTCCGAGGGGGAACTGGCGCCGGTGACAGCTAGCAGTTGAAACGATTATAACCGAGAGGCATAGACACTAGAACCGAAATGGTGAACATCAGTTGGCCGATCTTTTTCATTCGGGAATCGACAAAACACTGCTGCATGACATCTCGACACGGTACCGGTAGCATCGAAGTGCTACAACATAGCGGCACCGGAAGTACGTGATTTGCCGGTTCAATCGTCAACAGCAATTGAACCATACCCTGCACGTTGACCAAATGTCTCAGGTAGTTATTGCCAAGCTAGGCAGATTTCGAACGCGCGTCCACTGTTTGTGCTTTCGAGACGGAACTGCGAGCATTACCGCCATTTGATCCTAAGCCAACCGGATCCTTGTAAACTTCATACCATTGGTACGACACCTTGGAAAGTACTTCGGGACATACGCCAAACCTTCTCCCAGCTTATTCAACTGCAAGGCAAGCACACTCCAGCATTTTTATACTCTGCGCTTTCCACTGAGACACGGCGCGTCGTATTTCGGAGGAATTCAAAACGTGAGCATGGGGCATCAGGCTCAACGCAAGTTGAGCAGCCATTTGGCCTACCAATGGGTTACGAGTCTGCAGTGGGTTAGCAGCCAAGGTTATTACTTCGCTGGGGATTATATGATCACCCACGTGTTCATCACAATGTTGATTGCACTGCGGTCTATGTCCACTGCTTGGCCAGTTATCCAGGATACAAAGAACGAGTAGGTTCAGCTTTGCAAATTGTTCGACAAATTATTAAGCAGGAAAAGGTCATAAACACTGACTTGAAATGAACATAAATGCAGAGCACGATGCGCAACGTGGTCATGGTTGGATATGTCATCCGGCTTGGTAAAAATCGCAGTGGTATGCATTGCGTCTGCTTCGGTGGATAAACGCTTTCCCAATTCCATCATAAAATGGACGTGCGATTCCGATAGGAGGAAGCCAGTTTTTCTCTCCTCATATTCTGCGCATGCGTGGCCACCTTTAACCACCATTCCCTGGTTGTTCCAAAGCTCTTCTTTCTCCTTGTCGAGAAGCTCTCTTTCCCTTGCCATCTAATTGCTTCATCACAGATTTTCCACTTCGCATACGCAAATGAACGTACACTTCATTGACCAGACTCCTCAATGTGGCCACGTAAGTGTCCACGATATTCCGGATAGCTCCAAATCTCGAAAGTCCGTCGACGTTGCGTCTCCATACACGATACAGTTACGGGCAACAAATTCTTCTTTAATATAATTGCTGTCAGCTCCAATTTCCCTGCAGGTTTTAAAACGCAAGTGTTATAATATTTCCGGTTCTTCAGACGAAGCATTTCCGTGCGGATCATGAGTCAGACGCTGTATTTGAATTCGCCAACTTTCCGCAGGTGAGAAAAGTTTGTTTCATGAAGACTTTACGTATTTCGATGTCCACCAAGGTGCACAGACTGTTAAAAAATTTTTTCAGGGACACCTTTGATGTGGATAAGTGTCTTGAGGAACAGTTCACCGCAAAGTCCTCTTACGCATTCATGTAATAATAGATGGTCGTCTTCGGCAAGTTCTGCTTTCATTGATAATCCGATAAGCACCATTTCTATGATTAATTGCAGGTCAGAGGGTTACGCGATATACGTTACCCTCCTTATTCATCAATAGGACGTGAGCCAAATACAATGCCAGGGATATGTTCACGGCACCCGTCCACCATTGCTCTTTTGTCTTGCTGATGAAATTGCGGATACATTGTCCGATGGCGAAAATCTACATCTTCGCCAAAGCTTGCCTCATCGCGTTCATCTTGTTCCATAAGTTGGTTTCGAGGAAGAATATTTTTACTTCCAAAAATGATGAAGCAGCTGCGCTGGAAACCGACCTGTTCAACAAGATGAAGAGGATGACGCAAACTTCGGCGGAGGAGGAGATGTTGGCCATCCGCGAATGCGTCTGCGATTTGGTCATCAAGGCAAAGGAACCACGTTGGAGTGTTGCTGTGCACATGACCCTGGCCTTGTATTTAGCTCATGTCCTATTGTTGAATAAGGAGGCAAACGTAGACCGCGTACCCTCTGACGTGCAATTGGGCATCGAAATGTCCCTCGCCGACTTGCTCATGAAAACGGAGCTTGTTGAAGGCGATCATCCGCTGTTACACGAATGCTTAAGACGACTACACCGTGAACTGATCCTTGAGATTTTTATCCACTTCAAACATGACATTGAAAATTTTGTTTAAAAGTGTGGACACCTTGTTAAACATTGGAATACGTCGCAGTACTCATGAAACAAACTTTTCTTACCTGGGGAAAGTAGGCGAATCCAATTGCAGCGTTGGTCTCACGCTCCGCACGGAAATGCTTCGCCTGAAGAACCGGAAGCATTCTAACACTTGCGTTTTAAAACCTGCAGGGAAATTGGAACCGACACCAATTATACTAAGGAAGAATAGGGTCTTTGAGGATAGCTGCCCGTGCGCCTGCGCATCCTATAATGTAATGCATTACTTGCGTCACCTTTTGTTCTGACGGACGGGTTAGCGCCGGCGCTAACCCGTTCATCGGGGCTTGCAGATATCGACGAATCTGTTCGCGGCCGACCTTCTGCAGCGCTATTGGATGCACGCTAGTGTGCTCGGACTTGTCCTTCACTGTGAATGGAACAGGAAGAGTTCACCTTTTGTTCTGCACATCTGTTACGGATGTAACCTATAGGGCAAGGTCACCATGTGTGGTCTTGTTTGCATGATAATTTGTAAAATCAACCAAATAGGGTATTATCGGCTCTTATATAGGGACAGGCGCAGTGTGGATGTTGCCCGGAGTTTTTGACGAACGCATAGACGCATCATGGTTGTGTTATGCGAATTGATTGATCGTAGAAACTGCTACACGACAATGGGTGCTAAAACCTCTCGACCTGCGTCCACATGAGCGTGGTGCTCAGGTGCTGAGCAGACAGCGCGAACAGGGTAGCAGAAAAGCTGCAGGACCTGTTGATCCATGTTTGGTTGCTTTGCATCATGGAAAGGACCGCCACTCCTTTCTGTGCGCCATTCTACCTTCCGTGCAAATGGCCACAGCGTCCAGGTGTTATCAATTCGGTATGCACAAAGCAGCCGCGCCGTTGTAAGACATCTTGTCCCGCGACTCTGCGCTTTCGTTGATTAAGAGGATTGCAATCCTCCGTCAGCGCCATTCTGTATGTCTGGGAAGGCAGCGGCCGCATGGTGATTTCTCTTGCTTCTCGTGTTCACGTCCGCAACAGTCAGCGCTTAGCAACGGTACGGCGTTCGTACTTTGAAGATTCGGTAAGTCTGCGTCGTTCTTGCTATACCGTGGTTAACTGCGAGTGTACAGGGCAATGTTAGTGTTAAGGGCCTAAGCGAGCAGAGCGCACTGGAAACATCGGATGTGCTTAGGTCTAGGATTAGGCATCGGCGAAAACGACAGCCGTCATCAGTCGACCAGCACGAAAGCATAGCGTCCTGGAAAGATCGGTTGTGCTTAGGTCTAAGCTTAGGTATGCGCGAAAACGACAGCCATTATCGGTGGACGAGTACGAAAGCATAGCGCACAGGAAAGATCGGTTGTGTTTAGGTCTAAGCGTAGGTATGGGCGAAAACGGCATCCATTATCGGTGGAGGAGTACGAAAGCATAGCGCACAGGAAAGATCGGTTATGTTTAGGTGTAGGCTTAGGTATCGGCGAAAACGACAGCCATCGTCAGTCGACCAGCACGAAAGCAGAGCGCACAGGAAAGATCGGTTGTATTTAGGTCTAAGCTTAGGTATCGGCGAAAGCGACAGCCATCATTAGTCGACGAGTAGGAAAGCATAGTACACAGGAAAGATCGGATGTGTTTAGGTCTAGGCTTAGGTATCAGCGAAAGCGACAGCCATCATCAGTCGACTAGCACGAAGGCAGAGCGCATTGGAATGATATTTTGTGTTTAGGTCTAGGCTTAGGTATCTGCGAAAACGACAGCCATCGTCAGTCGACCAGCACGAAAGCAGAGCGCACTGGAAAGATCGGTTGTGTTTAGGTTTAGGCTTAGGAATCGGCGAAGACGACAGCCATTGTCGTTGCTGTCAAACGAGCAACGATACTCTCCCCATGAGCGTAGGGACAGCAGACGGAAAGATAGTCGCCGCCACACTAGCCGAACAAATCCAAAAGGTCTAATCAAAAAGGAGAGGCAAAGGTAACGGGTGCGGAGGCAGGCATGATAACGCACGCACAGCGAAACCGGAAAGGCATAGTGATAAGCCGTGCCACCGCCACGGAGATAATAACGATAAGGCGACTGTGCATCAAGCTACCACAGCCATCGTCAGTCGACCAGCACGAAAGCATAGCGCACTGGAAAGATCGGTTGTGTTTAGGTTTACGCTTAGGTATCGGCGAAAACGACAGCCATCGTCAGTCGACTAGCACGAAAACATAGCGCACAGGAAAGATCGGTTGTGTTTAGGTCTAGGCTTAGGTATCGGCAGAAGTGACAGCCATCATCGGTCGGCGTAAACACGGTTACTGCGCGTCGAAATGAGCACGCGTGCAACACTGCGCTTCTGTGTCCGCTACGGAGTTTCTCCGTTGTCACACTGCATTCAGCAAACTTGCTCCACAGGCAAAAGAGGAGTCACGGAGCACCGAACCCATATCACCTTTCACCTCCACAAGGTGGCGTTGAGGTCAGAATTCGTTCAGCGCTTCGGCCGCCGACCCATTCCGTCACGGTAACAATTGGTTCTGTAATTAGGTCATGGGCTACTGTAGCACGGGCAGCTAACCGAAAAGCGCCGAAGAATTTGATGCCCATAACTGTATCGTGTGTGAAGACGCAACGTCGACGGATTTTCGGGATTTGGAGCTATCCGGAATATCGTGGACACTTACGTGGCCACATTGACGACTCTGGTCAACGAAGTGTACGTTCATTTGCGTATGCGAAGTGGAAAATCTGTGATGAAGCAATTAGATGGCAAGGGAAAGAGGGCTTCTCGACAAGGAGAAAGACGAGCTTTGGAACAACCAGCGAATGGTGGTTAAATGTGGCAACGCATGCGCAGAATATGAGGAGAGAAAAACTGGCTTCCTGCTATCGGAATCGCATGTCCATTTTATGATGGAACTGGCAAAGCGTTTATCCACCGAAGCAGACGCAATGCATACCACTGCGATTTTTACCACGCCGGATGGCATATCCAACCATTGCACGTTGCGTATCGTGCTCTGCATTTATGATCATTTCAAGTCGGTCTTTATGACCTTTTCCTGCTTAATAATTTGTCCAGCAATTTGCAAAGCTGAACCTACTCGTGCTTTATATCCTGGATAACTGGCCAACCAGTGTACAGAGACCGCAGTGCAATCAACATTGTGATGAACACGTGAGTGATCATATAATCTCCAGCGAAGTAATAACCTTGGCTGCGAACCCACTGCAGACTCGTGACCCATTGGTAGGCCAAATGGCTGCTCAACTTGCGTCGAGCCTGTTGCCCCATGCTCACGTTTTGAAATCTTCTGAGACACGAGGCGCCGTGTCTCAGTGGAAAGAGCAGAGTATGAAAATACTGGAGAGTGCTTGCCTTGCAGTTGAAAAAGCAGGAAGAACGTTTGCCGTATGTCCCGAAGTACTTTCCTACGTATCATACCAATAGTATGAAGCTTACAAGGAGGCGGTTGGTTTAGGATGAAATAGCGGGAATGCTCACAGTTCCGTCTCGAAAGCAGAAACAGTGGACGCGCGATCGAAATCTGCTTGGCTTGACAATAACTACCTGAGACATTTGCTCAACGTGCAGGGTATGGTTCAATTGCTGTTGACGATTGAATCGCCAAATCACGTGCTTCCGGTGCCGCTACGTTGTAGCACTTCGATGCTACCGGTACCGTGTCAAGATGTCATGCAGCAGTGTTTTGTCGATTCCCGAATGAAAAAGATCGACCAACTGATGTTCACCATTTCGGTTCCAGTGTCTATGCCTCTCGGTTATAATGGTTTCAACGCCTAGCTGTCACCAGCGCCATTTCCCCCTCGGAATTCACTAACACCGACGGCGTTCGGCGCTTACAGTGGTCACGCAATAGTAGCGTAGAGCCATTTATGGCGACAAACTGAAAATATGTACAACAATTTGATCCTTATGAAGCCAATCCGCCTATCTACTTGCCGCAAATGTACAGCAGTACTGATTATGGTTCTGCACCATCCTATTAACATGTGCAATTGTCTGCAGCGGTCCTTTCCTTCCGATCCGAGGCGACACAAACGAATCAAATGAACACAAATATTCAAAATGTGTCGAGCGAAAATCACGTGCGCTATCTGCAGAATGGTTACCGGGTACGCATGTTTCTTCGAAATGCCGGCTACGCTTTCTTTCGACCGGCTTAGGCGCGTAAGGTAGCGACGGGTCAGAAAACGGGAAGAATAAAATATTTTGAAAAAATATGTGAAAAAGGAAAAGAAATTGTGAAAAGATTCCCGTTACCAGCAATAAACACCATCGGAAGGAACAGGGAATGTTAGGTTTTACTTTCAGTGCTTTCATGATTTTCAGGTTCGTTTAATTTCCATTCTTCCGCCGTTCCTTTCGCTTTTAATTTTTATATCAAATATCAAACGCTACTTTAAGCAACTATTTTCACGTTTTCTACTTATCCTTCTACTCCGTTCCTTTCCCTTGACCATTGGTAATTGTGTTTATTTGTTAACACTACCTTTATTATCTTTTTTGATTAAACATTCGTTGAAGACGGTACAAGGTAGTTACGAAAGCAACGAAAGTGTTCTGACACATTTCCCTAATAACGGCCCATCCATCGCTGATAGGGCGCTGCTTTCGATATACTTTCAGACACATTTTTGACTTACAACGGGATCAAGGCGTGCATTCCATTACGACACATGGAAGACCCGTTACAGGAGACCCCATTTTCGGTATTCATACCACGTGGCTTTCCAATATTTCTGTTTCTAGGTTACCCGTGCAGCCACTATCACTGCACTCATTAGCATTGCTGTTATTAATTTCACTAATGTTACCTCTAAGAACCTCTCATGAGTTATGGTTTACTGCATCTATGTTCACTGCATGCATTTATTTTCAACTGGCTAGCCATTTCAACTTGTGCATCATTTAGATAACTAACTCCAGGCATTTTGTATGGCACTGTATAGGCGTTAGCAAGTGCATTGTGGGTGCTCGTTATGGCTCATGTTATTTCCTGTTGTCCCCGCCTGAGTAATGCAGAGTAATACATTCGGCCTTGCTAGTTTTCGGCTTTCCCTCGAGCACAGACGGTCGCGTAATCTTTTTGCCAAGGATGCGGCTTCCCTATTCGAAAAGGGCTTCCTTGCGTAGCTCCATCCATGTTTGTCGTGCTGATTTGGTTGGCTGCGGGTATGTGACGGAACTGAAGCTGATCTTCGTGGGCGGCTGTATTCGAATGCCGTTTAGATGCACAACTCCTGTTCGTCGAACGTTAGTTTCGATTTGTAAGGTAACTGAAGCAAGATTTTTACTTACGCAACAATTTCCGTCCCATTGAGGTTCACGTTCGTTACGGTTCTTTCGTATAGCCACACTGTGTATTCAGGGTGAAATGTTTGATATTCGTCACTGTGTGGATTGAAACCGCGGCGCTGGCGCTCTGCTGCTTCGTGTAGATTGCGTTTAGCTGTCACTTAGACTCTGTTTACCTGAGTTATTAGTAGGTCGTAATAGGACAGAGGGTTATAGTTGTTATTTTTCCTATTCCAGCGATGTAATTGACATCGAAGAAATGTCTGCCAGTCATTAGCTGGTAGGGAGAAAATCCTACAGACGTATACGTAGATGTGTTCTACGCATGCAAGGCAACAGGAAGTAACTGATTTTACTCACAGTGTTTATAAGCCAATTTTCGCAGTATTTGAAGAATGGTACGGTTTGACCGGTCTGCAAGGCCATCCTTTTGTGGGTGCGCTCTCGTAGGCGTTCCAAAGTTCTTTAAGAGCATCGATTTCGAAGCAGCGGCCTTGATTACTGTGTATGACCTCAGCGCGTTACCTTTTACAAAATAAGTTTAGCCGCTGTTTGGCTATGATTGTTAGAGTTGGGTCTTTTAATGGAAGCGCTCTTACCCACTCAATGAAATAGTCTTGTATCACAAATGCGTAACGATTGCCGGCAGGTGATTGTGGCACCTCGCGTGTATCCATTCCAAAAACTTCCTGAGGTCTGCCGATGGGCATGTTTTGCAATACGGTTTTCATATTTCTGGCAAGTTTGGCGTTAGTTCCAAAATCGGCTAACTTCTCGGGGCATGCCAATCCAGAAAGCTTTTGTGCTGAGTCTTGTTAACGTGCGCTCTATGCCTGAGTGTTTCTGCAGTCTAAGCTAAATGGCACGACTTGATTGGCATATTTTTTATCTACAGTGGAACGTGGGGACTACGAATTTTTCGCCAATTTCGGATGTTAATTGGGGTCTTTGCTGTTTCGTTCCCCGTACTTGATTATCATGTCGCTAGGGGGCGCTAATGACGTTTCTGTTGCCGAACGCTGATATAAAATGCTACGAAGAGGGCGCCGAGATGCATTAGCGATCGTAAACTTCAAGAGCCTTTGTAAGATGCCTTCGTAAGTTAAAATGGAGACATGTCTCTTATTTTATGGTTTAGGCTTAGGTAAGGGCAGAAAATGATGCCTATGCTTCTGTTTCCTTCGTAACTTAAAAGGGAGACATGTCTCCTATTTTATGGTTTAGGCTTACGTTTGGGCAGAAAACGATGCCTGCGGTTCTGTTGCCTTCGTAAGTTAAAAGGGAGATATGTCTCTTATTTTATGGTTTAGGCTTAGGTAAGGGCAGGAAACGATGCCTACGGTCGTGTTGCTTTCGTAATTTAAAAGGAAAGATTGACATGACTCTTATTTTATAGTTTAGGCTTAGGTAAGGGAAGGAAAGATTGCTTCGAGCGCTCGGCCCGCAAATGTGACGGTGGCGCCACCTATGCCTCCAACAATTAATGGGCCAATCAACGTGGGCATGACGTCATACCAGGAAGTTACAGTATGACCGGGAACGAGACTGAAAAGATCCGTTAATTTTATAAAAAAAATTATTCCATTAGACAATTTCAGTCTGAGAAACAGTTGAGCAAAACGACGTAATTGGAAAAGTTTGCACTGATTTCCAGTAAGCGGTCGACGGTATTGAAATGAACGGATGACTTTGTCAATGTTTGGGTCAGCTTGCTGAGCATTTGCCAGTTGTTCGTCATTCATAAGCGGAGTAGTAATTTCGATTGCAGCGGAAGTACATCCACGTTGTAATTGAAACAATCGTCTGTGCGACTTGGACAAGCTTTGAAAATGTGGAGGACTTTCGGGTATGTCAACCTTATCATTCGAGAATTTTGTTTCAGCGCAAGCTTCCAACGTCTCCTCGTCTCCATCAGCTATTGCTGCTGCTCTTGTTCTGTAATAAAGTAACGATAGAGCAGTCTTTTGTTGTAGAGACGGAAGGATGCGACTCGCTGAGAGAGACGGCACCGATGAGTGCTATCTTCATGGACATCTCGGGAAAGTCGATTTGAGCGTTGTGCGTTAGCCGAAAATTTATCCATACTTGGAGTGACAAGACCAGTCGACGATCAAGAATTCGTCCAGTGACGTCAATTGTCCTATTTCCAGAGGTAGGAGTATGGTCTGATGAATAGTGACCTTGTGACCTCTAGTTGTCTATAAGCAAGCTGAAGTTTAGCTCGAGGGCTTTGAATGCTGCCTTCAATTGGCGTCAGGTTCGTGCAGACATTAGACTCGCCGATGATCCTGGTCCAATATGTATCTCCACGTCATTGTCTCCAATCCTGCCAAGAGCTGTGCCCTTCGATGTATTCTTATCTACCGCGATTAGTGATGTCAATTATATACTGTCGTTCTGGTTGATCCGTGTGTGCGTAGGGAAGTGTTAGCTCTTGCTTTCCCTCTGTTTTGCTGACGAGACGACGGGAAGTTTGCAGCAGTGTGTCCTAAAGGTCCGCTGGAAAAGGCGTTGGTGCTGATTTTCGTAACATCGTTTGGGATCGTTCGCATATGCTGGAATATTGAAGGGGAACTGTTTTCACTTTGTTGATCTACTTGTAGTTGAAGGTGCAACTGCTCCACAGCATAGGCAACTTGTTGCTCTTTAGTGCATGACTGCTGTCTGCAGATTGGGCAATTTCGGTTGTTCCGATGAATTCAGCGTCAGTATTGAAACGAGTTTTATTTATCGCGTTTGTACAGATCTAGTGTGGGTACATTGCCTCTCATCTCTACTGTGGTCACTCGGTTAACCACGAAAAATGGTTTAATAGCAGGGTTTTAACAGACGGTCTATCCAATGTAGACATTGGTAGCGTTAACAAACGACCTTGTTGATAATCAAAACTTTCCACAGTCTCTCCGCGCATGGGCTTTTTTTCTTCAAAACGCTGCTAACCACAGTGTGCTAAATGTTCTGGATGTAAGCGTACATTCAACTTTTTTTGAGCCTCACGTAACTGCTTACGTGTAGCACACTTTGACAAACAGTGTAATCTTCACCATCCAGTGATGGATAAACTTCACTGTCAATTACTCTATGGTTCCAACCATTGGATGGGCTGCATTGTTCCAAATGTGTGACGTATTCCATGAAGTCACCACTGTCGAACTGTCGGGTCGATCTGACATTGATGCCGGGCATAATCAGAGGCATCTCTGCGTGGTATCCGTACTTCCGAGGGCACTTATCGTCAAGTTGTTTACTGCAGCTCGTCTGTCAAGGAATATTTCCTGACGGAACCACGCTCTGATAATAATTGTAACAAGCATCTACGGGTAATCGTTTTCTTCAACTATATTTACTGGACGCATTTATGTTCAGCTCGCTAACAGCTTTAACTTGTGCAGCATGAACATAAGTAAATGCAGGCATTGTGTACAGCAGTGTATACGCGTTAACATGTGCAATGTGATAGCTCGGCATCGCTCATGTTATTTTCTGTTGGCCAAGGTTGAGGTCCGCAAGGTTATATACGGCATCATCATTTTTTCATGTCCAAAATTACTGACTTCGTAATGGTGATATGTCCATTCATTTTTCTTTGTTATATTTTGTTCCCCGTGTGTTCCACAGTATAAAAGTCATCCGTGCTGGTGGGACTGTCCCTCATCCTTCAACAATTCATCAACACATTACTACTGTAAATTTGTTACTAAGTTAACAACATTTTGTTGATCAAACGTCCTTTATTATCGATGCTTCAGATCGCAATTGTCTGCTTTTTCGGCGGATAAATTGAGGTTCACACTAGACGACTTGTCCTCCTTAGCGTGACAGGTGCTAAAGAGACAAATGATGGTGAAGATAACAACTTTATCATTCTCGTACATTATGGAAGAACGGTAGCAAACTCAATGTCTATAAGCAATTTCGTTCCATTGTATATTCTGTTCTGTATTTGTCAGCAGGATCCATCATCGTCAAACATATTTCTTTCATTGCTTTGGTAATGTTGGTCCACATCTTCGACAAACAGTGACCTTCCAATATTTTTTCCTTTTCTGTTTTGATGGTCATCTTTAAACTTCTTTTTCTTTTTTCATTGTTTCTGTCCACATTGGTGTTTACTTTTGCAGAAACATGGATCCTTCAGTTTTTGTCTTTTCATCTTTGGTTGCTATCTTTATAATTCGCAACAGCTTTCTTATAATAGCGTATTGTTAGCAGTGGGAGCGATATCTACTTCTCCGTCAGCGCCAATTGTGTCATTATGCTGAATGAAAAGAGCCTCTTTAATTTCCGTGAGTGCGACGTGAGATTCGTGTCATATGATTCTATGGTGTAGGGGACGCGAAAAATGACAGCATTGTTCGTCAGCCTCAGAACTTCTGACTCCCTGTTCCATGGTTTTCCTTGGATTCACTTCCTGCGAAGGGCCTACGGTTCGCGACCTTTCCATTTAGCAATGTTGTAACGGCGCAAATTGGCCAATCTTCGGCAAATCTCTGTTCTATGGGCTTTTCGGTTTACGCAATATACATTGTTGAACAGTCACTCCTTACTTCATAAACTAGATTTTTCCTGTTGAGTTTTCTTGTATCTATAGTTCCTTTGACCGGAATGCAAATTAGGAGAGCTCTTGTAAAGCACACCGAAATCTAATCGTCTACCCAACTTTTGGATCTTTTCCGAGTAAGACTGAATGGCATGGAATAATGAATGAAGTTCAGAGAGATGGGGATGTACGTGAAATATTGGAAATGTGCTGGTTGCTATTTACTACGGAAGGAAATGAGTCTCATTGAATATCCATTTCTCTGGAACATCTTTGAAATGTGATTTATTTCCAATTGAAGGAATTGTTGATCGCTAATATTTGTGGCTATGTTTATCAAAAGTTTCATAACTTTTGTGGAAACAGATCATGGATGATGGAAACAGTAATCAAGTCTCCAGTGTTGAATGGATTTTTCTCCTGTGTACTCTGGTTTTTATTTTATTTTCAAATCTCATGATTAAAACATCCAAGGAAGTTTGTTAATTGGACTTTTCATTTTTCGTAATCACGCGTATATGCTGGAGACAAAGTATTGAGATGACTTATGAGAGAGTCTTCTTTGACTTTTCGATTGCCGGGAAAATATGATCAACATATCCCTTGACAAGGCTGGGATCTATGCTACGAAAAGCTATCTTCTCTACGTTTTCCTTGAAAATGTTCGCTATTACTGGTGAATGTTTGCTTCCCAGTTGGGCGCCCATTTCTTTGCAGGAACAGAGTCCTGTTGTAATGGTATTAGTTACCGTCGGTACTACGGAAAGGAACTAATTTCGTAATATGGAAAGGTTTAGCTTATTCCGTTATTTGAGGGACTTCTCTTTGTGGATTAATTGTTCTAGAATGGACAACGTATGCATAGGATAGGTCATGATGTGAAACATCTTTTCACTAGCACTCCTATGCATTCCATTAGAATGCTAGTGAGAAGATGTTTCACATCATGACCTACCATGAACTCTGAGGACGAATTGGTAGACTTTTAATTTGGTTGGTTTAAGCCATCCTATTTTCTACATGTGACTTTTCGGAAACGCTTAGGGGCGAATGATGTCCTTGATGTAGCAATATGACTTTAAAATGATGGTGTTAGTTGTCAACAGCACTTTTCATACGTGCACCCCTTCTTTGTGGAATTTAAAATGGCCATATTATTCTTCCCTGCGGATACTGCTTATATGGGGGCAGCTTTACTCCATGTTTGAAGGTTTGATGTTTTCGATTCAGGAACTAGGTCGCTGAGAAGAAGAAATAACTCCTTCCTCAAAATTTTAGTATGATCCATTGGAATGTGTTTACATACCTCATTTCTTAAGAGTCCTGACGTTTTCTGTTTGTAAATAGAATGATCAAGTATGTCGAAAATGTTGTCTTTATTGGGTTTGTAATGCCAAGGTCTCTTCGTGACTTAATATCATGTACAACACATCACTGTGCTGCACATGCTGTGCATGGTGCCTTCGTGTTTTTGAATTTCTCCTGCTTTTCTGCTTCTCCAATCCCTGTGTTGTAACAATAATACAGTCCATGGGCACTGTGAGAAATACTTCGTTGATCACTAAGGTGAATTTCCCCTACCAGTGCCGCTATAGCAAACAATGGCTGACAACGCTACTGGCGTGGCAACGTTTCAGTTTTGCTTGCAGAACTGATCGTACAATTTACAGCTTAGAAACAAGTTTCTCAGGGTAGGCCCTGTCAAGGAAAGAAAGAGGTAGAAAATGTGTGTTTATGTGTTCTTTTCGTGGGACTAATATTTGAGTATGATATCCCTGGGTTGATTTTGCTTATTGACTATTGGTCCGTGCAATTGCTAGTTCCTGCAGAAGCAATGCTCGGCTAGTGGAATGACAATTGCGTATCTAGACTAGAACAATATGCGTTCCTATAAGCTGTAGTAGTTTTTAGTTGGTCATTTTACTTGGTGAGGGAAATAACGAATGGGTGGAAGTGTCTTGTCAAGTCTTTCTCTATTGTGAATGTAATCTTTCCAGGAGATGAGCTGTTTGGATAAGTTGCATGAACGCTGTCCTTGGATTTTATTGTGATCGCAGAAACATCACCACGTAAGATTTCAGACACATGGGGAGCATGTTGTTCATTTATTATAGGGAACTTTCTCTTGTATTTTATGATGACGGGTTTCCTAATGGGGGATTGTGAATTAAATTTTGAAGATGCAGCATTCCGTCGTAATGTAAAGTTCCCTTAAACCTGATATTAACTGTCTTTCCTGACGCACAAAGCAAAAGTCTTCGTGGAGTGTGGTGCATTTAACTTTGTCGCCAATTTCAAGGTTCCATCCTTGCTTAGTAGCAGTTGCAACATCTGCGGTATGTTTCACAGCGACATTAGCGAACGGATATATGTTGAAATACCCAAATTTGAGAACGGATTTTGGCTTCCTGGCCGGATTCCTTGACCTTTGCTTCTTGGGACTGCGCTGGTCATACCAGAGGTTGTGCATTGTTTCTCAGGTAAATCCTCACTTTATGCGCGATACGTTTCTGAACGGTGTTTCGTCTTGATAACGTTCAAGAAGTATGAGTCCACAGGTCTTCCTGTGGCACTGCATTTAAGAGACATGGCGTGATCTTGGAGAGGTCAACGTTCATACCACGTAAAGCAAAGCACAGAAAGACAATTTTCTTTATCAATTCTTGCTGATCTGTTGGAACTGACTTGAATACATCATTCATCAATTCTGATACTTTTGAATTTAAGTGTACTAGTCTGCTAATTGCTACTATGATGCCTTTATTTCTCGAATAGTCTATTGGCACTGTTGAGACTTGAGTCATGTCCTGGACCTACTGCACAGCGCTTTCAGACATTTATTGTAATCATCCTCTGCATCCTATCCTTCAGGTGTACACATGCCGCAAAGTGCCTGCTGCATAGCTGTACACGTTAGTTCGTTTAGTATGCGGAGGAAGAGTTGTACTGTTGAAGGCGAGCCATGAATATTCCTGAAGGCTACCAGATGTTCTTCAACGTAATGGTGTTGTTAGAATGTTCTGCAGTCATCAGAGAAAGCGTTCTTAATTGGTCTGCGTTTAGCCAGTCATTATTTTGACAAGAAAAAGGCGCTTATGTCATTAAGTCGTCGCAACTATTAATACGACATTATCATTATAAAATATAATACATGATCTTTGCAGTTTTGCGTGATCAAAGCATTGCTTGCTTGTTAAGATTAATGGGTAATGTTGCGATGATACGTTTCATAAGGCCAAACATACTATCTGCCAACTCCGCCATGTTGAACATTCTTTTTTGGTTTAAAAACGCATGTTGGTTGCTGAAGAAGAAGAAGAAGAATGTTGTATACATCTCTGAAATGGCGAGATAGCTGACTGTCAAAATGCTGCACACGGTTAAATGACGCTAACTGGAGTGAACAAAAACACAGCGGATATTGTTTTGTTAATAAGTGGAAATTAATCTTGATTAGTCTTTCACGAAATGTTCCTAGCAAAGTAAGGCTATTAGTCCCGTTTTCCTAAGTGAGGACTTCGCCTAGTTTGGTAGCGAAAAAAATTACTCATTTTCGTAGAATCTGAATTACGTAGGCGACCACCTGTAATGCAGCTGATGAGGATAACTGACCAAAACAAAGCGGAAATCATAACTGTTCATCACTAATTTCCCTTAATGTGGAATAAGAAATGGAGCAGATTTTTCCATACCTGGAACGTAGAAGAAAGAAATGCCATAATTCGCTTTTCTTCCCATTGCCTTAATGTTTTGTAAATTTGCAGACCACTTATTTAATATGAAGATATAAGTTTCGATGCTGCAACAACTTTCTCAACGCGCATAACCACTATACCGAGCGACGGTTTTACGTTTTCAATGCCACGCCGGAAGACACAACGTGTACGTTTTATTCAACTGCAATTAATACGGTGAAAATTATGAAAACATACGTCATAGAAGAAATAATCATAACTCGGTTCATGAACTCATTGAACAGCGACAAAATGTAGCAAATACAGTGGCGACAACTATTTCTATTCCATAATCGGATCTTGTTTAGTTCGTTCCCCGTGCTTACTGTAGGTGGCGCTAAAATCGTCACTTTTCGCTAATTGGCCGACGATTTTTTTGTGACGTAGGTGGCGCCACTATTGCGTATTTTGCTGATTGGTTGGATGATTTTGTTTCCATAGGTCAAGTATTGTTAGCAGTGGTATTGTGCTCGAATTTGAAAAGACTTAGCCGTAAAATCGTCCATCAACGGCAAATGGGCTACTTTGTCGCTCAGTTGATGGACTTTGCCAAAAAGGACATACTAAAACGATAACTCACCTTCAGTTCGAGTGCAGCAACCCGCCGTTGAGCGCTCAGTTGATGGAATGTGCCAGAAAGGACATTCTAAAACGATAACTGACCTTTAGTTCGTGTGCAGGAACCCGCCGGTGAGCGACGAACGCTGAACCAACCTGTAAAGTGAACGAGAAATACTACGACTGTCGACCGTTGTATTTCTCGGTGATGATCTTCACACGATCCTGAGCTGGTGCATGAATACTCTTCTGTGCACCAAGTGTACAGCAGTACTGCGCATGTGTACAGAACTTCGCTCATCTCTCACCGTGGTCAACGGTGTAGTACAGAGATGAGCGAAGCTCAAGCGTACACTAGCACTCATCTTCGCAGAATAAAATGCCGTTCTCTTGAAACAGGATCTGCATGCATCGTCAGCCACTCACGTTCTCTTTCGTTCCCTGTCATGCACCTGCTTTCCGGCGTTTAGCCGTCAAGTAGTCTTATCATGCCATGTTTTGTTCCCTAGCAGCCACTCACGTTCTGTTTCGCTCCCTGGCATGCACCTGCTTGCTGGCGTTTAGCCATCAACTGGGCTTATCATGGTACAAAAACTGTTCGTAGAACGCTCATCTCAGCAGCCAAGAGTCGCAAAAACTCGGTACAGCCACATTTCTTCTATTCTGCGACCCTTATCATCGTTTTTAAGTGCAGGACGAATACAATACAACGCAGCATACGACCACGCAGAGACATCTGCTTCCGTTTACTTTAGCGCTGAGTCGTCTGCTCTCCAACATTCTACATACCGACTTATCAAAACTGCAGCAAAGCTTAGGTCAAACACCATCCGTCCGACGCATGAAAAACCGTCGTTCGTACAACTGGTTTCCATTACACACTTTGCTTCCTACCTTTACCGAAACTAAGTCCCGAACAGAACATTGATGTTTCACGTTAACCTCGCTTCAAGCAACGCAACTGTAGGAATCGTTTTGCGCCCTTACCTAAGCTTAGGCCTTAATATAAGGGTTGTGCTTGCCTTACAGAATATGACAGCAACACAACCATAGGCATCGTTTTCTGCCCTTACCTGAGCCTAAACCATAATATGAGAATCATGTCTCCCTTTTACATTACGAAAGCAGTAAGACCGGAGCATCGCTTTTAAGCCTAAGCCTAAACCATAAAATGAGGATCATGTCTCCCTTTTCGTTTACGAAGGCAACAGTACCATAGGCATCGTTTTCTGCCCTTACGTAAGCCTAAACCATAAAATGAGAATCATGCCTCCCTTTCAGCTTTATGGCAGACCAATAGTTACAATTTCACGTTTTTGATGTCATGCTTATCGCACATGATCATTTCGATTCCTACACCCAAACCACCGTTCCCATGAGTTCATCGTACTGTTTCAGCGCGACCATTTCGTATACTTCGCTGCACTACAATATTCACACCTAAGAAAAGCTTTATTAGGCAACAAAACAAAGCGACACTATAATATACAACCAAAAAATTACAACTATACATGATAATATACAGCAAAATAAGTACAACTATACAATAACACGCAACGAAATGAAACTGTACAACTGTACAAGTGCACGTATCATGACGGCGGGTACAGGGTGGCGATGTCGTTGAGCAGTCGCTCAAACGTCTCCTGGCCGCGACATCTCCGGCGCCACACCTGCTCGCCCAAGTGCCACTTGAGCAAGCTATGGCGCATGCCGCACCGCAGCTTGCTCGAGCGCTTGAGCTGAGCCCATAAGGATTCTATGGTTTGGGTGTGGGCGCCGGTCACCCTGTCCACGAAGTTCACCGAGTGGTTCACCGTGAGGTGGGTGAACCCCTCAGCGGAGAGCCTTGAGTAGGCTCTCCACTGATCCGTCATGACAGTGCTGCCGGGCCGGACGTGCTTGAGGATGAGGGCCAGGAGCGTTTCCCTCGATCGGTCGGGAACGGGTACAGCGAAGAGGTCTCCTGTTTCGCGGCATATGCCGCCAAACACCCATTGCTGTGGAAGCAGAAGGCCGACGTTGTATTTGCTTTTGGAAAGCAACGTTTCGTCTACTTCCACAGTTAGGCCCTCTCCGCCGATCTGGACCGCTTCCGCTGATGCCGCCTCCGTCGCGAGCTGGCGCAGCCAGTGGTTCCATGTCACCACGGAGTTCTTGGTCATGCCTTAAACGCATATCCTGTAATACCATCATGGTACAACGTTAAACAGCCTTACCCAGCTCGCGAGCGCAGTTCTTGATACTGCTAACTTGGCGGCACCAGTCGTACATGAAGAGAACCGCCGTCATCAACGGCGTCTTCTTCCGCGGTCCTAATAAAGGCAACTTTACAACGCACGTGCGAACTAGATCCCATCTTACCATCAAACCACGTTCCCTTTCGAATTGAGCACTCCTCGCAGCATCCGTACGCCCGGCACCTCCACGTGGGACCACGTCCGCTTCGGCCCGGTGTTAGCTTCATCGCATGGCCCTTTGCACATCTCCGTTCGCGGTGGAGCAAACCTTTCTCTTGCAAATAGGCCACCAGCTCCAATTCGCTCATTTTCCCAAGGGTCAGGAAATTCACCATCGCAACGAATATGTGCCAACCATGTCTTGTTCACATTTTATATGAGCTTTCAGCAATACAAACGTCATGTGCGCCCCCTACGGCAAGCTCCGAGAACGAAACAGACACGCAGTGCCCCCTACAGCAAGCACGGGGCACGAACTCAACATGATCCCCATAATCTTCTCCATGATGCGCACTGATGGGAGCGGACGCACTGCCCATACGAGTGTTGATCTGCTCAAACAGAGCTCTCTTATTTTCTCTTGATAGGTATCCGTGTTTCTGAAGTCAGATGTAGGCATTGCGGCAGAAGATCTGTTGATTTTTGCTCTGGCACCATTGGTATTGGTGTCTTGCTTCGCTCCACTACGTTAGCCAGGCCGCGCTCCACGAGCTGCAGTATCATAATGCGATGCAAATTGCATCAAGCATTGCCTGATAATGCATACCATTCGTTCAGCAGCAACACCAGCAGCAGCTGCGAATCTCCACAGGGACATATCTTTCGAGATTCTTTAGTGTTTCCAAAGGTCATTGGTGGCATTGCGATAACATTACCGCCACCGTTCTGAGTGCAACCTTGCCATCTCTTCGCTGTGCTGCATATCATCGTCCATTGGGCAGCGTCGTTGCAAACGCGCATATCATAATTTAATGAGCGAAGTTGTCAGTGCGACCGCACAGAGGACGCCTGACAAGCAGACTGAGATCGAACTCGCAAGCAGCTTACAATGCCATAGTGTACGATATCTGATTTGCAGGCTTGAGCCAATTGATGATTAGGCGATAATAAAGTTGATTATTTAACAATAGGCAGGTTGCTGGCTAATCATCGGACAACAGAAATTCATATATTTAAAGCACGTTTAGTTTCGCTATGCTACTGCGATGTTTTAAAGACTTTACTAATGATAAATTTTGCGAACAGAAAAGTGCGTTTTCCCTGCCACTTAATGCTTGGAATACGTTAGCGGCGTTTCGGGTGAAATATTTTGAGCACCCTCTTCCGAATGCATTGATTGAGAGTCACAAAACTCTGCCAAGCAAGGGAACGCAACTAGCGCTTCGTTCAACCACGCTACTGAAAAGCACAAGCATTGAACTAAGCCTCTTGTTTCATTCTGACTTTTCACAACCAAATAAAAATGATGACAGAAATTAAGCACCTGAGACCAGCTAAACATCAGACTAGCGAAAGGAGGGAACAAAAGCATGAACAAACCGATGAAACAAATATAATTCCATGAAAATGGAAAGGAAAAGATCTCTTAATGTTAAAAGTTAGACTAATTTTGAGAATAGAATATTGTAAGGAGAACGAAACTACTTAAACCAATAAAAATCATAGGTAACCTCCGACGGGTTTGGAAATATGAAAGGCACAGGAAGGAAAGTGAACATAGATGCAAACGAATGAAAATAATTGTTTTGTAAATGCTGTCTTTATGAAGGGGCGCGTTACTTCTCATGACTAGCTAATACTTACGGAATCTTTTCAACCCATTAATAGGATAATATGACTTTATTAGCGGAACTTTCAGGAATGGGTTCTGTATTTCGTTCCTGACCGGGCCATGCACCGTTGGAGGTGTTTGTAAATCTATCCGCAATCGACGCTGCCTTCCATGTAACGATTCTACCGGCGATTTCTTGTCTTTAGAAGTCGGTGTCGTTCGAAATGAGAGCAGCACAGTCTTTACCGCGGCGCTAAGGCTTTGTCCGCTTCATAGGCCCTTCTGGACAGCTGTCTTGAACGTACGCGCAAAACGCTCCGGTTCGCCATTGGAGTCTGGGTGATAGAGGGCTGAAGTGACGTGAATAATGCCGTAGTTCTTGCAAAAGAATTAAATTTCTCTGAAGCAAGCTGCCGAAAACTGTCCGTGACAATTGTCTCCGGAAGGCCCACAATCGCAAAAATGGCATATAGGGCATTCGTGGTAGCTGCAGTGGTTGTCTCTCCCATTTCTACTACATAAGGATATTTTGAAAACGAATCCACACAGATTAGCCACGAATTCCCCCAACAGGATCTTGCGAAATCCATATACAAGCTTTGCAACGGCCGTTCAGGTTTAGGCCAACTGGTAAACTGCTTTGCTGGATTTGAGGGTAAAGATTGATAGCTTACACAGTTAGCAGCAAGTTCTTCGATTGCCTTATCTATGCCAGGCCAGCAGCCGTAACGTCTGGGCAACTGCTTCATCCTGACGGCGTCCCAAGGACGTTCGTGGAGCCGGCTCAGTGCGATTTTCTTGTACTTAGAGGAACCACAACTCGTCTACTGTCAGAGTCCAGAAGGATCACACCTTGGCCAGAGTTCAGCATGTGACGTCGTATGTAGTAAGGTCGGAAGGCCTCTTCACAGCTGCTCAACTCGTCTGGCCAACGTCTGCATATAACGGTAAACGCGATTCAGTTCGCTATGTTTTGCTGTTTCTTTCCCTAACTGGAAAGCTTGCATAAGAAGACCATCGTTTGCGTTCACTTGAAACGTATTGCACATGTCCACTTGACTATTGAATTCCTAATCCGGGCCTGATGGAAGACGTGATATACCATCAGGGATGCCATGTTCTGCCATTGGTTTGTAGGGAATCGTGAGAGTACGGTCCATTAACGTTATAGCCGATGTTTGCGACCTTTGAGCTGTCATAACTGGCAACTTCCTTTTGGGGTGGAAGATTAAAAGCAAGGGTTTGTGGTCAATAGCTACTTCAAGATGGCGTCCGTACACATACTGACGAAATTTGTTCTCAGCATAGATGATGGATAGCGCTTCTCCTTCAACTTGACTATAACCGCGTTGCTGCTCAGTCAATTATTTCGATGCACGCCCAGTTAGCCTTTCTTATCCATCCGGATACCGGTGCATCAACACCGCCCTGATACCATACACTGACGCATCTGATGCGAAGATAAGTGGATAATCTTCTCGGAAATGAACCAATTTAGTCACATGCACCAAATCGTCCTTTAAACGTTTTAATGCCTCTTCCTGGTCTGAATGCCACTTGAATACAGCATGTTTCTTGTTTAGTAAACGAAAGGTATCAGAAAGGGATGCTAGATTGTTTATATATTTACCGTAGTAGCTGACCTTGCCAATGATCGCTTGAAGCTCTTGCAGCTTTCTCGTTCGAGGTAGCGCTTTTATTGTCTGAACTCTCGTTTCTGATGGACGTAAACCCTTAACACTGAGAACGTGTCCGAGGTATTCAACTTCCATTTGAAAGAGCTTGCACTTTTGCACTCTGCATCGCAAACCGTTTTCTTGCAACAGTCGCAAGAGAGAATCTGAATTACTTAGATGATCAGTCTCATTCAATCCCGTAACAATGATGTCGTCCGAATAAGCGACACAACCTGGAATGTCCGACACTAGTTGATCCACAAACCGCTGAAAAGTCGAGGGAGCACTGGCCACGCCCCAAAAGGGAGACGTTCATACTGATACAGTCGAGAGGGTGTACTGACAACCATGAATAATTTGGATTCACCATCCAACTGTATTTGCAAGTACGCGTCTGCCAAGTCAATTTTCGTGAAAGCCTGTGCTTTTCCCAGCTTGTGGAAGATTTCCTCGATTCTTGGAATTGGATAGTGCTCAACTTCTAACTGCAAGTTGGCCGAAAGCTTAAAATCTCTGCATATGCCAAGTGGCCCTGTCGACATTGGGACGACTACAATTGGCGCTGCCCATACACTGGACTTCAGTGGTATCCTAATTCCACTTTCCGTGAGGTGATCAATTTCTTTCTTTACCAGATCCATCCAAGCCAATGGAATGGGCCTGGCTTTGGAAAACCTGGGCCAGGCTCCTGCCTTCGATGAATGTTGGGCGTGAAAAGATGAATATCGTCTGAAACCAGGGAAAAATGATTTATACATGTGTTGGAGGTTTCTAACATCCAGTTGGCTTCTGTGGAATCCTTCCGCTGCTGACAACGAAACTGGACTAGCTTCTGTGTTGCCAACTGGACGCGTATACTGCTTTCCAGATGGTGGAAATGGGACTGATATGTCGAAATTGAAGGCAACCAATCTCTACCAAACAGATTGCATCCATTTGACATGTCTGTAATCAGGAGCAGAAGCAAACGTGACCAAGAACGACACTGCGCCGTAACCTTTAGTGATCCCCTAATTGGAATTTGCTGGCCACCGTAGTACCTCAAGACCTGAGTTCTTGGCTCACATACTGGAGATATCAGTTTCCTGTATGCAGGCAACCCAATCATTGAGCATGTATCTCCTGTATCTACCTGGAATGCTTTCGCTGCTCCATTTACTGTCGGCTCTATCCACATCTGTCTCTGGACTGATCTAGTGATTATGGCAGGTCCACATAAGAACACCCTCTCCAGGGAACGAAACTAATGCAACGTGTTTAACCTTGTCCTGACGATATGCGAACTTATAACGTCCGGACGTCGGCAGAGCTGCTTCAGACAAGCAGACGATTGCAATGTGTCCTAGCTTCTCGCATTTTCTACAGACTGCCTAGCGCATAGGACATAGGCTCTTCATGTGTTGCATCCAGCAACTAGGACACGACCGAACGCGTCTGCCTTCTCAGCGGCACGCGGTGCCTGGTTCCTCTGTGAGTAAGAGCTGTCCTTACCCACACGGTGAAACTCTAGCAAAGACACTGAGCTCCTGCGTTTGATTGTCGTCATAGTGGTTTGCGACGCTTCGAAAGACTGGGCAATACTTATCACTTGATCCAGTGAAGGATGTGCGTACTGAAGGGCGGTCGTACGAACTTGTTCACGCAGAGAATGCAGTATACTCATGTCTCTGATCAGATCGTCGACAAAAGCTGCACTACATTTAGGGTTGTCACACATGTGATGGCGTCTCAAGCCACACCTCGTACGTTGGCTATCCAGTCCGCATAAATCTGGCGAACTACATTTTAGTTTGATTGAATTAAAGTTGCGCGGCCACAATGTGTATCTTTGAGGCCCAATGGTCGGTTAGCGCTGCAACCAAACACACGGACGATTGTTGACCGACGGCATATCTGCTAAATAGCCTTTGCAACAACTCAAAGTATTCATTGCCAATCCACGACAAGAGATATGCGCTCTTCTGGGCTTTGTCCGCTATGCGGTTTGCCTCCAAATGCCGCTCCAACCGACCAATATAAATCGTCCATCTTTCCGTTGTCTTACCGTAAGCTGGAAACGACGATGCACTGCTTCGTTCAGCTTGTCTTCGTGATGAGATCAACAAGCGTAAGGATTCCAGCATTTGGTGCTGCTGCTCCTGTTGGTTGGCCATCGCAGCCAGAACTTTACTTAGTTAGTCTTCGTCCGCCATGTCCAAAACCACTCGTCGCCCGTTGTTGTGTATATTGTGCTTTATTACATCCCAAGACACAACCAAGTGGGTCAACAATTACAAAAGCAGCTCCGAGTAACGTTTGATTTTCCAATACCATGCGAATCACTATACTATGACTTTTGTCCGCTTAAGGAGAGTTCCGCTCCCCTTTCAATTTTCCCTTGTCAAATCAGTTTCTCTTTCCCGACAAAGGAATTTTTTCTGTTCCTTCTTCACGGATTTTTGTTTGCTTGTTTTGTTTGTTCATGCTTTTGTTTCGTCGTATTCTTACAGCTGTTTTGCTGGTCTCGGCTGCTTGACTTGTGTCATCATTTTTAATTTGTTGCGAAAGGTCCAAATGAAATAAGTCGCTTAGAGCAATGCTTGTGCGTTTCGGCTGCGCGGTTGAACGGAGCGCTAAATCCGTTTCCTTGCTTGGCAGGCGGACTTGCGGATTTGGTCCTCGACCTTTACACTTTGTCCACTGCGAATCGCCACTGGTGGTCGCAAGGAACCGCTGCACCCATGGATCGCCAAAATGTTCGATTGCCCATTCACACTGGAGAGTTTTAAGTTTTACGGCAGTGAATCAGCTTTTGCATGAGCAGTAACGTGCCGTTGTCACATTCGACGAGCATGGACGTGGAGGAACAGACAACCTGGGAACATGCGGAGCGTTTCGAGGAGGATTCACTGAGCTCATTTGCGCCCGACATTGTGTGCGCGTGAGTTAACTTTCGCCGTCGAGAAGTACCCAGTGAAAATGGCTACAAACGCCCGCACCTACGGGCGTACGCTTCCTTTGCTTGACATTGCAGCCAAGGCGGTCGCTAGATCGATCATATTCGAGATGGTGGAACGCTTCAAGCCACCTGTCCCTGAGATGTTCCAGCAGCGAATCGCCTTCTTTAGTTTTCCTGAGAACGAGGCATACATTCGCCTTTACTGTTGCTTTGGCAGTGGTTTCGCAGAAGGGTACGCCGAAGGAAAGGCATCATACACGGCAAAGGCAGTAAGGAAAATGATTCAGATTGGATTTCACTTGAGCGCCGTTGTTCAAATGCTTCCTGGAGTCTTCAAGCAAACCAACTCGGCTTCTCCAACTTTGTCTAAGAGAATCGCAACTGTAGGCTTTGACAAGACTTGCTACCATGTCGTCGTTACGTTATACCAACAGTGCGTAACACGTTGCACCTGCAGATCAGGCGAACTGAGGTGTCAGTACTGCGTCGCTGCTTGCTTGTACCGGATAAAGGAAGCTGAACAGGTTCCATTGAGAGCTGTAGTGTGAGAATCGCTTTCACAATTGAACCGTGGTCCATTGCACGTGTTCACCCAATATGTGACTATCCAGTTGACTCGACAGGTTATTCCGATAGCGCAAAATTTGCTCGACGAATTGCTGAACAAAAAGGTGAAGATAAGCAGCGAATGTGGCGCACAAGACCAGACCGCCGGGGCACCAGTTTGCGACGTGCATTCATCGTATCTGCAACACCGAACGGTCAAACATGTGGTGCACAAGATCCTGATCAAGCATCGGACTCCATCGTCACGGTTTTGTGGCGATGTTAACTATTCGCCGGCAGTGCCGACCGAATTTCAAAGCTTCCTGGGACCGTTCCGCGGTCGTGATCCTGAAGATGCGTAGAAACTTCTATTTACCGTACGTGAAATGATTCGTCGCCAAGACAACAATTCCATCAGATTGTTGTACACTGCGACCGGTGGATGCGTTACAAATGCAGAGATAATGGAGTGATGGTACACTACCAAAGTGCTTTACGTGGCGTACCGTTCGTCGCTTTCTTTGCTGTCCGAAAATCTAGGAAACATCTTCTTTCGTATGAATCATGCGGCAGTGAAGACCAAGATGAGTCTGAGCAGTCACTTGTTTGAGGCGAAGTGCAGTTGTTCGCTGTTGATGGACGAGATTGTTCGCCTTTGGCGTTTGGTCGCACTGAATCCCTATCTCTCGACTCCGGTTGAGGCGCACGTTGACTGAGCAACCTGAGCCATGTTAAAGGTTGCGTCGAGATTAGGCTAACGTATTACGCTCCACAACCGATGAAGAAAGGGAGGGGAAACAAACGTCGACGACCACCAAATTCGCAGCTGAATGTTCCTCGCAAACTTACTTGCGCAGTTTTCCAGGATATAAAGAAGCTTACGAGATGTGCCTCTTTGATTCAAGTACTGTTGTCACCGGAGGCTTTCGCATTGGTAATGACAAGCCAAGATCAACTTTGCCGGAACAGTATTACGTCACCGTAATGTATGGCGATTTTCGTACGCGTGCCGAGCAGGAGAGGGTGGCAACTTGTCTTTTCAATGGCACTCGTTGTGTCGACGTAGATGTGCGTTGGCGCTCCGGTTGGACCGCACAGCTTGAATACCAAAAGCCATTATATCCCACGGTTAATGGTAGAAGTATTTAAAAGAACAACTGTGCTTTAGTCGGCGAAGCACCACCTTGCGACGTGAGCTGGCATATTTCCAACCCGGAGATAACCGAAGATTATCTGGCAGAAGACGATGAGAAGTAATTCCCTTCCGACATTGCGGAAATCCGTGGTGATGCAAACGTGGGCGACGTTGAAAACACCAACTTGAGCTGTCTAACCATCGCTCGCAGTGGCAATGGAACAGCTGCCTCTTCAACCCTTTAGAAGGAGGTATGGACCGTAGAAGGTAGTTCCTTTGCGAATGCGTCGCCTTCACATGCCTCCACCTCTGCCAAGAAACATTCGATCAGCTATCGGTAAGGCGTTGCACGATCATGCTTACGTAAGCCTCACGTGAAAAATGGCTATACAAATTGGCGGGCACATGGCGAACGACAAGAATTACTTGCGCTTTGAACTTCCAGCTGCCCCCTTTGGTCACAAGAGGTCATACATAGCAAACGAGTCGCATCAGCAGTTGTTGCGAAACGAAGCGAACGCTAGATTCGCAACAGGATGTGGATCCGAAAGCAGTGGAGCTGACGGAGTCCGTGTGCGAAGCTTCCATCTCATGGACATTCTTGTGGAGAACAATTCGCATCACAGCATTGCATTTCATGTTGGGCTCCTCATTATTTCGTTACCACAAAGCGCAGCTGCTTCAAAATTTTTCGAAGCAAAAATATTCTTCTTCGATACCGACCTATGGAACAAGATGAAGGCGATGACGGAAGCTTTGGCGAAGGAAGAGATTTTGGCCATCCGCGAATGTGTCCGCCATTTGATCAGCAAGACAAAAGAGCGACGGTGGACCGGTGCCGTGCACATGTCTTCGGCGGTGTATTTGGCTCATGTCCTATTGTTGAATAAGGAGGAAAACGTAGATCGCGTACCCTCTGGCGTGCAATTGGGCATCGAAACGGCCCTTGCCGGCTTGCTCATGAAAACGGAACTTGTCGAAGGCGACTATCCGCTGTTACACGAATGCGTAAGATGACTTCGTGGTGAACTGTTCCTCGATATTTTTATCCACTTCAAAGACGACTCTGAAAAATTTGATAAAAGTTTGGACATCGAAATGCATCACTGTCCTCGTGAAACAAACTTTTCTCACCTGGGAAAAGTAGGCGAATCCAATTCCAATGGCGTTCTCACGCTCCGCACGGAAATGCTTCGTCTGAAGAACCGGAAGTATTGCAACACTTGCGTTTTAAAACGTGCAGGGAAATTGGAGCCGACACCAATTATATTAAAGAATTTGTTGCCCGTAAATGTATCGTGTATGAAGACGCAACGTCGACGGATTTTCGGGATTTGGAGCTATCCGGAATATCGTGGACAGTTACGTGGCCACATTGAGGAGTCTGGTCAATGAAGTGTACGTTCATTTGCGCATGCAAAGTCGAAAATCTGTGAAGAAGCAATCAGCTCGCAAGGGAAAGAGGGCTTTTAGACAAAGAGAAAGAAGAGCTTTGGAACAACCAGCGAATGGTGGTTACAGGTGGCCACGCATGCGCAGAATATGAGGAGAGAAAAAGTGGCTTCCTGCTATCGGAATCGCATGTCCATTTTATGATGGAATTAGCAAAGCGTTTATCCACCGAAGCAGACGCAAAGCACACGACTGCGATTTTTACCACGCTGGATGGCATATCCAACCATTGCACGCTGCGTATCGTGCTCTGCATTTATGATAATTTCAAGTCGGTCTTTATGACCTTTTCCTGCTTAGTATTGTCGAACAATTTGCAAAGCTGAACCTACTCGTTCTTTGTATCCTGGATAACTGGCCAACCAGTGGATATAGACCGCAGTGCAATCAACATTGTGATGAACACGTGGGTGGATCATATAATCCCCAGCGAAGTGATAGCCTTGGCTGCTAACCCACTGCAGACTCGTAACCCATTGGTAGGCCAAATGGCTGCTCAACTTGCGTTGAGCCTGATGCCCCATGCTCACGTTTTGAATTCCTCCGAAATACGACGCGCCGTGTCTCAGTGGAAAGCGCAGAGTATAAAAATGCTGGAGTGTGCTTGCCTTGCAGTTGAATAAGCTGGGAGAAGGTTTGGCGTATGTCCCGAAGTACTTTCCAAGGTGTCGTACCAATGGTATGAAGTTTACAAGGATGCGGTTGGCTTAGGATCAAATGGCGGTAATGCTCGCAGTTCCATCTCGAACGCTGAAACAGTGGACGCGCGTTCGAAATCTGCTTAGCTTGGCAATAACTACCTGAGACATTTGATCAACGTGCAGGGTATGGTTCAACTGCCGTTGACGATTGACCCGGCAAATCACGAAATGCAGGGTTAGGCTTTCTTTCGCCCCACTTAGGTCTGTAAGGTAGCAACGCGTTAGAAAACGTGAAGAATAAATAATTTTTGCTCAACGTGAAAAAATTCGTGAAAAAGGAAATAAAATTGTGAGAGGATACCCGTTAACAGCAATAAAGACTGCCGGAATGACCAAGGAATATTGCGTTATACTTTCAGTGCTTTAATGATTATCAGGTTCATCCTATTTCCACTTCCGTGTCGTTCTTTTCACTTCTGATTTTCATTTTCAATCATCCGGCGCTACTTGCGTGAAACAAACAGCTTTCACACTTACTTTACTTTTCTTCCTGCTTCCTTCCCTTCTTTTGACCTGTGGTAATTATTTTTATTCATTAGACTTTCCAATATTTCTGTTGCCAGATTACCATTACCGCAACTATTACTACAGTCATTATAGTTGTAACAACAAAGCTAATCGTTTTCCTAGAACCGGTGACGAAATACCGTATCTACGCTACTACCTGCGAACTCTTATTCTTGTGTGTGTAAGTACGGAGCTGCTTCTGGTAGTAAAAGTGTCGTGCAAGGTTCGTCTGCTTTGAATCCGCAACATATGGTTCTCTGAGCGAGCCGGATGGACAGCGAAACTATGGAAGTAACTTCGGAGACTAGGAATCTTCGGAAGTGGCGAGGCGGTCTCCGTTCTTGATTGTCTATCTTACAAAGCGAGTGGAGTGGCCTTCTGTTGGAAGAAGGAAAAAGAGACGAAGTCGAAGAGATTCAGCGTGCCATCGCGGACTGCGCCACACGGATCAGGTCCGTTCAGGAAAGGATTGAAGCTGTGATGGAATCCGGTGACGATCTTGAACAAGAGATAGAGGACGCAATGACCTTAGAAGCGCTGATCCGAGCGACACAAGTAGAAATCAAGAAATATTTGTCTCGTCTGCCTATTGAAGCGCGCGAGCAAAGCGGTAAGTCTGTGCTAACTGTATCGACGAATGCCATTGCTACCCAAATGGGAACTCCCCAAGTTTAATGGGAATGTGTTGGAGTTTACCTCCTTTTCGGATCAGTTAGGGGCCGCAGTACATTCGCGCAACGACGTCAGCAATGTAACATGCTTCGCGTACTTACACGCAGCGCTTGTCGGTAATGCATTGGAAGCAATAAGCGGGTACAGCGTTACGGCAGCGAACTATCCTATTGTAATTGAAGTGCTGAAGAATCGCTTTGGTATACCGACAGTTATAATAGAACGACACGTCTTAGCATTAGTGCAAATGGAGCGTTGTGAAAGCGCGTCAGCGCAGCAGCTGCGGAAGTTGCACGGCACCTTTGTGCAACATGTGTGGGCATTGGCTGCCTTAAGGAAAGACCCATTGAAAGGACAGCTGTCGACGGCAAACATTCTGATGGCAATCTGCAAACAAAAGCTTCCGACGCCGGTACGAAAGCGATGGGAAGGCAAGTTGACAGAAAACGGTCAACAAGAGGACGACTTGAACGCTCTCCTACGATATATAGAATCTTGTCTGGAGATTGAAGGGTGCTTGATTGAAGGAAGCGCCAGAGAACGTCGCAAAGAGAAGAACAGTTACAATAGAAATGGACAGCAGACAACAGCGTCAGCATTACAAGCATCTGTTGTAGACGTTCAAAACTGCGTCTTCTGTCATGGAAGTCACAAGATCGTTGAATGCAATGACTTTACTGCGACGAATGTGAAGTCAACGTGGCGCTTCGCAAAGTCATCCCAACTTTGCTTCATTTGTCTTCAAGCAGGACATTCAGCGGATAATTGTAAAGAGCGAAAGACAGGGAACAAGGAATGTCATGAGCTTCTCCGTGGTAAGACCCCGCGTCGTGTAGGGAGAGAAGTACGCGTAGAACCGCGAATGAAGGTGCCTTTCAAGTCCGCGTGGCCAAAGCATTCTGTAATTCGCTGATTGGATTGCAAATTGTCTTAGCAAAAGCGCATGGACCAATTGGGTTCAGCTGCAAGGTTACGTGCCTGCTCGATGCTGGCTCACAGCGTACATTTATCAGGAAGGATTTAGCTGATCGTCTCGGTCTACGTGGTCCTCAAGAAAACGTCGTCATTACGACCATTGGTGACCGACGAGCACAACGTATGGTGAAAAGGGCAAAAATCTGGTTGAGCCCTTTAGACGCCAACGCTTGCGACAACTTTGCACCTATTCGTGTTGCGGGATTGTGCTTGCCCAAAATATATTCGAAAGTGTCGGCCAATCAACTCTTACGCGAAGAGTGGACCCATCTACAGCATCTGAAACTTGCAAACCGGTTTCCAAGAGATGAAGCGGAAATCGATGTACTCATTGGTCTTGACCAACATTACGAGTTTATCGGTTCAGAGCATCTTAGAGGAAGGGAAGATGAACCTGTTGCTGTACGATCAGTGTTTGGCTGTATAGTGTATGGTAAAATGGCAGGGACGGACAAACGTTCAGCAGTTGTGCTACATGTCTCAGTGAAGGAAAGCGTAAGGGAAGAAATCACAACGTTTTTGGAATTGGAAAGCATTGGCATGAAGTACAAAGAGCCCCAGGAAAACAAATCTCAAGTATTTGCAGAGAGGTTGAAGGACACGGTGAGTTATAATGGCGAACGGTACGTTGTCCGGTTGCCCTGGAAGACGAAGAATCCGAACTTGCCCAATAGTTGCGAATACGCAGTTTCCAGTCTCGGGCAAACTGAGAATCGTTTGAAGAAAGAAAAGTTGAAACAAACGTACTCCGCAGCAATTAAAATGTACGTCGCTAATGGATGGGCGGAAGAAATATTAGACAACGTGGAACACTGGGGAAAAACCTATTATCTCCCGTACCATGCGGTGTACCGTGAGGAAAAGGTTACTACACAACGTCGAATCGTGTTCGACGCCTCGGCGTGTTACGAGGGTCAATCTTTAAATAGTATGCTAGCACCGGGTCCTTCCCTGGAGAGTGATTCATTCGGAATATTATTTCGATTGCGTCGCTTCCGTATTGGCTTGCAAGCGGACATATCCAAAATGTTTCTTCAGGTCGCACTACATGAAAACCACCAAGACGCGTGTCGATATGTTTGGCGTGATAAGGCAGAGGAAATTGCGCCAAGGAAGTTCCGTTTTAAAAGGATTTGTTTTGGCTTGAATTGTTCCCCCTTCCTGGCAATGGGCGTTGTTCGACAGCATGTAGAGCAATACCGAAGATCGCATGAGCGAGTGGTCGATCATCTGTTACACGACATGTATGTCGACGACATTGCGGTCAGTTGAGATGACGACAAGGAAGCAGAACAATTGGTACGACAAGCGTCAGAAATAATGAAGATCGGGGGATTCTGCCTTACTAAATGGATAAGTAATTCCGATGCTTTGTTGTCAATAGTTGCTCAGCAGGAATCGCTTCATCCGAAGGCGGGGACAGGTGTGAAGCCTTTGGGAGTCTCATGGGACCCCACCGATGATCAGCTCAGCTACGCTTGTCCAAATGACGCGTATGCAAATGGGTGCGAAACAAAACGTTAACAACTTCAGTTGTCGTCAAAGGTGTTCGACCCTTTAGGTTGTATTTCCCCATATACGGTGCGCGCTAAGATCCTGCTCTAACGTTTGTGGCGGTCCAGTGTGCCTTGGAATGAAGCAATCCCGACGGACATAAAGCAGGAGTGCCACCAATGTAAAAGCGAATTGGAGACATTAGCAGAGGTGATGTTTCCACGTACACTCGTGCCGGTTAGACAAACGAGCGTGTTGTCTTATGAACTTCATGTTTTCTGTGACGCTTCGGAAGAAACTACGGGGCGGCGGTGTATTTACGTGTGGAAACTAAATCAGGCGAGGTCGAGGTACGTCTCGTTATGGCAAAAAGTCGTGTGGCTCCGGCAAAAAGAGGAACATTACCACGATTAGAGTTGTGTGGAGCATTGTTGCAGCACGGTTAGGAGAATATGCAAGAAACGTACTGCATCTAAAGATACGTCGCATAGTTTATTGGAGCGATAGTCAAGTGACACTATCGTGGATACGAGGAGACGTACTTAAGTGGAAGTCCTTCGTAATAGTCACGGATAACGATCGCGTAGGCGCTAGGTGGCACTACTGGGCCCTTCATCGGCTTATCGCATTCGTTCGCTCCGAGGGGTGCGCTCGGAATGATTCGTGCCACGTACTTAGGAGGAGCCGTTGTGCGCAGTGTGTGCACGGTTCGCTACTCGTACTGCTTGGTGTCTGATCGTTTCTCGCTTCGTTCGGTTTGCGGAATAAATGCGTCGAGTGTCTAATGTCGTTGTTTGTTCGCGACATTTAATGTGGTGCCTCGAGCCGGGACCAACGTTGTATCTCTGCCTGGTATTATTCGGTTCGTTTTATTCTGAAGCGTTTACGTTGCTTCTGATTGACGATGTCTGACCGATCGGATGCAGATGCTATGGCAAGTGGTGTGGAGTCGTCGGCTCCTGTTGGTCGCGGTAGAAGACGTGACCGTGGTCGTGGACGCAGTGAGCCATCTCCTATCGTGCAGGAGCGTCGAGCTCTTAGCCCGGACGTTTCTTATTCACGCGAAGTCGCCAAGGAAGTCTTTAGCGCCGTTGTCTCCGAGTTCAGGAATCATCTATTCGCGCTGTTCGAAGACCTGCGTTCAAACTTCAATTCCGCCATCGCTTTGTCAAAGGTTGCCACTGACGAAGAGTCTCAGATGAAAGGGGAATTACCCTGCTTCAAAGCGACAGGAATTCGCGGCGACGCACCAGCCGCTGCTATCCCACTTGGACAATCGATGGTCGATGTAAACAACGATAGTGAATCCGTGGATAGTCATGGGCAGCCTAAGAGCATGCTTGAGCCTTCGAGAACTTCGCTGAAGCAGGCATCGACACTGGGTAAAACTTTTTGCATCGATGACTGGATTAAATCTTTGGCAACTGGCGATCCTTCGGGAATTCCTACTGCAACGGTAAGCTCTTTGCCTTACAATACTTTGCAACCGGTCGCCTTCAGAAGCCTGAAAATCAAAATCCCGAACGTCAAAAGCCCGAACGTTCAAAATCTCGAATGTTCATAATCCCGAACGTTCAAAATCCCGAACGTTCAAAATCCCGAACGTTCAAAATCCTGAATGTTCAAAATCCCGAAAATCAGAATCCCGAACGTTCAAAATCCCGAAAGGTTGTTTTCAACCAAAAAAGGAACAGTCGTATGTTAGGTCTATTATTTGCAATTGCAGAAGAGGAGTTATGGTGTTCGTGCCTCTGCTGCTGACTTCGTTCAAGCATCGTGATCCTGAGTAGAGTTACGGCGCTTTAAAAAATTTTGTCAAACTGTCCAAGAAGGTACTCTTAGACCTAATACAAATGCATTTTTCTGTGATTGGTAATTGTTTGCACCCATCTTTATACCTGCAATCCTGTATAACAGTTGTTCTCATCGTAGAAACTAGGCTGACGAAGGAGCCTAGCAAACCATAGGGAAGGGTGCCAAAGAATCGCAAATCTTGGGCCCCAGGGACCAGTTAATACAAAAGCTATCCTGTTAGGTACACAATCTCCATGCACTAACTTAAAATTTAATCATCTCTGGACACATATTGTACGTGCCGCAGTCTATGACAGCCATCTTTTGAGCTGATATAGTTAGGTTAGCATTGCTCGAAGGACCGTATCAGTACTCACAGCTGATTTGTTTCCTGCAGCCTTTCTAATTTTCTATATGTCGGAAACTTTGTCTTTGATCCTTATGTTATAGTTTTGAATGATGATCTTTATGATATAGAATGTATGATCTCATGTTTATTTGTCGCGTTCGTTGCTAGTATGGCTGGGGTTGGGCGCTGAGAAAAGCACATTAGAGAAGCAGCGGAACAGTGAATAGTTCTTCTATAGGAGCGTGAGGAAAAGTTTATGACAAAATTCAGGATTTTGAACGTTCGGAATTCTGATTTTCGGGATTTTGAACATTCGGGATTTTAAATGTTCAGGATTTTGAACATTCGGGATTTTGAACGTTCAGGATTTAGAACATTCGGGATTTTGACGTTCGGGATTTTGAACGTTCGGGATTTTGATTTTCGGGCTTTTGATAGTGACCCCTTTGCAACAGATCGGCCCCTGGCTTAAAATCGAACCATTCGATTCCGATCCCCGACGGTGGGAGACATTTATAGGTAGCTTTAAGGCTCTCGTTCATGACGTCGTGCAGTCAGATGCGCAAAGGATCCCAATCTTGAGCCAGCTATTATCACCTCGCTTGAGGGCTGCGTTAGGAAGCTGCTTGTACAGTCCGGAAACGTACTCAGCGACGTTAGCAAATATTCGCCGGCTGTTCGGTGACCCAAGCCGTGCCCTAAATATGCATATTCACGATCTGATGAATATCTCTCCAATGAAGAATAACTCTGAAGGTGAAGTAGAAAGAATTATGCGATACGAGGAGCGGTTAGCACCTTTCGTGCTCTTGGGCGTGACAACGAACTTCGATCGAAAAGTATTCTTCATTTCGTGCTGATGATGTTGTCGTACAGGCTAAAAGCAGCTTGTGCTAAGAAAGTATTCCAATTGCTTCCCCGAGAGGCCAGCTTGGTTGATCTCAACCAGTGGCTCGAAGAAATGGTCATCGTTCAGTACAGCTTCGTCTGTAATGAATCGGATCCTCCCGAACGGAAGGGACGTGTGGGCGTCCGAATTCGTCACGTCGAGTAGACGTATTAACGTCTTCGAAAGGAACCTTCGCTTGTCGCGGTTGCGACAAGACACATTCGATGGAAGAATGTCCCGAGTTCTTATCTCTGTCTGCTCGGTGTCGGGCCGAAACGTTGAAAAACTTCGGTTTATGTTTCGCATGCTTTGACTCATCGCACAAAGCTCGTCGTTGTCGCGCAAGGAAAGAATGTGGCATTGATGGTTGTCGTCTGCGCCACCATCCTTTACTGCACGGAGCTCCACGGGTGTATGTGCAAGACTCTACCTTAGGAGCAAGGGAACTGGAGAGGAAACGTACTCTGTCCTCAGAATCGACCATGGTTGGGACCATAGTGACAAATTCGGCTAGTGCAGTTTTGTGATCGGTTGTCCCCGTGACTGCCTTGTCAGGGAGCCGCGTCGTATCAGCGTAGGCATTGTTGGATACAGGAAGCGAAGGCTCCCTGATAACAGAAAGACTTGCTCAAAAATTGCAGCTCGTCAAGAATCCAAGCTGGATACGACTGTCTGCATTTCATGGACAAGATCCTTCGCCAAAACTTTTTACGACGACGTTGGAGATACGGTCAGTGGACTCTGAAGGGAGATTCTGTGTTAAGAATGCCATAGTTGTTCCGTTTTTGAACGTATCCGCTCGAGTAATCGACTGACCAACCATGAAGAATCGTCTCGATTATTTGAATGACCTCCCTCTCATACGAATAGATTACGGTCGCATCGAGTTGCTGCTCGATGCGGACAATTTCGAAGCAATACGGCCAGTCGAAGTACGGCAACCTCCACGGCAAAGCCATTCATACGGTGTGAGAACTCCACTGGGTTGGACGGTCTGTGGTCGATTTTCACTGCCGAGAGAGGAACACTTCCTTTATTCTGTCCACATCAATCGAGTCAGCGTTGCGTCAACCGAAAATCAAACGTCACTCTTTGAAAGTCTTGAATGAGTTTGGTGGACAGAAAGCTTTGGGACGAAGCCCAACACGACGCTCCCTGTTTCTGCAGAGGAGGCATACGCAAAGCGTTTATTGGAATCTTCCACGATGTTTGTCGGTAATAGTTTTTCCGTTGGGTTACTTTGGAAACCCAAAGTGGGCGCTCTGCCCAACAATCGTCCACTCGCTGTGAATCGTTTCTTGGCACTTCGAAGGCGCTTGCGATCACATCCCGCCTTGCACGCTATGTGTCGCGAGACGATGGATGATCTTTTACGCCGCAATGTGGCGTCTGAAGTGCCACATGCCGATCTGGAGCCGCTGCATGGCCGTGGTGTGGCACTTACCACACCACGGCGTCATCCACCCAAGCAAGCCGAGTAAACTTCGGATTGTTTTCGATGCGTCGGCGAAGTACGCCAATACATCACTGAATGATCTCCTATATAAAGGTCCTGATCTGACAAATAACATGGTTGGAATACTGACTCGTTTTCGTCGATACAAGATTCATGTTGCCTCTGATGTCGAAAAGATGTTCCATCAGGTGGCGGTGCCTGAGGATGACCAATCCGTTCTTCGTTTCCTTTGGACAGATTCTACTGACGGTGCTCCATGTACAGATCAGATGAGACGACAAGTTTTCGGGCTAACTTCCGCTCCTGTTTCCTGTATACACGTATTGAATTGTACCATAATGAAGTTTGGAACAGACGAAGTGACTAATCGCTGCCGAAGACAATTCTACGTGGACAATTACTTGGACTCATTCGAAACTGTGGAAGACGCAAGTAAAATTTCTGTCGACTTGAGAGGGGCTTTGAAGAAAGGTGGCTTCGTCCTCACGAAGTGGTCGACTACCAATCGGGACTTACTTGAATGTTTTCCCCTTACTGATCGTTTAAACGGAATAGCTAACTTGGATTTGGGCCGTAATCCCGTTGAAAACGTGCTTGGTTTGTTGCGGGATAAAAGTTCAGACTCCTGTTTTACATATGCTACGAAAATCAAAGCGGTAAAAACGAAACGGCAGTTGCTCAGTGCTGTTGCAAGCATCTATGACCCACGCGGTCTCTTTGCTCCCGTAACGGTGACCGCAAAATCGTTCGTGCGAGATGCCACGCACCTTGATGCAGATTGTGATGAAGAGTTGGATTGCAACTTGCTACAACGTTTCCGAACTTGGTCGTTAGAGCTTGGATTTTTATCGGGACTTTCGATCCCTAGATGGCTGTCGCTATCTCATGAGATAACAAGGATCGAATTGCACTCCTTCTCACATGCGTCTGAAGCTGCGTTCGGAGCGGTACTCTATTTGAGGTCTGTTAGTACGGAAGGAACCGCCAGCGTATCGTTCGTTGAGGCGAAAACGCGTATTGCCCCTCGGCGGCCGTTAACAGTTCCCCGCCTCGAGCTTCAAGCAGCGCTATTGGCGGTTCGTTTAGTAGAGACTGTACAACGAGAAATCGACGTTCCCCTGGATGGTACAACTTATTGGACGGATTCGACTACAGTACTCAATTGGTTGCGAGTACCTGCCAGAATGTATTCGTTCGTTGCTCATCGCGTCGCGGAGATACTGGAATTATCGCAAGCCAACGAATGGCGATACGTACTGGGAAAATTGAATCCGGCCGATGACGCCTCGAGAGGCCTTCCCAGCAAACAAATTGCATGCCAATCATCGTTGGTTCCGTGGTCCAGCCTTCTTAGGCGAACGTGAAACTGCTTGGCCGGAAAACACAACGATTAGGCCTTCACAACGGGCCAGAAAGGTATCAATAAGGGAAGAAAACATTGTTTTGCGTCTTATCGACGTGACATCAAGTTATAAAAGGATTCTTCACATTGTCGCCTAAGTTTGCCGTTTTGTCCATCATCGCAGAGGGTCTTCGAGATCGTTGGAAGCAAATGAAATCCGTATGGCCGAACGATTGTTCATTCGTATCGTACAAAACGCGTATCTAGGCGCTGAAATGGTTGATATGCTCAAAGGCCGTAAAAACAACGAATCGTCGAAACTGATAGGACTCAATGCATTTCTGGGCAGGGAAAACATCGTGCGCGTTGGAGGGCGCATCCGCCGCGCAGACGTGGATTACTCGATTAAGCATCCAGTTGCCTTACTGGGCAAGTGTTCCTTGGCACATCGAATCGTCTGGCAATGTCACCTTGATTTGATGCATGCAGGCATCGAAAGAGTCCTCGCTGATTTACTCACCGAATATTGGATTATCGGCGGTCGTCGCTCAGTACGGCGAATAATGGATAGATGCCTATATTGTTGGAGATTAAGCGCATCGCCTAAACAGGTCATTATGGCTGACCTGCCCAGCTTGGGCTGGAGTTTTGCCTGCCAGCCTTCGCCAACGTTGGAATAGATTTTTTGGGCCATTCGTAGTTACCGTTAAACGTAGCACGGAAAAACGCTACGGTTCACATGCCTGGTGAGCCGAGCGGTCCACCTCGAGTTGACTCCGTCGTTAAATCTAAATTCCGTCGTTCTCGCGCTGAAGAGGTTCATCTCAAGGCGTGGTCGCCCAAAGGTCATATTTTCTGACAATGGCAAATGTTTCACGAAGACGGCAAAATGTTTGGAGGAAGAGCTAACGAATCTTGATCTTGAGAAGCTCAGCGCAAGCACCTCTGACCTACGAATTCACTGGAAGTTCTCCCCTCCTAATGGACCGCATTTCGGCGGCGTGTGGGAGAGGTTGATCGGTATGGCTAAAAAGGCATTAACGGCAACGTTACAAGGAAACTCGTGTACTGATGAAGTCTTGGGCACCGTGTTCGCCGAAGTTGAGGCGATACTGAACGGAAGACCTCTGTGTTACATCGGCGACGACCCGTCGAATCCTGAACCGTTGACACCGTTTTTGCTCCTGACCGGGAGAGCAAATGTTAACGTGCCGTTGGACATCACGTGCGTGAAGGATTGCACATTGAGTAAGCATTGGTGCCACGAGCAGCTCATCGTCGATCGGTTCTGGCGTCGTTGGCTGAAAGAATACCTGCCAACGTTGCAGCGTCGATCAAAATGGACGAAGGACCATGCGAACCTTGAAGTCGGCGATGTCGTGGTAATCGTTGAACCGCAACTACCACGCGGCCAGTGGCCGTTGGCCGCGTAACGGAATTCGTAAAAGGTTCTGACGGCCGCGTACGAATCGCTACTGTCAGGACTAAACACCGATCTTACGTTAGGCCTGTCACGCGTTTAGCGCTAATCGAAGATTTCCATTGACGAATAGTTGTTCGTCTTCGTTTTATGTACACAATCGCCTATTCCTTTCCTTTACTTTAATATTTCGTCATGTTTCCTTTATATTATTCATATTCTGTTTTCGGTGATGAATACGTTTCCCCTGCGTGGAAACGAGGGGGAGTGTCACGGATAACGATCGCGTAGGCACTAGGTGGCACTACTGGGCCCTTCATCGGCTTATCGCATTCGTTCGCTCCGAGGGGTGCGCTCGGAATGATTCGTGCCCCGTACCTAGGAGGAGTCGTTGTGCGCAGTGTGTGCACGGTTCGCTGCTCGTACTCGTTGGTGTCTCATCGTTTCTCGCCTCGTTCGGTTTGCGAAATAAATACGTCGATCGTCTAATGTCGTTGTTTGTTCGCGACAGTAATGAACCGCGTTATGGAAATTCAGGAGATAGCGGAGCTGAGTCAATGGCGCTTCTGCCTCAGGAAGGAATAAAACACGGAATAACAGGAATCAGTCCGTGGCCAGGAATAAATAAAAACTGTAAACAGTTCGTTAACGAAATTAAAAATGTACAGTTAAACAGTACTGATGTTTTGGAAGTTACAATGTTAAAGACCACTTCACATGTATACCAGTCGCATACACAATTGACATCCTTAACCGTATGCTGGAATCAGATAGCACTTTGCATGAAAGAACTAACTTAAACCCGTTTCATACAACAACACTTGTTACCTTTTTCATACAAGAAGGAAATCATTTCAGGTTCCGGGATAGATTCTTCACACAAAAGGACGGGGGTCCCATGGGTAGTCCACTCTCGCCGAGATCTTCATGGAACAGCTCAAGAAGGCCTTCAGTACTTGTGAGAACGGGTCATCGCCGTCCTTTTTCAAAAGATATGAAGACGACGTTTTTGCAATAATCAAAACAGGTAATGAAGAACAGTTTCTTGAACACTTGAACTTCCTCTTCCCTAGCAACATTAAACTAACCAAGGAAAAAGAGTGCAACAGTAGTTTACCGTTTTTAGACGTGCTGGTTGTCAAGAAAGGTAAAAAATTAACACGACCGTACATAGAAAACCGACCAACTCCGAGCGGTTATTACATTTCTCTTCCCATCATCCTATTGCAGTTAAGCGTTGCATAGTAATCGGTGTGGTAAACCGCGCACTTGATGTATGCGACACGGAATATCTAAATTCCGAATTAAAATGCATTTCCACCACTTTAATTTTCAACGGGTATCCTAAACACTCTGCTAACTCTATTATATAACGTCCGTTACATGAAACATCGATAAACACACCGGTGTCCACTTCATTACCTCACCCTGTTCTATACGTTCCATGCTATAATGGTTTACGGGAGCGCCTTAAACGTCTGGGCCGCGCCTTAAACTTTAATGTTCGATTTAAAAGTTCCGGTAATCTCCGTTCCCTATTGAGAAGTGACAAGATCAAGGTTCCATTGGGTAGGAGACTGGGCGTTGTTTATGAAATCAAGTGTGGTTGTTACGCCACCTACATAAGAGAAACGGGCAACCCTTTACTTCAAAGTAAGTCAACTTTCGTAACGGGGTACAATTTCATAGAAAAGAATAATCACAGTTCCCCCGTTCAATCAGAATCATTTTATTAACCAATCACAACGAGCCAACTGCAGCGGAGCTTTCCGACCTCCCGCTGTCCGTCTTCAGCGCTTAATGGTCCTCCTCTCACTGACTTCGACACCTTTGTTTCCATATATAGGTATGTGTATGGAGAATAAACATATATATATATATATGCATAACAAATTTTCTTCTATATAACTCATTAAAAATTGCTGGCATATATACACGCGGGCCTCGAATAGCACGAGTGATGCGTTCCGCGAAAATTGCGTTCTATGCGAAATCGTGCTATTCGAGGGGTCTTTAACATAGGAAGTATAGTGATCGGGACCGCAGAGGAGTCCAAATATATAGTGCTTTCTCCAAGGAGTCAGGAAGTTGAGAGAAAGAGGTGTATTTTGTTATACGATCCTAATCAGTCTGCCGGGAGGATGGAATAGCCTCGTTCTGGAAGTTCCATACCCTATCTACTCTTCCGGTATTGCTCTGATGCACCAGTTGTCGGAAACTTCGAACTTTAATTTCACCTCTATGAACATGAGAAACCAATGCCAGTAAAAAAAACCAGCAAAACTGTCCCCAATAATAAGGTCATTTATTGGAATTCACTCATTCTGTTTTGTGAAAGAAACTGAACAATGTATTCTGAGTAGAGCTTGATTTTGCTTTCGCTTCGTATATTTGCTTGTAGACAAGGACTGCGCTGTCAACTTCCCGACCGAACTGCATTCTGCGACCGATGTCCATGTCAGCGTTCACGGCTTTTGCCTTCAGAGCTTCAGCAGCAGAAAGCAGTTCTCCGAGTTCCTTAAGAGAAAATCCTTTAAACCTGTCACCGCTGGAATCTTCCTCATCCTCCTCCGAATCGTCTATACCTGCATTCTGCACATCACAATTAAGAAGGTCCACGTTCGTCAGTTCTTCCAACTTTGACTCGAGCACTTCCTTCACAATTTGCGTATTTAGATTTTTCAAGTTAAGCTTGCTTATTCCCACTTTTGTTATTTCTTCAATAATGCATTCTACATGCCCGCACTCTTGGCGACAGTTATCTTCCCGATTAGGCAACAAAAATTTCCATGCAGAATGAATGGTGCTTCCACACACCTTCTGCTAAGCCTGATAAACATTGTCAATCGCGTCTCTAATATTGTACTCTTTCCAAAACTGAAAGAAGGGAACAGCATTACTTCCCGTCGCTTCTTCCACAGCCTATCTTAAATAATAAGCCTTAAAGGTCGCGATAACTCGTTGATCCATCGACTGGAGTAATGGCGTGGTGTTTGGAGGTAAAAAAATTACCTGAACATTCTCGTTTAACTGTCAAGGGTAATCGGATGGCTCGGAGCATTGTCCAAAATAAGCAATGCTTTGAACGCAAGCTTACTTTGCTTGCAATATCTCACCACCGCAGCGCAAACATATTTTAGAAACCAATCCTCAAAGAACGCCTTGGTCACCCACGCCTTCCTGTTCGCTCGCCAAACCACAGGAAGCGATTTTTTTTCTGTAGCCTTTAAGCGCTCGTGGCACAAGCGACTTATAAACAAGCACCGGTTTCAATTTGAAGTCTCCTTTTGCGTTTCCTCTGTGTAATAGCGTAAACCGCTCTTTGCTAATGCTGTAACGAGGTTAAGTTCCTTCGTCAACAGATAGGTAAGTTCCGGTTGGCATTCCCTTCCAGAATAACGCCGTCTCATCGACATTGAATATTTGTCGATCTGTATAGCCCCCTTCTTCAATAATCCCCTAAAAGTTATGAAAAGATACGGTATCCTTGTTCAAAGAGCTTTAACAGGCGCAGCTTACATAACTGTCGTGTTCAGTCGTCAGCGCAGTTGGAAAGGGTACCTAGCCCTTTCCAACCACCAATTCAAAATGAAAGATGGGCTTACCGCAACAACCTTATAGAATGTATATATCACATTAAATATGATATGTATTACAAAGCGCTAAATACCAGAGAGCGGGGACGCGAAGGCAATGCGAATACCAAACAATTTTGGTACTACGGGATACCATCTTAAGAAGTTAAGATACAAATACATAAGTCCGTTACAAAATGTTACATATTTTTCTTATTACCCTGAATTTACCCTAAAAATAGCAAATCCTAAGAAAATGTAGCGCAATAAAAGGAGGCTGCAACTCAAAACAGGAATTGCCAAACGGTGCTATTAGCTCCAAAAAATGCCTGGTACCTTTGCCGTAGGAAGAATAAGAAAAAGGAAACTTCTTTCCTTTCAAAATCTTCTAGCTTGAAACTAGCCACCGTAACTGTCCAGCTAACTGAAAATGTACCGTGTTATCCGAAATGAGGGTATCAATTTGTCTCGTCGTGCTATGGGAAATCGTCCTATTCCAAGGTCATCTAATTCGTATATATATATATATATATAACAACAGCGACAACCGCTGCGCTTCACCTGTTCATGCAGTGGCCCTCACAGGCTCCGTAGGTTGAGGTCCTCATCGCAGTTGCACCTGCGTCGCGCATCATTTTCTGCGGCACTGCTCTGGTTCAAGATGGCTGTATGTTTCCAATTATCTATTTAATATCCCTGTTTGTTCAAACCTTGTCTGAATGCAGTTTCCTACCGTGATCGTTCAGTAGGACAACGCCGCTTAAACATTGTAGAAGCGGCCTGGTATTAATATAATGTCGTATCCATTTTCGAAAATCGGCTAAACCATTAGTTTTTGTGGATTGCAGCTTTCAGTAGAGGTGAATCTGCTGAAATTCATTTATGTCATGTATTATACATTTGCCTGTTGTTTCGTCTTAAATAGGAACATTTGAATAAAAGGTGGGTTTTCGTGATGTGTAATTAGTTACTGACTACGTTAAGGGTGAGCATTATTTTTCGCATTCTAATGCGTGCTCTTCTATGCCGACGACCGCGATCTCGTCGTTTCACGTATGTGAAAGGGTGCCATTGACTGGAAAGGAGTCGTCAGCCTATGACAAGCGGCGTTACGCCAATACAGCGCCGAAGATTGATGATCGGCTTCGCGGAGGGCGGCAACCGACTGCCGGTTTTCTGGGTCCATTGCACAATGACCGGCATCATAGCTCAGTTTTGGCGATAAATTCAAACACGGTGGACGTTGTCGACGATCCCGGTGGTCAATCCCAGCAGCCAATCAATCCACATCTCGATCCTGACACTTCCAGCGATATCAAGTTTGATTTTAGCACTACAGATTGTCTTCGTCAACTCCTTACTGTGTTTTTTTGATGTTGTTGCTTTAAGTGAGGCCGGTCGAACAAACTTAACGTCAAGTGAAGCCTTACATGTATATGTCTGGTAGGAGAGGTTCCAACTAATGGGATAGAACCTCGGGTCGAACCGTTGCAAAGAGGCCATTTCTAATCTCAGTTTTAGCGTCTGCTTTTGCCCAACCTGTTTAAAATCAAAAATCGAAAGGAAAACGTTCCTACTTGCTTTTCGGTCAGCCTTGATGGCGACGGCGGCCCATCTCCGTCCGCAAGGGCGGCGCCGGTGTTTTGTTCCTTATGGGAATGCGCGCACGCTTTAGAGTCTTTTCCTCATTGGAGATGGGTCCGCGTGAGTGTTCAAACCTGTACGGTATGGATGCTCAGCGTTTGGGGGTTGGCGATTGTAAAGGCACGGAAAAAGTTGGACTGATGACCGTTCGATTTGTTAGCTCAGTCTATCTCTCACGTGGTATATAAGTATTTATATACACACGTGGTCATCGCCGCTCTCGTTGCCGCGCCAATTCCTCAGTTATCAAATTCTTTCCCCGCCTCCTACAGCGGCAGGCAGACAATCCGGCGCACACTGTGCCCATCCATATCTCCTCTATTTTCCATCCAGTGAATGTATTTGACGTTGCCGACCCTTCGCGTCAATTGTTTTTCGTTAACCGTTTCTGCGCAACCTTTTCTGCATTTTTCATCCATCCATTTACGTATACGCATAGATATATGTGTTGTTTTGCGCCCGTCACGGTTGGGCTACGCGATGTAGCAAACATTAAAATCACACAACAGTCAAATTGGTTCATTCAGTAACCTCAGCGGCTTTTTGGATAATCAAGTTTTCCTGCCTTGTCGTTGCTTGCGCTCGTGGGGCGGACATTGGGAGGCAGAAATGTTTGCTATAAATTGATGGATTCGTCGGCACCCGTTGACCCAACTTACAGTGGCGCTGAATTGATAAGTTCGGAAATACTTCCAAGTTACCGAAGCTGCGCCCTTGTTCATTGTCGTTGCGCGGTTCATATCCATGTTGATTCCTTAGCATTAGAACTACTGATAGTCGAGTATTGCTGTCAATTCAGCGACATGAACAAGCAGTTCATTTGGACATAACAGAACAAAATTGGAAATGCGAGCGCCAATTCGTCAGGATTGCATAGGCAATCATGAAACATCGTTTTATTGAATTTCAAAGACGAGTGGGGCAAAATATTACAGCCATTGAGATGGTTGACGAACGCGTGGTTAAAGCGGCAATCGCAATTATTTACACATTCTTTAACGGTGCATACAGACGAACGTACGTGCACATTCAACTATGTCAAGGAGTCATTGAATAGAGGGCTTGAAGCTTCATTTGTTTAGAAAATGCGCAATATCCATTCAGACCATTGATTGCTTCAAGCTTGGCAACGCATACTATAATCGTTGCTATATGTTGCCAATCTTGAGGCTCGACGGGTAACCATCCTCTAGCTAAGAGTTGTCATATCGTCCATATAAAGCGGTGCAGTCAGCCGCATATCGTTAATGAGCACCATTAGCAGCAGCGTATGTGCATTTTTATTTATTGGATCCACTTTCTTGTTTCCATACATCATTGGCAACATGGAAACTGCGGAAACGCATGAAGCTGCTGCATTGATATCATTAAGTATGCTTTATGATATTTTCTGCAGCATTTCATCAGCCTCATCGACTGACTTCAGGGTTGCCACTGCCTGCTGCAATATCGTCAGAGAAGAAAACGCCACTTGGCGTAATTCAGTGTCCGAAAGAGCATATCATTCATTCAGCAGCATCGCCAATAGCAGCTCGTGAATCTCTCCATGAGCATATCTTCAGATATTTCTCTGTGTTTAAAAACGTCACTGTTGGCATTGCGGTAATGGCAACTCCATTGTCGTGACCGCACTGCTTCTACATGTCTTCGCACCATGATACTTTGGTTCCACAAGCGCTCCGTGCGAGAGCGCATCGAGCACAGCAGGGACTGCCGCCCAACTGGAAGCCAGGACGAATGCTGCATACCGTCGCTCATAAGTCAGCGTCACTGTGCTCAGCGCTGTGAAACGTGTCTGCATATCGTACTTCAGCAAACAGCGCCATCGTAGCGACCGCACAGAGAACGTCCGGCGAATCGACTGAATTTGAACGCACAAGCAGCTCACACTGTCGCAGTGTATGGTATAAGATGTGCAGGTTTGAGTAAATTGATGATGACGACATCGTAGGGTTCTTCAGTTAACTAAGCGCAGGTTGATTGCAAAACATTTGCTAACGGCAATTCATCCATTTAGAACAGGCTTACATTCGGTATCCGACAGCGGTGTTTTAAACATTTTACTGATCAGAAAATTGCTGACGGAGAAAATTTGTATTTTCCCTGTTGGAGTCATGTTCACCGGTGCACCAACCAACTTACTGCAGCCGCGTGTCTGATCAGGGTCCTGATCAGCCGATCGACGATGCCATTATCAGCTCCCATTATGTTCGGTGCTAGCAGAAACGTGGCACGCTTGCATTTCGCCGGCAAACGGTGGGCGCACTCGCAGTTCTGCCGTGCAAAATTATTCATCGCGTTTTGCCACTGTGCTTACTGCCCATTAACACTGGGACACTCTGAGCTTATTTTTTGTTAGCAGACCGTACGATGCGGCGGCTCTTGTACAATACCTTTACATTAACTTGATCATCAATTATAACAATGCTCCGCTTACATCATCCTTTGTTCCAGTAGCTCCGGCGTCTATCGCCGATGCTGAACTCCGTTTTTGGAACGAAGCCGGTAGATCACGCATGACCTTTGCGCGTTTTACATGTAGCACGTGGCTGACGCATTCGCTGATGCGAAATAAATTTTGCGCTAATTTCGGGGTCACCTTACATTTGTCGAAAGAGTAGCGGTGCTGTTTGAGCCACGTCGTGCACCCGTTGAGTGGTGCACACGCCTTCACCCATTAGCACCATAGTACCCGCACTAAATTACACGTGACCGTTTACGTTGTGCATGTCCAATCACGGATGGCACTGCGCGTATCCGCTTGACTTTGCGCGTTGAGCTGACAACGATCAATTCATGCATCGAAGTACTGAATACAGGATACTTAGTAATGGGTTTCATATCTGAATTTGGTGGAATTCTGGCTTTTCTGTTTTTTGATAATACATATAATAAATGTGTGTGAATGCCCAACCAGCGGATGGATGAGGGATTATTAGTGATATAACAAGTAAGAACTCTTATCGAAGCTTGCAGAACACCGTGGTTTTGTCATCAGCGATGGGTAAAGGATTCGTGCTTTCAGAGCTTTCGGAAGTTTTCGATGATGCTGCAGACCTGCGCTTATTCCGCTGCAGTGTTCTTTCTGATGTTCGTATGTACTTGCCGTTTACGGTTTGTCAAATGCGTGTTGCGGTTGAGTTGCACTGCCGTTTTTTGGTGCAGCGTAGCTCGAAATGCTCAAGAACTGGTTGGCGGCAGCGATTCGTACTCAAGCCTGCAATCCCTGCTGAACAGCGACGTTGCCAGCCTTACCGTGAGGGTTAGAAAACTATTAGGAAGTCGACATCCTCTGTCCGAAACTGTCAAGTAAACGAACACTGTTACGGTGTTCGGAAAGCCTTTTCACCATCGCTGACGACTGAACCAGGGCGCTCCAAAAGCTTCAGTATGAGTTATTACCTGTTATATCACTAATAATCGATCATCCGTCCGCCAGTATGGCATTTGCGGTTTTTTACGGGTATCATTAAAAAAACGGGAAAACCGGAACAAAACCAAATTCAGTCGAAGTATTGTGTTTATTGAGTTTTCGCATGGACAATTGTCACGCGTAGTTTAAAAACAAAACAAAAATACCGGCAAGTCGAAGATGACAACATTTGTATGAATCACCGAGTTAATTCACTCAGACGGGTAATCAGACGCAATGTCCGACAAAATTTTTTCAAATGCGTCTTCACTGGATCGCTGTCTTTTGCGCCACATGAATTCGCACAGGTACGACGGCAGCATATGCCTGTGCGTTCAACACCGTGCTTTATTCAGGCACTTCACCTTGGACCACAGGGACTCCACAGTCTGCGTATGCGCACCGGGATGACGAAGTTGATCGAATGGTTTACACGCAAATGCGTGTAAACCCCACCCGGCAGATTGCAGTAACCCATCGGTGACGTCTTTCCTGTAGTCCCGCTTTACTCTACGCGCGAAGCAGGACAACATCGTGTACGCCTGCACACACAGTTCTCTACTTAGCATCACGCCGGTACATAGTTAAACATGCTAGGTAAATGCAGAATGTAAATGTGTATGTCTCGTCTCTCCTCCGGTTATTTTAACGAGCGTTGGCGAGATATTCATCGTATGGATGAGTTGGCGGCTTCGTTGTTCGCTTAGGACGTTCGTCTGTGAAAAGATCGCTTCGTGTTTCAGTTGCAGTAGAAGCCTCCTGGTCCTTCACTTCCGTTGTTTGTGTATTCGCAGCCGTGTCTTCCACTTCGCAGAAGCGTAAATGATTTGCATACTTTCGGTTTACCTTGCCAGCGGTTTCCACTCGGTATGACGTCACCGTCGTGCGTTGTGCAACTTGTGCCATCTGTTGCGGGCCTCCATCCTGCTGGGTGACAAATACTTTGTCCTCTGGTTTGAATGTCCGTTGTACAGCGTTCTTGTCATGATAGAATGCTTGTCTAAATAGTTTTGTATCAACCCTTGCTTGTAGCGAAGATTTCAACAAGTCAAGCTTGTTCCGTAGTCTATGACAAAAAGAAGTTCCGCGGGTGCACGTCCAGTTGTCGTATGTGGGGTGTTCCGGCATGAAAACAAAAAGCGTTGCAGGGCTAACTCCACGTCGTCTGTTTTACAAGTGTTGTTTGTCCTTTCCTTGAAAGTTCTTGTGGCTATTTCCGCTAGACCAGTGTTTCCCACCGGCTTCCTCGCCAGCGCCCCCTTTTGGACCAGCAATTTCTCCAGCGCCCCCCTACGCGGGACCATGGTTTGCCAGAGCAAGTTGAACGCCCACGCAATATTCTTAGCCGAAAAAATGTGGTACATAACGCTAATGAATTTACTTGCTGTAGTCACAAGTGTAATAGAGCGAGCGAACTTCATTGTCAGACTTGGAAACCACGCAGCGAGAGCAGCTTATCAATGTTCGGCTCCATGCTAGTATGCCGGACTCTCAGGTCGCCCGGATTTACAATTTTCACTTTGCTTCTCTTCTTCGTTAGCAAGTCCGCAACGACGCTAAATCCACGCTCAACTAGATACGAAGAAGGAAATGAAATAAGTAGCTTCCTCACTACAGACCACAATCTTGGGTAGAAGCGTGAGATATCGCGTTGCAGCCAGAAGGTTCTGTATCCAAGTTTAAATTTTGACTTGAGCTCTTCATTGGCCTGCAGCTCTAGCAACTCTTCCTGCAATTGTAGTCCTGCATTCTCAACCGCAGAGAAAGGGTTTATGAGCCAACCTGGGACCTCCAGAGAAAGCATATCCTGGAAGCGTTCGATGAAGTCTTGGTGAAGCGACTATCTAGAGTCGCTTCACCAAGACTTCACCTTCATCTTCACCACCATCCAACGTCAAACATGCACTTTACTCAGCAGAATTATTTGGCGTCCCTTTAGCTCCGCAGGGGGACGCTAGCGCCCCCAGGCTTACCAATGTCCCCCAGGCTTACCAGCGCCCCCCAAGTGCCCCTTTCGGCTCCAGCGCCCCCCAAAGACTTTCCAGCGCCCACAGGGGAGCGCTAGCGCCCCCCTTGGGAAACACTGCGCTAGACAGTTTGTCCGCGGATGATATGGTGTTGACCGGATATGACCAATACCGTTTCTGTGGCGGAACTGCTTGAACTCATCTGACGCGAATTATGGGCCGTTATAGGTCATAATGAGTCTAGGCAACCCAAAAGACGCAAACAAGCGCTGACAATGTTTGATCACACTGGACGAAGTCGTACTTTGCAAAGGGACCACCTCTAACCATTTGGAATACGCGTCAACAGCAACCAACCAGTTTGTCCCTTTGAAGGGTCCAGCCAAATTTAAGTGAATCCGTGCCCATGGTTCTGATGGCATATTCCATGATACCAGCGGCACCTCCGATGGGATCCGTTGATAACTCTGGCATGTAAGCCATTCATTCACCGTTTCTGCGATGTCCTTGTCCACGCCTGGCCACCAAGTATAAAATCTTTCCATAGACTTTATGGGAACAATGCCGGGATGACTTTCATGGAGCACTTCCAGAATCTGTAGTCGCAGTGCAGTGGGAACAACGATTCTTCTTTGCCGGCTTATGCCTTTCGGCTGATGTATAAGTCTGTTCAACAGCTTTCTCAGGTATCATCGGTGAGCTGCACTCGAACATGCGTATCATGAAAGACAATGGCCTGCTACGTGATCTATTGTTCAGGATATGCAGACTAGCACCGGCGCTAATTCCTTCGTAACCTAACCTCTGACATGTTACGTGATGCAGGCGAGATTTCTATGAGTATTCTCACGTGTTGAATGGCCATGTGGGACTCCCTGAAGAGTATTAAAGCAGAGCGGTGAAAATGACCGCCATCAACAATTATCTAACGTGCGAATAGTGCGCATTAAAGTGATCGTCTGTTTAGGAATAACATCACGTATCAGTGAAAACGGCAGCAATCGCACAGTGTAAAACACGTACACAGTGCAAAGGGTTGCTCTCGTTGCGTTCTGTGGTTAGGTTCCAGAGAGCGGCGGTGCGCTGTGGCTGTCCTCTTCTGCGGCCAACAAAAGCGTCCCTGCATAGCAAGTCGTAAAATAGTAGTTGGAAAATGGCTTGAATCGACTGGTCAGGTCCTCTCACAAGGAGCTAGTTTCCTTGAAGACTGTTATATGCTGGAACGTCCGTGAGGGCCAGGTTCCACTTGACGGCTGTAGGTCATCTCATACTCAGTTTCGTCTCACGGAATCTGCACGTGCTGTACGCTCAGCTCCAGCTGTAAATAAGCAGCATCGCCACCCTCATTGCAATTTTGGCCCCCAACAATCATTATGCACAACTTACATATACCTGTAGCTAACCACTGCTACTTTTAAGTCATGTCTATGTCAGTATCCTGGCTGACGTAATCCTGAATGATGAAATCCCAAACTGACGAAATCCTGAATTGACGAAATCTTGAACTGACGAAATCCTGAATTCACGAAATCCTGAACAGTCGAAAGCCCAAATGGTTGAAATCCCGAAAACAAAATTATTTATGGAATAGAATTATTTGTGGAATGGAAGAAGACCGTTAAGATCAGGACACGGCATTGGATTTTATCGTTGACGACGGAATCAGGTAGTCACGAAAGCTCTGAGATAAGCTCTCCTACGCTCACTTTTCGCCAGTTTCCACTAACATAACTAACCAACCAGTCACTGATTAGATTGTCTTGCAGCGAGCAAGTATCAGCAGTTGCTACAACCGTAATATCAAAAACATGGTACACAGATCCGTTACAAAGATACCAATCCTTAATGAAGAAAATTAACTTTTATCGCATTCTCCTGTCCCTTATATAAATGATTCCATTTTCGGGATTTTGACCATTCGGATTTCATCAATTCAGGGTTTCCTCAATTCAGGAGTACGAATTCTGGATTCCGGTCTTTTGGGATTTCAACCGTCACTGCTTTAAGTCATGTTCCCGTATATACGGACGGTTCTGTTAAGCAGCTCTTTCTCATGTATCTCCGATGAGAACCGTGGCTACTCCTTTTCTGCAGGACCATGGGGTACCCGCAAGTGCTGGTTATTTTCTGTAGGGGAACTTTATTCTGCAGAAACATTATTGCTGTTTCTTTGCCGACAACAATAAGGGAAAGTTAAGAAAAAGACATGCAAACCGTTGCCTGCATTCTGTGACATATAGAATAAACTGCTTTCCCTCATCCCGCGTTATGTCATCGCAATAACACGGCATTGCAATGTCCTACCATTCATACAACATGCTCGTTATATTCTCTCATTTTGACAAACATAGTGCACATTTACATTGTGTAAGTACAACAGAAAGAATGGAATTTGCAATGCGGACGTGAAAGAGAAAGTGTGTTGAATCTTGCCACTACTTGACCCTCTAAACATGATCATAATCGAAAATGCTGCAAGGGCACTTGTTTCAAATTTCCCTCCTCCCCCGTAGCCGGCGACACTATCGTGAGGCTGACCATGATTGGTTGTCGTCCTGCTCCGAATGGTGGCGAAAGCGTCTGAGGAAATGGCGTCATGTTTCTGTTCGTAAGGTAGCTGATAGGCTGGTGGTGCTCGCAACTGAATGGTTCGTGCGGTTGCGTTTGCTATGGTTATATTTCTACAACGTAGAGGTGGTGATAGCCCCTTTGGTATGAAGCCTAACGGCTTGCACTGCAAAAATTGGGGAACTCAACATAGGGTCTACGCGAAAGTGGTCAAGACGGGTCCCTCCGCTGGGAAAATTGTGCTGACGCACATCACGAAACTTGAAAAAAACCCATCGTTGACACTTATTCGTTGAGATCGTGAACTACTTCAGCATTGGAGTGATGAGCGAGGACGAGCTGCTGGGGGCAGAAAACGATGCCCACGGTTGTGTTGCTTTCGTATGTGAAAGAGAGACATGTCTCTTATTTTATGGTTTAGGCTTAGGTAAGGGCAGAAAACGATGCGTACGGTCGTGTTGCTTTCGATAGTTAAAAGGGAGACATGACTCTTATTTTATGGTTTAGGCTTAGGTAAGGGCAGAAAACGATGCCTACGGTTGTGTTGCTTTCGTAATGTGAAAGGGAGACGTCACTCTTATTCTATTGGTCTTGGCTTAGGTAAGGGCAGAAAACGATGCTCATAGTTATGTTGCTTTCGTAGTTTAAAACGGAGGTATGATCTTGACTTTATGGTTTAGGCTTAGGTAAGGGCATAAAACTATGCCTACGGTTGTGTTGCGTTCATAATTAAAAACGGAGATATGATGACTTTCTTTCTTCTTCTTTACGTAACTACTGTGATAAAGATTTTATTGGGTGACTTACCCAAGCGACGTAGCTTTCGGGAGAACCGACTCCCGTCCTCAGCGTCAAGTAACCTCGACGCTGAGGACGGGAGTCGGTTCTCCCGAAAGCTACGTCGCTTGAGTAAGTCACCCAATAAAATCTTTTTCACAGGCGTTACGTAAAGAAGAAGAAAGAAAGTCATGAGAACAAAGGAGCCTGTACGAAATCCGATTTTTCAAACGGAGATATGATGTTGATTTTATGGTTTAGGCTTACGTAAGGGCAGAAAACGATGCCTATGTTTGTGTTGCTTTCGTAATGTAAAAGGGAGACACGACTCTCATTTCACGGTTTAGGCTTAGGTAAGCGCAGAAAACGATGTCTACGGTCTTGCTGCTTTCGTAATGTAAAAGGGAGACATGACTCTCATTTTATGGTTTAGGCTTACGTAAGGGCAAAAAGGATGCCCATGGTTGTGTACCTTTCATAAAGCGTTGGACATTGCCCAGCTCCTTGCCGCCCTGGGAGCCGAGGGGATGCAGCATTCATGCGCAGTTACGCAATTTGACCATCGGAAAACGCGAGCGGTCCCTCAGAAGTGCCCGGCGTAGCTACACTTGGTCAGTGAATGCTTGCAGGTGCACCAAACCGTGAATAAACGTTGCTATTCCGTCGTGATCAGATCCGTTGCGTCTGTTAGTGGTTACAGGGGCCGCGCTAATCTGCTAAATTGCCCAGCTCCTTGTTAGCCTGGGAGCCAAGTGGATGCAGCAGGAACGCGCAGTTACGCAATTTGACTATCAGCACCTGCGAGCGGTCCCTCACAAGTGCCAGGTGTAGCAGCACTTGGCCAGGCACCGATGAGTGCTAGCTGGTGAACCCAGCCGTGAACAAACAGCGCTGACCATGGGCACCTCTGAGCAGTCCCTGACAAGTGCCCGGTGGAGCAGCACTTAGCAAGCGACCGATGAATGCTTCGTGCTGGACCGAGCCGTGAACAAACAGCGCTACTTCGTCGCGCTAATTCCTGATAACCACTGAACATGCGGAGACACGGAGCTGCAATAACACCTCTTGACCTACGTGCATACGCCTTCCTTCTTGAGAAGGACTGCAATTAAGTGTCTGGTGTCTAACGGTCGTGCGGTTAACGCAGGCACGTGAAACTAAGTGGACGTGGGCTGTCAGACAGAGAAGGCAGACATTCGTGTCATTTGTTCTCGTTGCTGCAGTTGTTCTTCTCCATTTTTGAGCTACCGTCTTGCAGGATGTCGCTGACCGAAGAGATGAGTTTCGCGCAGATTTGCGCTGAGTATTTCAATGATGAAAGCGCAGCCGTCGCCTTCATGCAGGATGCAAAGGCACTCGTTGAAACCTGGAACGAGCCACCACGAAACTGATAACAGCAAAGAAAGAATATATTAAAGGATCATTATCTGTCTTTTGGTTTATGATTAGGTAAAGGTGAAAAGGGCGGCCCGAAGAGCTACTGCCTACAAGAATAGCGTTTGTGAGACAGGTATTCACGCCTGTTTTCCTGCTACGTGCGGTCGCATGATTCTTTGTTTAGGATAAGGCAAGGGCTAAGACATTGCCCGTAAAGCTAATGGGCTGAAGAACGCTTCAATAATGGAGGTACGCATATGTCCCCCCTTTTGCTTATAAAACTTTAACTGTTCTCTTAGGCTTACGCTGAAAAGGCTCTCGGCTAACATGAAGTGCGCCTTCACGAATTTCGTTGCCACATGGTTACTATCTTTGTGCTCAAGGAAAAGTACCTGTCCTTTTGTTTAAGCTTAGGCAAAAGCGAAAGCTACGGCCCACAGAGCTACTGCCTAGTACATCTCCGTTTACAGCACAGGTTCGCATGCCTTTCGTTCTCTTGCATGCGAAGCTCTCTGATTCTTTGCTTAGGCAAGGGCGAAGAGAACTGCCCGGTAAACGTGTTGCGTTGAAGAACGTTGGAATAATGCAGGTAGTCACAGTACTCCCCCTTTTCCTGATTGCTGGCTTAGGCTCAGGCTTGAGCGGAAAAATTGTACGGTGAAGTTACTGGTGAAGAACGCTCGAATAACACAGGTGCGCAAGGCTCTTGCCCTTAGCAGCTGGCGGGTCTTCACTTGATTGTTGGCTTAGGTTTACACAAGCGTACATTGCACGCCTTCAAAGTGGAACAAATCGAATGCCGTATGCTTAGTTTCTGCAGAAGAACAATGACTTTTCTCATTTTGCTGTTTCAGTTTTCCATGTCGGGACTTCGGCAGTGCGGTCTCACCAACGTGGTCACGTGCGATTGGACGTCGTGTTACTGCATGGCGACTGTGGAGCCTCCTATGACGCCGCCCCCGAAATGACGCCATTTTTGCGATTGTGAGTCCAACTATGTCGCAAAGATTGGCCGTGCGCGCTGGGGCCTTTGCGATTGCAACGCCACCTACGCAGGGGGGATTCGAAAAAAGTACCGCTGCAAGAGTAAGCTGCTCAGGGCACTGAAGAATAAGGCCATCATGCTTTTTACAGCTTACGTTATTACTTCAGTGGTGCTTCAATTGGAAAATGCAGAGCAATAGTGTCGAATGTTTTGCATAGGTTGCAAAGCAGACTCTTTCAAATGTGAGGACTGCGCTTCATAGCACATGTGTCCATTAGACCTCTAATGGAAAATATCAAGAATGAGAACGACAGAGGCCATTATTTGCAAGAGAACGACTTGTGAATATATAGGTATAATATGTGGAATCATGTAGCTGTAAGAAGAGATAGAGAGATTGAACGCCTCAGCCAGATCAGACAACAAGGTTTATTCATACAAGGCAAAATGACTGTAGACAATAATGCGTAGCAATAAATAACAATAATCACGGTCTCAGACTGCATTCCTTTATACGGTAGGAAAGGTGCCTGCACAGCTGCAGGTCACTTCATGCGAAACCGCGACCACTCAATGATGTTACGCCCTAGAAATATGCCATACACCTGACATCGATGTGACTTCCATTGGGTTGTTTTTTCGTGGGTGATCTAGCCAACCCTAAAGCTGAGCGTCCTCCCGTCATGCTCAGCATGGGCCTGAGGCACTGACCTGCACAGGCACACTTGCAGGAAAGCAGTAAGCAAGCAAAGAGTCCGTAAACAAGGGGACGATAATGACAATGGAGATAAAGCGAGCGCTCCATGACAATGACGAACTGAATGAAAGCGAAGCAACCGCCTCCCGGTATGACAACGCATTCCATACATAGGTGAACAAATGCGCCGGCGGGCACACAATTCACGCGATGCGCAAAGTCACCATTTGGCGGCACACTTTTCTCTCCGTAAAGCACTTAGCCGAATTCTACCCACATTGAGTTACTTTTTGTTGAGTGTAAATTATCTGAGGTGTCATTCGTAAATTTTGCGACAATGTAAAACTTTCAGGGTAAAACAGACATTCAGTGACTTTTGCAAACGAAAGGGCATGTACCGCAGTCTTCATGAAGATAATCTTGAAGATTCAAGTAAATAGTAAACGTGTTTCATATGGGAGATAGCCAAATGCAGCTTCCAACAATCATAGTGTTGGCTGGCAAGCAGGCAGCAAAGGGCAGAGACTGCATTCTGCAGAAAAGCGGTCATGCTGAAAGCCTACCGGATTCTACGTCATTAATAACCAGTGAGGTCAAACGTAGGATAAGAATGAGTTTTGTTAGCGTTCCTAATTGTTGTAGAATTAGCAGTCAGGTAAACTGGTGAAAAGTACAGCATGTATGTTTAATAAAAAGCGAAGAGCAGGGAAACGATATTTCCTGAATTTGTGACCTGATATGGCAGCGTACCCTGCCACGCAAACAGTGCGCCGCGGGTGATCCGTATATTACTCGCTCCGCAAAAGACACGGCCCGACGTATTGGATGCGGTACAGCACGGAATGACAATATGAGTTAGTGGGTCATGAACTCTGCACACACACCGGGTGATCCTGAGTGAACTACCATAAACCAGGTGATTAGATATGTACATATATGCATATTTTCTTAGACGTTTACGGCATATGTATCCTGTTAACTTCTTATTCGAACAAATCGAATAATATGAGGAGCAGGAGGAGCTTTCACGGACAACAGCAACTAATACATATAAAGAGATGATAAAATTTGAAGTTACTGCGTGGAAATTATGTACATAGTTGTAACAGTATATCTTATGTACCAATTAATCCCCAGCCCCCTAGATTTGGTGCTCTTTCGCACCCTTCCTTGAGGTGTGCTGGCTCTTTCACCAGACAGTCCCTACGATGAGAACGGCTGTTATATAGGAGTGCAATTATAAAGACGGATGCAAACAATTACCAATCATAAAAAATACATTCGTTTAGGTACAAGAGTACGCTGTTGGAGAGCTTGATCAAATTTCTTAAATCAACATAACTCTACTCAGGCTCACGATGTTTTAACGAAATCAGCATCAGCGGAATGAAGTTCATAACTCCCCTTCTTCAATTGTAAATAATAGACCTTACATGCTATTTTTTAATTTTGATTGAAAACAGTTTTCGGGATTTTGAGAGTTGAGGGTTCTGATTTTCCGGCTTTTGAACATTCAGGCATCTAGATTTTCGAGACTCTGAAAGCGGCCACTTTCGAGAAATGATGCACACAGAGTTGGGTATCTTAAACGCAAGTTGAAGTGTTCATAAGCTAGCTAGATCAACACTGTACGTGTGTCCTCTGAGTAGCTTCTTGAACGTTGTAATTTGCCGTGTGCGTGTGCACATTCTGCCAAGCCAATCCCACTAAAAATTCTGAATCTCATTCGTTCACGCTTTGCAGCAAGTTTACTCAGCGCTTTCTCGTTAGATACCAATGAGTGCGTATTATTAAGCAATTACACCTATACATCACTATAGTTGCACAATTGGCTCCAGGCCACCGCAATAAAACGAATATCGCAATATAGCCAGTCAGGTGAGATGTTGGTTTCATAGCGCTGGAGTACAGTTGTCCTGGTGAAGAAGACCTCGCTTCTCCACTGCATATAATATGTGCAATGAGACTGAGACTGAAGGACAACGCAATTGCCGCAGATAACACATCTACATCGCTAGAAAATTAATATTCATTATCTGAACTCTTACTGAGTCGCTAACAGGTCGCTCGGCCGCCTACGTTTGAATGTCCTCGCTTCGAAGAAAAGAGATGAACTGTTCAGCGCGGTCTGACAGCCAGTCTACATAGTCAATGTTGCAGGCGCCGTGGGCGCAATTATAGCGAAGCGCAATAAAGCGAGGCGTAATTATAGAGAGGTATAGGTGTATTAATTTTTCATGGATATTTTCGCTTTCATCATGGCGGCACAAGTTTCTTCCTCGCTCGACTGTTTGCCCTGGCAATGCAAGCGACTTGCCGAACCTGGTGGAATGCTCGCCGTTCCTGAAGAAAGCATTACGACAAAAAGTAGTATCAGCTCAAAAAGCAGAGCTCCGACAAGAAATGAAAGGTACGCGTTCCTGATGATCTCTTTCCAGCGTTCACATGTCTGCAGGAGAATGTCCACTGCTTGGAACAAACCAGTGCCAAAGAGTGAAAGAGCAATGGTCCAATCTGTGCATGGCATGCTCTTCACACTTGCATCATAATTTCCTGCATCTTCGTTTCGAGGAACCACATACTTGCTAGCTCGCAGTACTGTCCCGTTTTTGACAAAGCATCCAGCTGTCACCGTCAGTAAAATGTGTATTGTACAGAAAGAAACAAGCCTGCTCATAAAACAGTACTACGAGACTACAGGGCATTCGCAGTCTATTGAGTTTAAGATGTTCATTGAACTGCGGCGTCGATAAATATGTACTTTAAATTATTTGACAAAATGATTTAAAGTGACCACAATTGCAAATACGGCAATGTCCCCAGCCAGACGGGTGGGATGCCCTTTGAAAGAAACGTACACAAGCTGAGCCCTTAGGTTAGCGACCAGCGCTTTCAGCACTTACACTTTGAACTGTTGACAATGCAACGGCGAACAGTATAGGATCACAAGTTCTTTCAGTACATAATAAACGAAACAATTTTGAGCATGCATAACTGGATACAGTAACGCTTCCTTAATCCGGACCTTCATAAACCAGACCCTTCTCTATTCCGGATCGTGGAAGAGAACAATAGTACGGCCGCATACATTAAACATGATTAGGCTACCTGTGCGAAACGGCTGTCACTTGGCGGCAACGGCTATAAGAGGAGCCAACAACCAGCCAACGGTCCTTTCGGTATACGTTAGCGTAGGCGCAGACCAGCCACAGATCTGCCGAGCCAATCTCGACCAATAAGTTGACTGCAGGAAGGCACCTCGAGATTTAGTTTTCCCCAAATAAACAGAAATGTGGATCAAAGACCTGGTGCTTTTCAGTCGAATAAAACTATAATCTGTTCATACATAAGGCTAAAGTTAGTTCCTGGAAAACATCGCGTTACACGAGAACGCATTATGCGAGACAGGTAAAGTATAGGAAAATTGGGTTTTGCGGCACATCGCCAGGAAAGTAGTTTACCTGTAAACAATAAAGGAGCAGGTCCCAAATAAGCAGGGTTTAGAAAAAGGGACTCCGACCTGTCTGTGCTACTTATTCAACGATTAATGATGCAGAGGTATGAATCATGTCCCTCTTTGCTTCGCTCTTCGCTATTATGGTGCCCGCATGACAAAGGAAAATCTTACTGCCACATGCTTTCTCATTTCACTCATAACTTCCCAGTACCTAAACTTTCTCTTCAACACTCAGCGCCTTTCTTTTTCACTCACTACATGAGGACGTCAAGGCGGGTACATTAGACATCTAACGGCTGTCCTTAGGCGTCGAGAGCTAGTAGACCACTTGCAAAGTAAGCTCACAACGAGGGCGCTTTGCGGTACAGCGTCCATGCCATATAAGAAATCGGTTTCCGCTAGTCAGTCGTTTTCCTAGGTCAGACGGACTTCGTCACCCTCGTAAACTAACTCCCGTTTAGAGAGACTTGACATCGCGCTGTGGACGCCAGGAACCTACATCTACAATTGCATTGCGTGCGTGCTTTTCTATGACCTACTGTAAGGATCTTCCATAAACCAGATTTTTCTGTAATCCGGACTATCCTCCGCCCTGACGCGCCTGGATTAGGGTGGTTTTTCTGTACATTTGTACTGATTAACTTGAGGGGCACAACCACCATTTTCAAATCAACAATCCATGATGATGAAGTACAGATAGTTCATAAAGATTCATTATTAATCTAATCAAGTGTATCAGCCCTACTGCTTGGGCACAGGCTCACTTATTAAAGTAGAAAGGGTATAATGCAAATTAGTGAGCATAATTTTGAAAGTACTTCTAACAAATGCTATCAAACCTTACAGAGAATCAGATCCGTAATCAGCGACTAGCGTTATAGGACAAATTCTAAATTGGATGAGAGGCGGAGTGTGGATCTGCTCTGTAGGGTACAGCAAGCGGCCTTAGTGATTTGCGCTGGCCAGACCTAGCTGATCTCAGCATCCTTGTCGTGACTGAAGCAACTGTTATGCCTAATGGACAGTGTTTTCATAATCATCTTGCGGAAAAAACGGCTTTCGTAACAAGTCATGTAATGTTGGCGATCGCTTGCACACTGAGCGAAAAGCCCAACCCCGGAGGACCACATTACCTTTTCAGAATTTACCCGTAGTACCAGGGGCTGCAGACGTCTTCTCTCCTTTGTCTCTCTTCATTCTCGTTTGCTCATAGGCGTATCGTAAATTCGACAGCTCACTAGCGTTCACGGTATCTATTGAGTGAACTGTTTTCCCCTATGTGGGATATGGTGTAGGAACACTTAATTTTGTACGTGTTCCATCGAATCTCCTCCCAAACGCTTTGGTATTATCACTCCTAAGGAGGATCGCTAGGTTGAAAAAGCTCTTAAAGAACATTCAGAAAGTTATCTCCAATCCTTGTTGGTTAATTTTTACCAACCCCTTGTAACGACTACGTCCTTCGTTTTACGAAGGCTACTGTAAGTTGACGCCTGATCATCATTATTCTGTCTGTCCCGCTCGTAGCGGCGCCGTTATTCCTCTCGCTCTGACTTGCCTGTTGAATAAAAGCTTGCTGTGCCTACACCCTCTTACATTATGTAACACAAGTGTGATCATTTGATCCACCTTGACATTAGTCACGTCAGACCTTGGACGATGTACGCTACTTTCGATGATCGACATGCCACTACCACTGCCACGGACATTGTGCCATTGTTCATCAATGCTTTCCTTATGTACCCAATTTCTTGAGTCGAATACAAGTAATCACAAATCGTAAAGCCTTATCCAGCTTCACATTCATGATACTTCGTTTAGTAGAAAGGTGCTGATAGAATGTCAAGTGCTGGTCCATATCAGAATGCGGTGCATCTCGATAAACTGTTGTCTTTAGAACGCTGTTTGCTGAGAGTACTAGCCCGTCCAAAAAGTGAGGCTTGCTATCCACCGCTTTTTCCTTTTCCCATTGAACCATTTGGTTGTGAAGGCATTGATCCGTGCATCAGATTGTGCAGGCTTATTAATAAAACATGCATATCCAAAATCTGGATGGTTTCTTCTTCTGGAAAGGAATCTTACAACCTCAACAATTCATAACAACAGGATGGGATACGTTTTTCAACGACTATTGCACAACAGGTTTAGTTGCTGTTCATGAACAGGTGACAGATGAAATTTATAGTGACTCGCAGTCAACTCGTTAAGAAGGGGGTGCTCAAAGTATTTCACGTGAAAGGCCACTGACGTCTAACAAGCATTAAGAGGCACATGAAACGCATTTCCTCCGTCCGCTGTTTTATGATTAGTGAAGTCATTAAAATCTCGCAGTAGCATAGCGAAAGTAAGCGTGCTTTAGCGGATGAATTTATGTTACCCGATGATTTGCCAGCAACCTGCCCATAATTAAATAACCAACTTTACTATCGCGTCATCATCAATAGGCTCATGCCTGCAAATCAGATATCGTACACTATGACAGTGTAAGCTCCTTGTGAGTTCGATGCCACTTATGTTTGCCAAGCGTCCTCTGTGCGGTCGTTTCGCAACTTCGCTCTTTAAATTATGATATGCGCGCTTGCATCGACGCTGCCTAATGGACGATGATATGCAGCGCTGAGGCAGCATTCCAAAAGTACAGTGACTCAGAAAGACCCCCAACGTGTACTACCTGCTCCATTTGGATGAACGATATTGCCATATTGCGAAGCATTGACAACGTTGCAGTCAGAACAGTGGCGGTACAATTACCGCAATGCCACCAATGACTTTTGGAAAAACTAAAGAATCTTGAAGAATATGTTCCTGGAGAGATTTGTCAGCTGCTCATGGTGAAGCTGCTGAACGAATGATATGCAGCTTTAGGCCATGCTGATGTTTTACTTCGCCGGATTGATGTACTCCACGGGGTGCAAGGACGATGGCCCACTGGGTCGTCAACGCCTCAACGAAAATGGGGCAGAAACCGACGATGACGCAGACTTCACCTTCCGACCCGTGGAGTTTAAAGCCGAAGATATGCAGGTGCACGGCAAGATCGTGATGGTAACTTCCGGCGACTGTCACAGCGCAGTGCTGACGGAAAAGGGCTCGGTATCTGTATGGGGCACTTACCGCGGCAAAGATGCCCCAAATGGCCTGATGGTTGGCGGACCAAATGGACAAATTATTAGAAAAGCCATTACGCCGCAGTTACTCATTGACCATAGGACGTGCAGTATCGCTAAAATATCGATCGGTACGTACCATTTGGTCATGCTGCACAATGGAGGATCCATTTGGACAATTGGAAACGTCATACCAGATTAATACGAGTGACACCGTTTAATTATTCACAACACAATCTCGGAGCTTTGTGATTAATAGCTTTGTGATTAGCTGTGTTGTGATTAATTAAACGGTGTCACTCGTATTAATCTGGTATGACATGTATAACTACACCGTTACGAAACATCCTCTATTTAATTGGAAACGTCACAGTAATGCGGCATGTGGAACAGCGCCTGGCTAACAAAGTGGACCTTGTCAAAAAACAATACCAATTGTGCCAGACCAAAGATCAGCTGTTCGAGCGTCGCAATGCCTCTGTTGCGCTTCACGAACAAGAAATATATCTGGAGAAAATAAGCGATCCCTGTTTGAGCAGGTCAACACTCATTTGGGCAGTGTGACCGCTATCATCGCTTCGCGTCATACAAGAATTACGGAATAAAAATGGTTGTGGCCATTGGATCTCCTACACTCTGGCATTCTTCAATGAGCGCATGATTTCCGTTATAACTATTTTGTCTACGACATATGTTTTCATAATTTTTCACTGTGTTCACTGCAGTTGAGTAAAATAAACTCGTTGTTTGATCTGGTGTGACATTGCAAACGTAAAAGCGTTGCTTGGTATAGTGGCTGTGCGTGGGGAAAGTTGTTACTGCGTCAAAAGGTGTACACAAAAAGCCTCGATTACGCGGACTTTCTATTATGCAGACTCGCCAAGGAGTACAATAGACTTATTAAATGAATAAATGGCGTTCATGTTGCAAGCCGTCATGGTGCGAAGGGACTTTTTCTCTTTCCGAAACGCCACTTTCTGGTTGTTATCATTATTTGCAAATCAAGAAATCATTATTTAAGCAAAGTATTCCAGTGACAGGTTTATCTGACACACAAGCAGGAGGGTGCCTTCCATTAACTCTTGACACGTGAATACCTGAACGGATTCCACCGTCTGTTAAGACACGGGTCCGGACGTGTATAATAGTTTACTTCACGAAAACTCGCTAAATGGTGGACTGTGCTTCCAAGGATGGAAAGGAAAAACGAAAAACATGGAAAAATATTGGATCCAACCGTACTCCGCTTCTTATTTTCAGGTTCCCTCATGCCCTTGCGATTCAGCCAAGAGAAATGGTCTGCGGCTCTGGACACCACACTCTCCCCGACGGCGGTCCTGCTACCGGCATCCTTTTTCGCTCCAGACCCGCTCCGTCTATGATCGAAATTCGGCTGATATCGCGCACCAACGGACGGCCATCTTGTGTCTCTACGTGTACGGAACTGGCGTACCCATCGTCGGAGAGAAACACTTCGATGATCCTTGCCGTCGTGTACGAATCCACGATTGGGTTACTTCCCTCACGGAGTGGCACTGGGTCTCCAGGTTGTAGCCAAGCGCTTCCTTGGCTTCCAAAGACCAGGTCCATCGTCAATGTCGACCAGTAAAACTAATGTTATTTCTTCGAAAACCTTTGAGCAGCTTGGCGTACTTGACGCAACACCTCTAAGCTCGACATTCCCGACGGAAATCCCTGAGTCTCGTTGTTCCCCGGTGAAACAATATCAAACGGGCAAATCGGAAACCCATTTTCATCAAAGTCGATTGGTCGACGGTTAAGAATACCTACTGCACAAATTAACAACGTCTGAAACGCTTCTTCGTTGATTCCGGCGGCGGACTCAACAGTTGACTTCATGATCTTCTTAACCTCTTGGATCATTCTTTGCCACGATCCCCCCCGCAGGGTTGAACTTGAAATCGATCCTCCACCGGTCTTGAACTGCGCATTCCATCTCTGTTGCTAACGCCTTACTAAACTTCTTTTGTAGCCTTTACAAATGACGACTCTTGGACACTGCGGATGGTCTTTGGCTTACCTCGTCTTTGAATGAAACGCTCTAAGGCCGACAATAACGACTCATCGTTTGTCGAAATGCAGTCTTCGAGATGAACTGCTCCTGTGGTGAAGCATATAAAAATAAGCCGCCATATTTTCCGCTTCCTAGAAAAAAAACAGTTCGAAAAAGTCCATTCCACAGTCGGCAAACGGAAATCCATGAAACTGTAAACGATTGCCATGTACTTTGGCTACCTGTACTCGCACAGTGATTGGGCGTTCCTTCCGGCACGTTTTGCACAGGAAGATTTCTTGTTTTACAGTCGAGATACAGTTTGGGATAAGGAATCGTCGGCTTAGTTTTGCTCTGGTGCTGTTGAGTCTAAGATGACCAACATTTTGGTGCTCTGATCGAATAAAAAGACGAGTGAGGGCATGCTTGCGCTGCAAAACAGTAGGATTTTTCGTTTCCTCACTGAGAAACTGTGCGTTCGTAAACCTCGTAGCAATTCGAAAGATCCATTTTGGTCCATGAATACAGGTGGGCCTCGGTTAGTACGAAGTCGAATAAGACGAATTCTATGAGTACGGCAGGTAAAATTGATACCTGTGTTCGGTTAGTACGATACCGTTTTCGATTAGTACGACTTTTAGAGCTTTTCAGTTGCTTTTTGATAGTTTGTGAATTGGTTTTTAATTGAGTTCTGAATCAATTGTTTGTGATTCTGAGTCAATTTTCAATTGTTGGAGGTGTATTGAAGGTAAGTGAGGTCCCTTTTCATGGTTTTTAGACTAACCTTTCATGCATATTTCCTGTATATCTTGGTAGCGCATTAGGTCTTCGGCGCTTTATAATTTTGCTAAGATCTATTACTCGATAGTCAATCGTTAACAAGTGGATTTTTCACTCTTTTGATGGTACTCACCACTCAATGGCAAGCAGCGCTTTTCCATAATTGTTTTACACTTATAATAGCTCAGATGGAATGTAGAGCAGCCAAACGAAAGACTACAGCAGATCATAGCAGTAAAAAGGTGAGAAAAGTTATCACATTAGAAGAGAAACTTGACGTGCTAACAAGGCATGCACGTGGCGATAGGAATTCGAAGATAAGTAGTGATCTCTCACTCCACGAATGTACTGTACGAAACATAATAAAGCACGAAAGAGAAATCAATGAAAAAAGTCAATTCATGTCCACTTCTTGCGATCTACAAACAATTACTAGGAATAGAAGCGTTTGCATGATAGAGATGGAGCGTCTTTTGTCAGTATGGATCGAGGACTGCAATCAAAAAAGGATTCCTCTTAGCAAACTAGTAATTCGGAACAAAGCTCGAAGTTTGTTTTCAGCAGTGAAAAGAAACAGGAAGGAAGTGGAAAGTGAAGAACTCTTTTCTGCAAGTAATGGCTGGTTCGACAAATTTTTAGAAAAGAACAAAGTTGCATAACGTTAAGCTTTAGGGGGAAGCTGCAAGTGCACATGAGGAAGCTGCAGCACAGTATCCGGGAATTCTGAAAAAGATTGTCGAAGAAGGTGGTTATACGGATCAGCAGATATTTAATGTTGATGAGACATGTCTATTTTGGAAAAGAATGCCAACTCGCACCTATGTGTCTAAAAATGAAGAAACTCGTCCAGGATACAACGCCAGCAAGGATCGTTTGACTCTTTTACTCGGCGGAAATGCAAATGGAGACTTTAAGTTAAAGTCAATGATTGTTTACCGATCGCCTAATCCGGGAGCTCTTAAACGTTGCAGTCCGCAATCGCTTCCTGTAATTTGTCGAGCTAACAAAAAAGCGTGGATAACAAAAGCACTTTTTGAATAATGGTTTTCAATGTGTTTTTGCCCAGCTGTGAAGAAATATTGCAAGAAAAAATAACGTTGCTTATAAAGCATTGCTTATTCTCGATATTGCGCCTGGCCATCCCATTAATCTTGGAAACGAGAATGTTAAGGTCACGTTTTTACCTCCAAACACATCTCTGTTACAACCAATGGACCAAGGAATCATTGCCACTTTTAAAGCCTATTATTTAAGACAGACTTTCCAGCAGGCTATAGAAAAAACGACTGGCGATAATGGAACTTCGTTTCTTCATTTTTGGAAAATCTACAACATCAAAGATGCAATTGATAACATTTCTAATGCTTGGCAAAAAATCTCTGAAAGCAACATGCGCTTTGGATGGAAGTTTATCCTGCCCCACTGTGCAAGTGGTTTATTTGATTCCCCCTTACAAATTCAAAATGTTATTGAAGAAATAACAGACATCGGAATCAAGAAGCTTGGATTAGAGGATCTAAATGCAGAAAGCGTCCAACAAATGGTCGAGTCTCGTTGGGAAGAATTGACAGATGAAGATCTCCTTAATTTACATCAAGAAAGCGCGCTTGAAGATGAACTTCATGATGACGAAGAACCTACAAATAAGAATAACGACTTTTCGCAAAAGGATTTCGAGGAAGTATTTTCCATGGTCGAATCGTTGAAACAAAAACTTATGTATGCTGATCCTGACATTGATCGCAGTATGCAAGTTAGGCGACAGATTGACGACATTTTTCTCCCCTACTTGAAGATATATGAGGTAAACAAGAAAGCCAAACGTGCTCAGACTAATTTGCTGCAATTTTTTGGCAGAAATAAGTAAAAACTTTTAGTCGTAGGAAACAAGCACTATGTATCTTCCGTTGTCGTTGGAACTGAGTACTATACCTCCTATGATATAACCGCCTCGAATAGTACGATTTCAATTAGTACGCAATTTTTCCGGTCCGCATTAATCGTACTAATCGAGGCCCGCCTGTACTTGTTTTTTGTTGTAGGGCACCAGTTTTCAGAATGTACGAACAGCCGGCAGCCTTCTTGCACGGCAAAATCTCTGTTGCGAATTGGGTACTAGGTTGAGATTGTCCAAACGTGACCTACTTTTGGGGTACCACCATCGCTGGTCTAGGCGTGACCGAGAATTTTTGCAGACGTAGGTCACACTGTTGTTGTTTGCGCGATTATTGCGGATGTAGGTCATGTTGTTGGAATAAAGGCGATGGTAGGAACGATGGCCATTGCTTTCGCCGATACCTAGGCCTAGACCTAAACACAACCGATCTTTCCAATGGGCTCTGCCCTCGTGCTAGTCGACTGATGATAGCTGTCGCTTTCGCCGATACCTAAGCCTATACCTAAACACAACCGTTCATGCTCGTTCGAACTACTCATTAATTTCAAACTACTGCTGCGCATGTCTGATTGCCGACAAAGCTGCGGTGTTTGCCAAGTTTACGTTGAACAGATGAAAGTACGGAACATGCGCATCGATTTACTGAACCTTCAGTACGTGGAGATCAACCGTCGACAATCGGCAGCGGTGGTCGTTCTACCGGGAAATCATCGTGCGACAGAACGGTGTTTACTTTCAAAGTGAAACCTGAACAACACGAGCGAAACAGTCTGCTACGCAGCAACAGTGGGAACGACAATGAACACACCAGGACGCCGTCTTACCGCGGCGGGTACAGCTCCGCAATGGCGCAGAGGATGCGGTTGAACGGATGCTCTTCCCGGCTGAGCCGTCAGCGCCAAACGAATTCACGCAAGTACGAATCCACTTTCGGCCGGTATGTGCCGCGATGAGCCTTGTTCCCCTGCTTGGCGTGGGACCAGAGGGATTCCACCGTCTGCGTATGAGCACCACTCACTCGATCAACTTCGTTGATCGAGTGATTAACACGGAAATGTGTGTAAGTGCTCATGCGACAGACCGTAGTATCCCCGCCATTCGTCCGTGATTACAGTCGATCCGGCCGCTACGTTCTCTTTGATGACGGCAATAAGCGTAGCGGCGGATCGATCTGCAACACGGGCAAGGAAACAGTGGCCCGTCTCTCGGCACACACCACTGACGACCCACGCCTGGGGAAGCACCCGGCCCCTGTTGTACTTGCGCTTCGAGAACAAGCTCTCGTCAACTTCAACCGTTAAGCCGGGCCCGCCCACAGGCACCGGGTGGTTCAAGAGCCACTCCTCTGCGACACGCCTCATCGCTGCGTTCAGGTTTATAACTGAAGACTTCTTCATGTTTAATACTGCCTTGCAGAGGGCGATGCTGGACATCTTTTCTGACCATGCTTGAATGAATAGCAGCAATATTCTTATCGGCAGTTGGCAACCTAAGCACAACTACAATCAACAACGAACTATACGCTAAGCAGTCACTACCTTGGAACCAGGTTCCTGTCTTAGGAGACAGTTCCTTATAGCACCTCGCTCCGTTGCATCTCCACCGGGCGTCCCTCCGGTCTTTCCTTGGCTTCAGTACCATAGGTCGGCCGCACTGCGGGCAATCCCTCAGCTGATGGAGAATCCCTCTCGTCTGCATGAAGTTGCAAGCGGCTAGTTCGTCACTTACGAACGTTTCAGACATCTCGGCGAAACTACGAACCTCACTCATGCTCATTCTCACACATGAAACGTTGCCACATTCTCGCTACCTACATATACGTGACCCTGGGGCTTTCCTCCACATATGTAGGTGATAAACAGGAAGTTCGTGAACAATATCAATTGTTTGACAACATGAACATGATCTTCGATGCATCGATGTCAAGGTTACCCTGCTTCATTTAGGCCGTGTCAACGGCCGCTTGCATGGCGCACAATAATTGTTATTCGCTACAGCTACACATTGTGCGTCCAGCATATCTTGCTGGACCACAGGTGCTGTTATTCATTACAAATCTACAGATACTGTGTCAAGTTTACGCTGCTTCTTACATTTAGCCCGTGTCGCTCTGCATGGCGCACAATAATTGTTATTCACTAAAAACTACACACAGTGTGTCCACCATATCTTGCTTGACCAGTTCGGTAGCCAATGAGAAGTATGTCTAACCATCGCTCTGCAACCAATCGTCACGATGTCAAGGGATCGAGCACAACCAATCACAGCACGGGGGCAATCTCAAACTAGTGCCGCAAAGGGTTCCATCTGAGCCTCTTTGATAGCCTTCTCTTCCTCTTTGTCAAACAACTTTCAGCTCACTGTCTTCACCTTTAGTCGTTGTTTGAAGAACTCGACAGTCGTATGGCATTCATCGGCAAGTTCAGAGCTGAACAGTCAAGTGAACGAAAACCATGTTTGTTTCTCGTCATGCATGAAGACACTGAATTCATATCACCTTTTGGCATTTTTAACTTCCTAGTGCTCAGTAATCTATCATTACCACACCTGAGTGCCATTAATCTTGTCAGGGCCCTTCCACGGAATCCATCACCTTCCAGGGTCCCATGTGTCTTCCAGGTTCCCGTTGGGAATAATTCGCCTTAGCCATGAAAATGGCAAAAACTTGGGAAAGCAACACGGCCATACGCATCATTTTTGCCCTTACCTAAGCTCTGACCTAAACATAAGAGTCATATTAACAGTAGAGCTTGCAAAGGCAGAAATACCTGAAGCAAAGTCTTTGAGCAGTCACAATGTATGTACGTGCATATGACGTCACTTCCACAGTTGACTATTGGTCGTGGGCAAGGAACTAGGTAAGCGCGTCCAGGTATACACTGTGTCAAGAGCAACTTGCTGACATGTTCATCAATGTGCCACCCCTGAACGTTATGTTAAGGAAAAACAGGCTAGATGCGCATCTGCGATTGTTCATTTCATTGCTTTCAGAATCATCTGCTTCTGTCATCAGCGATAAGGAGCAATGCTTAGAGGCCACATGTATCAATGAACAATACTCAACTGGTGCTTCGACCCTAACATCCAAGTATGATCCACTTCCCTGTTAGAAAGAAACCTGTAGTGAACGAGTGCTCATGTGAGCAAGGCCAGTCATGGAAGTTCGCTGTGATCAAGCTGACTAAAAAATTTACATAGAGTAGCCCTTCGTACAAAGGAACTAGGTCACGCACCAGATGTTGACGACTCAGACGAAAGGAATATAACGGAGGAATGGCGGGTGTTGGGTTGTTGGCGATTAGATGAAGCTTTTGCGTCTGTCCCTCTCGTTGGTAGTTCTGTGTGTCGTTTAGCTGTTGAAACGAATAAATTCTTTCTGGCTAAGCATGGAAGTTGGCCTGACAAATACAAAACCCCAATCTTCAAATTCCGTAGTGTAATTACTTTTCTGTCTCAGATTTTGCATAACCTTATTACGAAGTGAAATATGTCAAAAGCAAAAGTCTGCTCTTTCAAATGTCTGTGTGTCAATATTGTCTGATCTTGCTTAATGTGATTGTCAGCAAACAGGTCTCAGTGAGTGCTCCAGAAAAGTAGGTATACTTGTTGTATTTTTATATTATACACAAACCAGCACTCACTGGTAAGACGGCGTCAGTGATATTTTAATTCTGTTTCTCCAATGTTACTTTGCTGGCTTGTCCATATATTTTGCTCACTTTGTCTTTTTCTTTATAAGTAGTTGCAATTCTTTTGTTTATCTTCATCTCCCAATGGTAATTCTAAATGAACTGCTTTTGTCTTTTCCATGAAAAGTGACAATGAAGCAGATGCATATGGTTAAACAATTGTTCTTCACTGATTACCAATTCCATCCACCAATAAGCACCATCAGCCATTATTTTCCCACCATGAAGGAGACGGCACATCATACGGAAAACCAAGAACAGATATGATGTCGTGATCCTCTGAAGAATACAGCTTCCGTTGAATCACAAGTTGTGTTATTTGAGCCAACCGCTCATTTCCCTCATCGCTACACTCCACGAAGCCCTACTATTGATTATGAATATGTTACTCAGTCAAGTTCCACTTACTACGTGTATTTTTTGTTACACTTCTCCCTTATTAGCTAGCAGTTTTGCCTAGCTGAGGTACAATACCAGCCTCTGTGGAAACAAACCAACGGCTGATGTTTAAAGATCCATCGCTAACTGCAGGCGCATGTCATCTATTAAGCACAATGGTGAACAGTACCTGTCATGCCTGGAAAGGCTCAACCGTCATATGGTAAAGAAGGACTGCATTGTGAGGATCTGTCAGCCTATGGCACGTGCTGCCATTAACACGTGATGCCAGCGCAATGAACATTGAGGCACTTTACACAGCAAGTGCGTAGGGCATCTGATATGCAGGTAATAAAATAACGAATATACGGTAGCTAGAACCACTATTTAGGCATGGCCACGTAGTGCAAGACAGTACGTGATGAAAATTTTAAAACACGGAACGCCATTTGAAGGTCCTACAATAGATGAGCTTTTTGATATGATGGAATTCAGTACTTCATATCGCGATTTCATGAACTCATACTGGTATTTTTGGTTGGCTTGCGATTATGCAATGGCTTATGTAATTCATCAGCACAGTTGTAGCCACAACCTTGTCTAATACACATATTGCATTCATACCAAGCAGCTCTCGACATTTGAGATCACGTACAGTGGGCAGCAGTACCTTGGCGAACATGTTAGCACGTTGCTCTTGACTCAATGCTCATACTGTACAGCAATTGCTTGACCTTCTGGGTCTTCTTACCTAGTTCACTGCCCACGATCAACAGTGCACTGTAGCAGTGTCACGCTATGCCCGAATTTATATTGTAACTGCTCAGAGACCTTTCTTCATGTATTTCTACCTTTATGTAAGCTTACCTGCAAACACGCCCCGTATGTTATGGTCTAGGCTTAGGAATGGGCAGAAAGCGATGAGTAAGGTCGTGTTGCTCTCCCAAGCTTTTTCCCCTTGCCTTAACCACGACCTTAACATAAGCGTCATGCTTCCGGCAAAGCTTACATAATGGCAGAAATACCTGAAGACATAATGTAGTTCCAGGCATAAAACGTCACCTCCAAAGTGCACTGTCAGACGTAGATGGGTAAGTAGGTAAGAAGACGCGATCATCTTGCTCTGTTCTGATGAAGTGACAGTGCACATCGACATGTTTCCTTTCTCGATGAAATTGTGGGTAACTCTGCAAACAAGCTGAACCATGCAGTCACTAAAATGGCAGGTAGTATGCACCAACTCTCTTCCCAGGCCCAAAAGTAATTTGGGAACCCACTTTACTTCTTTTCTAGCTCCAGACAATGCTACGTCTTCCGCTTCAACAGTTCACTTAGAGTACTGCGTTCCTGTGGCCATGCCACTAATATGTCCGCAAGAGTAAGTAAGATATATCTAATTGTTGACCGTTGATTGTCAACGTCTCTGTTCCAGTCATTGTCGCAGCACGCTGTGCGCTTGAGACTATCAGTCATTATGCCGTCCAGCATTGCACGCTGTTGTACGCGAACCTGTTATCTGACCCCTTAGACTGTTTAACAAATTTTCGTTCAGCAAAAGGTTCATCTACAGCTTCTGTTCGCAATGAATGATTCCATTAATCTGAGTGGCAAACAAACAGTTACGATATCAAATCGAAAAGCTTGCCAAACTTCAGCGCGGCCAATTTCCATGACTGTTGAAAAGGGCATACTTCTCCACCTAAGCCTTCCTTACTTCACAGGTCGGCAATATTTCTGTCGACGTATTACACGCGAATCGGAAAAGACTTATCTGCAAAAAGGCTGACCAATGAAAAAAGCCTACCTTTGCGCCCACTTAAAAGACTTAGCCGTGAAACGTCTTCCTCTATCGATAACTGGCCTTTGCCTTGAATACAACTTCATCAAGACTGGCGCCGTCGTACTTCTCGATCTTCCATGCATGTCTGTCACACGTAACCTGTACAAGCGAAGGAATACTTATTGTTACACAACTGTAAGTAACACATATCGCTGTGCCATCCTAGCGCGGCGGGTGCAGCTCAGTAATGGTGCAGAGTATTAGACAAATCGTGCACAGAGCTGCACGTTGTTCAACGGTTAACTATCAGTCATTCTCCCGAATGGAACGATGTTCCGCTTTGAACGCGTATGGCGAGAGCAGATCGCATCATCACCCCATCATACCTTATCGCTTCAGTGTGGCGGAGGCGAGAATAAAAGCCATCGGCACCCCATCGCCGCCGGGCTGCCATATCATTCCTTATCTTTTTAGTTAGCATATATCAAGTGAGAAAATGCTGAGTCAAATCTCTTTTCGCTCATCACACTTTTTGAATAGTAAATGTGGTTTCAGCTTGCAAGCTCGCGCACTCTCTCCCGCTTTGTCGTTCACTCGTAACAAACACTAGTCTCCTTCTCTGTTACGAACTCAATTCACGACACGACGTTTACATCACATGCTTCGCTTTCTGCCACTATCGAAGCTTATACCTTTGCACAAAGTTAATGTTTCACCTTAACCTTAAGTAACAGCAAAAGTAAATCACATCAAAGTTCAGCAACAAAAGCGATACCACCATAAGCACCGTTTTCTGCTCTTATCTAAGCCTAAACTTTGACAAAAGGGTTATGACTCCCATATAGATTAGGAAAGCAACACAGCCATGGGAATCTTCTTCTGCCCTTACCTAACCTTAAGCCAACAAAGACGTGAAGATTTGCTATCTTTTAGCCTATTCAAACTACTCAAGTTCTATCATCATCTACTTTTCTAATGCATCTCCACTCTTCCGTCCTCGATATCAGTTTCCCACATTTACTCCCGCTTTTTCATCCCCACTTTCAATATTCTTGACTTTGATCAATGTGGCGTTGTACTCAACCATCATTAGACTAACCCAGTAATTCCCAATGGGGACCTACAGAGGCACAGGGAGGATTGAAGGTGAGAGGTCCCTCAGGCGGGGAGGGGGGAGGCTGGAGTGTGATAGGGACCCTGGTAGAGCCCTGAGAAGATTAAAGGCACCCTGGTGTGATAATGGTTAGTCACTGAGGCCTAGAAAATTCAAAATGGTGAAAGGCAATAAGGTTTCAATGATTTCACGCAGCACGCAAAACAAACAATGTTTCGTTCGTCCCAGTGTTCATGTAGTTGCAAACTTGTCAGGAATCGTTGACTTCTCGCTTTGGGCTACTTTGGTTCATAACGTTTTGACAATAACAGTATTCTGATCAATGCACATCCCTACCGTCAGTTTTGACGTTCCTGTCTGCAAGCAGCGTCGACACACGACAAGGTAAAACATTTTTTCACGAATGCGCTGTCCACCTCGAGTAAACCCTGGCTATCATGTCGAGACGTTCATCGACTCCTCTGAATAGCAGCAGATATAGAGGAAACATGCTGGGCTCATGCCTTGTTAGAAACCTTTTATTCCATACACCAAAGACAACCCAGTAGCATAGGCAATTTGTGTAGACTGCATTGCAAGTAACGGCACCGTGAACTTCGTAGAAGAACCGGTCCATGTCGATGGGGAGCAATGTCCATTAATGTCTTTATGTAAGCGTCGATCACTACATTGGGGTCTCCAAAGAGACGACGTTGGTCTGCTAATGCGTGACCATAGAGAGTTGGAGCATACTGTGATGGTGCTATGCTAGGGTGGAGCCTAGGTGTCAGTAGCTGTCGTAGTATCACGATTCTCTGCGCATCTGAAGATACTACATCGTGAACCAAAGCCTTAAAGATGCCGATGAATTGGTCCCATTTTCGTGGGTCACCGTCAAAGGGCTCGATAGCGATCGCAGGTGGTAACTGTTGCAGCAACGCAGGTTGGCCCTGAGCTCGATGAGAAGCGACTGGTTCCGAAAGACTAAAGAAGCCGTCAATCCAGGCATCCGTTCTGCAGAGCGGAGATATCGTAGCTTGAGAGCTGGTGGCATTCTCAGCAGGAATATCCTTGCAGAGTTTCTCATCATCGTCGGTGTTCCTTGTAGGTGCCTCCAGAGCCCTTTTTACAGCCTCGTCAGATCAAACGACATTTCAGTTGTTGCAGATCCGCGCGCAGTTGGCCCAAGAATTATTCGAATATGCTTGTCATTTGTGTGGCAACAGCAGTCGTGGCGGCAGTGACAACTTCCTGTGTCTTAGGTGAGGCCTTGGGAGAGAGGGTGATATTTACCCTCCTTGGCGGAGCCTGACGATGACAGCTAAATCCGTTGCGTCCCTTCAATAGCCGGCCTGAACGAAGTGCAGTACCCTTTTTTTCGGATGTGTTGCTCTTTGAGCGGATTGAGCCAACAGAAGTACGATCAAATTACAAGATAGGACGCGAGGTTCCTATCCGGCTCGGAGGACCAAAAATGTATCGAAGATACGACGATGTATGGGAATAATGGGATGTTTAATTATAGAAGGATATATAAAAAAATCTAATAATAACGAATAGCAATACGATGAAATAGGAACGAGTGACGATACGGTACACGATGTCCACGCCGAAGTTGATTCGGGTAGACCGAACGAGACGTAACGAACGAACGACGAGGGAACGACGAACGATAGTTGGCGAGCGAACGACCCTTATGTTCGACCAACGAGACTGAAAAAACCCCCGGCGAAAGCGTCAACCTTCGCACCCTGAAAACGCTGATACGACCGATAACCAATCATAGATTCCGGCGCATGCACATTAAGTATTCATGCATCTGCCGCCGTGCACCCTCTTCAGCAGCTATGACGAGACCATGCACAATGTGCGAATGAAAGGAAGGACTGCATTCCGAAGGCGAATGCGAACATTATGTTAATGAGGAAGCCTCCTAGTGCTATTCATTCCGCTAATCTGGCAAGCTGGACGTTGTGCTACATGCTATAAGTACCATCTGCCGATCTGTTCGTGCAGGTGCTAAAAGAACTACGATTAATGGCTAACTGTCATGCCAAATGAGAAGCATGGGAAAGAACGAGGAAGGCATGCGGTCATGCATTGAAATGAGCGAGCGATAAATAGGAGCAGATAACATAACAATCGAGATTTGGACGAGTCGTAGACAGATATGTTATCAGCCGTCGAAATATCTCTTGCAGTGACGATGGACGGTTCAGTTTAGAAAAGTTCGGTCGTTGATTATGCAATCGTGCAGCGGCATATCAGAGCGCTCACGAATTAGCAGCGGAACAAGCGATAGGCAACGGAAGAGAGCCTCCAGAGAGGAACGTCCGCAACCAAGCCAGGACTCATACGACGACTTCTCAGGATAAGCAAGACAAACGATGCTTAAGCTGTTCAAGGAAACACCTACTAAGCGATTGCGCCGACTTCAAAAGGTCGGGAGTCGATCGTCGATGGCAACTGGTAAGAAGAAAGAAACTTTGCTTTACCTGTTTACGAGCCTTACACCGTTCCACGGAATGCAAGACACCCAAGCTATGCGGTATAAATGGTTGCTCCGGTACCCACCACCCACTGCTGCATCATCAGCAGGAAATGACGCAGGGAAATGAAGTCAACGTTAATTCTTCGCGCTCAAAATGCGGACAGGTAGCGCTGGGCGTCATTTAGCCGACTTGCCCTTGGTGGAGTCGGAAAGCAGGATCGACATACTTTTGGGTCTCGACAACGCAGAGCTCATGTCGGCCACTGAGTCCCGGACAGGTGGCGCGGGCGAGCCGGTCGCCTTGAACACCTCTTTAGGCTGGATAGCAAGAGGGCTAATTGGCGACGGATGGAATCGATCAAGAGCACGCATGAATTTGTTCATTACCACTGGAGATGAAGACTTAACCACTCAATTTCGACGATTCTGTGACACAGAACCCTTGGGCACCGAAGGACGAATTCCCCGGAAAATGGCCCCCGAGGACGAGTTAGCGAAGCAGATTGTGGAAGCTGGAACCAGAAAGCTGGAAGTGGGCTTCGAGGTGCCGCTACCGTGGCGGCAGGGCGAACCAAACCTCCCATGCAACCGACCTCTAGCCGAGGTGCGGCTGCAAGCGCTATTACACCGTTTCGAGAAGGATCCTAGCTATAAAGCCGACTACGAAAAGGCAATGGACAAGTATCAGTCGGCGGGATATGCCCACGAGGTAACGGACGAAAACGAAGTCGGTATCGAGGAACAGTATTTTCTACCGCACCATGGCGTACGTAAGAAATCGTCGGGTGTTCGGTTGTTAAGGATCGTGTTCGACTCATCAGCTGTGTACGAGGGCCGAAGCTTAAATAGCGCCTTGCTGACGGGGCCAACCTTACAGAACGAACTTCCACTCGTGTTGCTGAAATTCGGCGAAGGAAGCGTCGCCTTCGGGGCGGACATAGAGGCAATGTTTAGCCGTATACGCTTGCGATCTAAGGACTCCAGGTACCATCGATTCCTTTGGAAAGAACCGGAGTCGGAACGGGTGAAGGTATTCCAAATGGACCGTGTAACGTTCGGAGATACCTGCTCTCCCTTCATCGCTATATGCACTATCATGCGTACTGCTCACGAGTTTGGCCAAAGTCGGGAAGAGGCGGTACGAGAGATTCAGAATAACCTGTATATGGATGACTACCTGGACAGTGAGCGCACGACTTCGGAAGCCATTGCCCTTACTCGAGATGTGCAGGACATTTTGGGAAAGGGCGACTTTCATTTGACAAAGTGGATTTCGAATTGCAAGGAACTAATGGATGCTCTCGGTGGCGACTCGTCGTTACCGACTTCTGCGGAAGAGTGTCACCTCGGGGGGGGGGCCACCTTTGACGCCAAGGTGTTTGGGGTACGCTGGAGACCGCACGGCGATGTGCTTATATTCCACGTTGATCTCAGTGAAGCGGTTTTCACGCGGCATGGACTGTTAAGCAAGATGGCGAAGATCTATGATCCACTGGGGTTGCTTTCTCCTGTTGTAACTCGAGCGAAACTAATGCACCGACAGTTGGGACTTTGCGGATTAAATTGGGATGACGACATCCCTGCCGACCAGAAGAAATGGTGGAAGTATTGGATAGGACAGCTGGAGGAGATAAAATCGCTCTCGATTCCCCGCTGTCTGTTTCCCCGTGAAGGAGAGATAGCGTCTTCCGAACTGCATACCTTCAGTGACGCGTCAGAAGAAACTTTCGCGGCAGTTGTGTACCTCCGGAACGTCTGCAAGGACGGAGACGTGACAGTACGAATTGTAATGGCCAAGACAAGATTGGCGCCCTTGAAAACCGTATCGGTCGCGCGCCTGGAGTTGCAAGCAGCATTGCTCAGGGCCAGGTTGGCGACGTACGTACGTAGAAAGTGGCCTTACAAGACCGATCAGAAGACGTATATTTTGGACGGACAGCTCATGTGTGAGGAATTGGATCCGTTCCCCGGCAGCGTATTACAAGCCGTATGTCAATAATTGCATCGGGGAAATACAGACTGTTCGATTTGGATGTAGGGAGAGCGTTCGACTGAGTGAGTCGTAGCAACGAGTACAAGCGTTTATTCTGAGTGAGTATACGGGTAATAAGACGACGACGATTCGACCTTGCGGTAAGGCGTTTATATATCCTTGCTCCCGGTTGACCTTGGTCGTCACGCTAGGCGAGTTCTGGTTTGACCCGTTCGCCTTCTTTTTGATCGATGGCTGTCAGAGATTCTGTTGACAACCGTGGGATCGGTAACGCAGACCCTGACGGACCCCACGGAATGGCGCTTCGTGCCTGGACGTTTGAATGTCAGTGACTGCGCCACTCGTTCCACCGCGAAGCAAAGCGAATTGATCGACACGTCGTGGTTCCGCGGCCCAGATTTCCGTCGCGGACCGGAGATTTCGTGGCCCATGGACTTGCCATGGATGGTGAAAACGAAGAACGGCGGACCGTTCGCGGTGGTCAGGTTCTGCACGTAACTGAAGAACAGCCAGCAGATCGGTCTTATGTGGATGACTTAGCAGCGGAGGAATTCGCCGGGTTTATACGGATTGAAGGGAGTTTTTTGGAGGCCCTTAAGAAAGCTCAAAAGGAAAGTTTCCCAATGGAGGTCGCCGACTTGCGGGTTGGAAAGGTGTTGAAGAGGACATCGATTCTTTTGTCATTCGCACCATTCCTCGACGAGCAGGGGCTCATGCGCGTTGGAGGAAGGTTGGGAAAGGCCCTCCTGCCTTACGACAAGCTCCACCCGATCTTGTTACTTGCTCGTCACCCGTTGTCCAGAAGGATAGCGGAGGAGTTTCACGGTCGCCTAAAGCACTCAGGTGCGGACAGTGTGCTGGCCGCGCTGTACGGAAATATTTTTGGATCCTAAGAGGCCGCCAGTTGGTAAATTAGGTACGCAAAACATGATTGCTATATGCCAGGGAGTCGACGAAGACAGGGGAACAATTGATGGCCGAATTGCCGATGGAAAGGCTCGCCGTGGGATGTCCTCCATTCCACCATATGTCGGTAAATTATTTTGGCCTCATTCTGGTAAAGTCGGAACGGAATCGATGTGTTAAACGTTATGGTATTATTTTCATCTGCTTAACGATCAGAGCCGTTTGCCTGGATATTGCCCAGTCCTTGTCAACGGAAGATTTTCTTTTGGTGCTGCGACGATTTGTCTCTCTCTACGGGATGCCAGAGTCGGTTTACTCAGATAATGGACGTAATTTCGTAGGTGCTGCCAGAGAATTGATGCGCACCGTGCAAGCGCTGAACGGTGATGACTCACTGAAGAAGTATACGGCTCGCGAAGGGATTCGATGGAAATTCCCAGCCGGCGAATGCACCCCACTTCAGTGGCGCCCATGAGAGTTTGGTGAAGTCCGCAAAGAGAGCACTATGTCGAATGTTACCGTCCAGTACCCTTGATTCGCCCCAAGTGAACGAAGAAGCGTTTCGCACTCTCATGTTCGAGGTGTCCGGGTTGTCGAATTCAAGGCCGATAACATACGGGAGTTCCGACCCAAAGGATTACCGTCCGCTGACGCCCAACGATCTAATGAATCGACCGCCATTTGTTCACGTTCCGGCGGGACCTTTACGCATCCATCAATGCGGCAGCGATACAAGGAGGTGGAACGTCTATCCACGTTATTTTGGGATCTGTAGAAAAGACATTATTTGCCTACTCTGATCCAGAGAACTAAATGGAAGGTTCAGAGGCGAAACCTTTCGGTCGGAGATTACGTTCTGCTTGCGGAACCCAACGTTCCCAAGCGCCAATGGATAACCGGACGCGTGGAAGCCGTCTTCCCAGGCTCGAACGGCCTTGTTCGGGTAGCAAAGGTTGCCACTAAGAATGGTTCTTACATTCGACCGATTCACCGACTTTGCTCGCTATACGAGAGCAGCTCCCCAGGCTCGCCAGGGACCTGCTCTGGGGGGCAGGATTGTTCGGGCGATAACTGACTTGTCGTGATCGTACTTGATTATCATTTTGTAGCGCGTACTAAGTGCGGTGCGTGTCGTGTCGACCTATGATGGTGGTGTGTTGTAGCCTGCGTGACAGTTTGTCGTTATTGTCGTTAGTAAACGATTTGGTCCAAGCAAGTGGACAAATTATCAGAAAAGCCATTAGGCCGCAGTTACTCATGGACCATAGGACGTCCATCATGGTCAGAATATCGACCGGCACGTACCATTTGGTCATGCTGGACAAAGAAGGATCCATTTGGACAATTGGGGCCGTCACAGTAATGCAGCATGTGGAACAGCGCCTGGCTAACATAATGGAGACTGTCAAAAACAGTACCAATTCTGCCAGACCAAAGATCACCTGTTCCCGTGTCGCAATGCCTCCGTTGTGCTTCAGTGGTGTGTTGTAGCCTGCGTGACCTTCTGTCGTTATTGTGCTTAGTAAACGATTTGGTCGAAACAAGTGGACAATTTATTAGAAAAGCCATCAGGCCGCAGTTGCTCATGGACCATAGGACGTGCAGCATGGTTAAAATATCAACCGGCACGGACCATTTGGTCATGCTGGACCATGAAGGATCCATTTGGACAATTGGAGCCGTCACAGTAATGCGGCATGTGGAACAACGCCTGGCTAACATAATGGAGCGTGTAAAAAACAATACCAATTGTGCCAGAACAAAGATCAGCTGTTCCACCGTCGCAATTCCTGCGTTGCGCTTCACGAACACGAAACGTATCTGGAGAAAATAAGCGATCCCTGTATGAGCAGGTCATCATTCATTTGGGCAGTGTGACCGCTCCCATCGCTGCGCATCATGCAAGAACTACGGAATATAAATTGTTGTGGCCATTGGATCTCCTACACTCTGGCATTCTTCAATGAGCGCATGATTTGCGTTATAACTGTTTTGTCTACGACGTATGTTTTCATAATTTTTCACTGTGTTCACTGCAGTTGAGTAAAATAAACTCGTTGTTTGATCTGGTGTGACATTGCAAACGTAAAAGCGTTGCTTGGTGTAGTGGTTGTGCGCGTTTTGAAAGTTGTTACTGCGTCAAAAGGTGTACACAAAAAACCTCGATTACGCGGACTTTCTATTATGCAGACTCGCCAAGGAGTACAATAGATTTATTAAATGAATAAATGGCGTTCATGTTGCAAGCCGTCATGGTGCGAAGGGACTTTTTCTCTTACCAAAACGCCACTTTCTGGCTGTTATCATTATTTGCAAATCAAGAAATCATTATTTAAGCAAAGTATTCCAGTGACAGGTTTATCTGACACACAAGCAGGAGGTTGCCTTCCATTAACTCTTGACACGTGAATACCTGAACGGATTCCACCGTCCGTTAAGACACGGATCCGGACATGTACAATAGTTTACTTCACGAAAAGTCGCTAAATAGTGGACTGTGCTTCCAAGGATGGAAGGAAAAAACGAAAAAAACATGAAAAAAATAATGGACCCAACCGTACTCCTATCTTATTTTCAGGTTACCGAAAGGCTTTACGATTCAGCCAAGAGAAATGGTCTGCGGCTCTGCACGCCACACTACCCCCGATGGTGGTCCTGCTACCGGCATCTTTTTTCACTCCAGAGCCGCTCCCTCTATGATCGAAATTCGGCTGATATCGCGCACCAAAGGGCGGCGATCTTGTGTCTCTACGTGTACGGACCTGACGTCCCCATCGTTGGAACGAAACACTTCAATGATCCTTGCTGTCGTGTACGAATCCACGATTGGATTACTTCCCTCACGGAGTAACACAGGGTCTCCAGGTTTCAGCCCAATGTTTCCTTGGCTTCCAAAGACCCGGTCCATCGTCAATGTCGACCAGTAAAACTCCTGCCATTTCTTCGAGAACCTTTGAGCACCTCTAACGTCGACATTCCCGACGGAAATCCCTGAGTCTATTTGTTCCCCGGTGAGACAATATGAAATGGGTGTAGGGACAAGATAGGAGAGTACAAACGTTTATTCAAATAGTACGGCAACCGGTATAAAGCAGTCACAACCGTCAACGAGGAAATCAGCTTCTCAAACCACGCACCAGAAGCAACAACGCCGCTCGCAGCTTTTCGCATTCGTGCTCTGCACTTATGTTCATTTCAAGTCAATTGTAGCCACACTGCTGTAAGAATCCAATAATCGCCTTTTTGGTTTTTAGAACGCGTTTCCAACGTTTAGCGATGAACCTGGTTCGAACATCCGTCTGGAACAAGTCCATTCTTTCGATATACGTTAGCAGTGAGCGATATGCATGCAGACGAGGCACTCTTTCCCTAGCGCTGAATAACACACGAATTATTTGATCTTCGTAGCGTATGAAATTTTCCTGATGATTGTAGCTTGACCTTTTCCTGCTTAATAATTTGTCGAACAATTTGCAAAGCTGAATCTACTCATTCTTTGTATCCTGGATAATTGGCCAAGCAGTGGACATAGGCCGCAGTGCAATCAACATTCTGATGAACACGTGGGTGATCATATAATCCCCAGCGAAGTGATAGCCTTGGCTGCTAACCCACTGCAGACTCGTGACCCATTTGTAGGCCAAATGGCTGCTCAACTTGCGTTGAGCCTGTTGCCCCATGCTCACGTTTTGAATTCCTCCGAAATACGAGGCGCCGTGTCTCAGTGGAAAGAGCAGAGTATGAAAATACTGGAGAGTGCTTGCCTTGGAGTTTGAAAAGCTGGGAGAAGGTTTGGCGCATGTCCCGAAGTACTTTCCAACGTATCATACCAATAGTATGAAGCTTACAAGGATGCGGCTGGTTTAGGATCAAATAGCGGTAATGCTCGCAGTTCCGTCTCGAAAGCACAAACAGTGGACACGCGTTCGAAATCTGCTTGGCTTGACAATAACTACCTGAGACATTTGGTCAACGTGCACGGTATGGTTCAATTGCTGTTGACGATTGAACCGGCAAATCACGTACTTCCGGTGCCGCTATGTTGTAACGCTTCGATGCTACCGGTACCGTGTCGAGATGTCATGCAGCAGTGTTTTGTCGATTCCCGAATGAACAAGATCGGCCAACTGATGTTCACCATTTCGGTTCCAGTGTCTATGCCTCTCGGTTATAATGGTTTCAACGGCTAGCTGTCACCGGCGCCAGTTCCCCCTCGGAATTAACTAACACCGACGGCGTTCGGCGCTTCCAGTGGCACGCAATAGTAGCGTAGACCCATTTATTGCGACCAACTGAAAATATGTACAGCAATTTGATCCAAATGAAGCCAATCCGCCTATCTACTAGCCGCCAATATACAGCCGTACTGATTATGGTTCACCACCATTCTATTAACAGGTGCAATTGTCTGCAGCGGTCTTTTCCTTCCGATGCGTGGCTACGCAAGCGAATCAAATGAACACAAATCTTGAAAATGTGTCGAGGGAAAATCACGTGCGCTATCTGCAGAATGCTTACAGGGTAGGCATGTTTCGTCGAATTGCCGGCTACGCTTTCTTTCGACCGGCTTAGGTCCGTAAGGTAGCAACGCGTCAGAAAACGAGAAGAATAAAACATTTTGAAAAAATGTGTGAAAAAAGTAAAAAGAAATTGTGAAAAGATACCCGTAACCAGCAATAAAGACTATCGGAGAGAACAAGGAATGTTGCGTGATACTTTCAGTGCTTTGATGATTTTCAGGTTCGTTTAATTTCCATTCCTCCGCCGTTCCTTTCGCTTTTAATTTTTATATCAAATATCAAACGGTACTTCAAGCAACTATTTTCACGTTTTCTACTTATCCTTCCACTCCGTTCCTTTCTCTTGACCATTGGTAATTGTGTTTATTTGTTAACACGAACTTTATTATCTTTGTTGATTAAACATTCGTTGAAGACGGTACAAGGTAGTTCCGAAAGCAACGAAAGTGTTCTGAGACATTTCCCTAATAACTGCCCATCCATCGCTGATAGGGCGTTGTTTTCGATATACTTTCAGACACATTTTTTACTTACAACGGGATCAAGGCGTGCATTCCATTACGACGCATGGACGACCCGTTACAGGAGACCCCATTTTCGGTATTCATACCACGTGGCTTTCCAATATTTCTGTTTCTAGGTTACCCGTGCAGCCACTATCACTGCAGTCATAAACATTATTGTTATTAATTTCACTAATATTATCTCTAAGAAGCACTCATGAGTTATCGTTTACTGCATCTATGTTCACTGCATGCGTTTATTTTCAACTGGCTAGCCACTTCAACTTGTGCATCATCTAGATAACTAACTCCAGGCATGGTGTATGGCACTGTATAGGCGTTAGCAAGTGCATTGTGGGTGCTCGTTATGGCTCATGTTATTTCCTGTTGTCCACGCCCGAGTAATGCAGTGTAATACATTCGACCTTGCCAGTTTTGGGCTTTCCCTCGAGCACAGACGGTCTCGTAATCTTTTTGCCAAGGAGGCGGCTTCCCTATTCGAAAAGGTCTTCCTTGCGTAGCTCCATCCATGTTAGCCGTGCTGATTTGGTTGGCTGCGGGTATGTGATGGAACTGAAGCTGATCTTCGTGGGCGGCTGTATTCGAATGCCGTTTAGATGCACAATTCCTGTTCGTCGAACGTTAGTTTCGATTTGTAAGGTAACTGAAGCAAGATTTTTACTTACTCAACAATTTCCGTCCCATCGAGGTTCACGTTCGTTTCAGTTCCTTCGTATAGCCACACTGTGTATTCAGGGTTAAATGTTTGATATTCGTCACTGTATGGATTGAAACCGCGGCGCTGGCGCTCTGCTGCTTCGTGTAGATTGCGTTTAGCTGTCACTTAGACTCTGTTTACCTGAGTTATTAGTAGATCGTAATAGGACGGAGGGTCATAGTTGTTATTTTTCCCATTCTTGCGATGTAATTGACATCGAAGAACTGTCTGCCAGTCATTAGCTGGTAGGGAGAAAATCCTACAGACGTATACGTAGATGTGTTCTACGCAAGCACAGCAACAGGAAGTAACTGATTTTACTCACAGTGTTTATAAGCCAATATTCGTAGTATTTGAAGAATCGTGCGGTTTGACCGGTGTGCAAGGCCATCCTCTCGTGCCTGCTTTTTACTCTTAAGGCGTTCCAAACTTCTTTAAGAGCATCGCTTTCAAAGCAGCCTCCTTGATTACTTTGTATGGCCTGTGTACGTTACCTTTTACAAAATTAGTTTAGCAGGTGTTTGGATATGAATGTTGGGGTTTGGTCTTTTAATGGAAGCGCACTTACCCACTCAATGAAATAGTCTTGTATTACAAATGCGTAACGATTGCCAGCAGGTGATTGTGGCACCTCGAGAGTATCCATTCCAAGAACTTCCTGAAGTCTGCCGATGGGCATGTTTTGCAATGGCGGTTTTCGTATTTCTGGCAAGTTTGGCGTTCGTTGCAAAATCGGCTAACTTCGCGGCGCATGCCAATCCAGAAAGCTTTTGTGCAGAGTCTTGTTAACGTGCGCTCTATGCCTGAGTGGTTCTGCAGTCTGAGCAAAATGGCACGACTTGATTGGCATATTTTTTATCTACAGTGGAACGTGGGGGACTACGAATTTTTCGCCAATTTCGGATGTTAATTTTATAAAAAAAGTATTCCATTGGGCAATTTGAGTCTGAGAAATAGTTGAGCAAAACGACGTAACGGGAAATGTTTGCACTGATTTCCAGTAAGCGGTCGACGGTATTGAAATGAACGGATGACTTTCTCAATGATTGGGTCAGCCTGCTGAGCATTTGCCAGTTGTTCGTCATTCATAAGCGGAGTAGTAATTTCGATTGCAGCGGAAGTACATCCACGTTGTAATTGAAACAATCGTCTGTGCGACTTGGACAAGCTTTGAAAATGTGGAGGACATTCAGGTATGTCATCTTTATCATTCGAGAATTTTGTTTCAGCGCAAGCTTCCAACGTCTCATCGTCTCCATCAGCTATTGCTGCTGCTCTTGTTCTGTAATAAAATAACGATAGAGCAGTCTTTTGTTGTAGAGACGGAAGGATGCGACTCGCTGAGAGAGACAGCACCGATGAGTGGTATCTTCATGGACATCTCGGCAAAGTGGATTTGAGCGTTGTACGTTAGCCGAAAATCTATCCATACTTGGAGTGACAAGAGCAGTCGACGATCAAGAATTCGTCCAGTGACGTCAATTGTCCGATTTCCAGAGGTAGGAATATGGTCTGATTTATAGTGACCTTTGACCTCTAGTTGTCCATAAGCAAGCTGCAGTGAGCTCGAGGGCTTTGAATGCTGCCTTCAATTGGCGTAAGGTTTGTGCAGACATTAGACTCACCGATGATCCTGATCCAATCAGTATCTCCACGTCATTGTCTCCAATCCTGCCAAGGGCTGTGCCCTTCGAAGTATTCTTATCAACCGCGATTAGTGATGTCAATTATATACTGTCGTTCTGGTTAATCCATGTGTGCGTAGGGAAGTGTTCGCTCTTGCTTTCCCTCTGTTGGGCTGACGGGACGGCGGGCAGTTTGCAGCAGTGTGTCCTAAATGTCCGCTGGAAAAGACGTTGCTGCTGATTTTCGTAACATCGTTTGGGATCGTTCACATATGCTGGAATATTGAAGGGGAACTGTTATCAATTTGTTGATCTACTTGTAGCTGAAGGTGCAACTGCTCCACAGCATAGGCAAGTTCTTGCTCTTTAGTGCATGACTGCTGTCTGCAGATTGGGCAATTTCGTTTGTTCCCATAAAGTCAGCGTCAGTATTGAAGCGAGTTTCATTTATCGCATCTTGTACAAATCTAGTGTGGGTACATTGCCTCTCATCTCTACTGTGCTCACTCGGTTAGCCACGAAAAATGGTTTAACAGCAGGGTTTCAACAGACGGTCTATCCAGTGTAAACATTGGTAGCGTTAACAAACGACCTTGTTGATACTCCAAACTTTCCACAGTCTCTCCACGCACGAGCTTCCTTTCTTCAAAACGCTGCAAGCGACAGTGTGCTAATTGTTCTGGATGTAAGCATACATTCAACTTTTCTTTGAGCCTCACGTAACTGCTTAACGCTTCATCTAGCACACTTTGACAGACAGTGTAATCCTCACCATCCAGTGATATGGTAACTTCACTGCCAATTACTCTATGGTTCCAACCATTGGATGGGCTGCATAGTTCAAAACGTTTGACCTATTCCATGAAGTCACCACTGTCGAACTGTCGCGTCAAGCTGACATTGATGCCTGGCAAAATCAGAGGCATGTCTGCGTCGTATCCATGCTTGCCAGGGCACTTATCGTCAACTTGTTTACTGCAGCTCGTTGGCCAAGGAATATTTCCTGACGAAACCACGCTCTGATAATAATTGTAACAAGCGCCCATGACAAATCGTTTACTCCTACTATATTTATTGCATGCGTTTATGTTCAACTCGCTAACAGCTTCAACATGTGCAGGATGATCATAAGTAACTACAGGCATTGTGTGCAGCAGTATATACGCGTTAACATGTGCAATGTGATAGCTCGGCATCGTTCATGTTATTTTCTGTCGGCCAAGGTTGAGTTGCGCAAGGTAATATATGACATTATCATTTTTTCAAGTCAAAAACTACTGACTTCGTAAAGGTGACGGGAGCATTCATTTTTCTTTGTTATATTTAGTTCCCCGTGTGTTTCACAGTATAAAAGTCATCCGTGCTGGTGGGACTGTTCCTCATCCTTCATCAATTGATCAACACATTACTGTTGTAAATTTGTTACAAAGTGAACAACATTTTGTTGATCAAACATCCTTTATTATCGATGCTTCGGATCTCAATTTGCTATTTTTTCGGCGGATAAAATTAGGTTCAAACTAGACGACTTGTCCTCTTTAGCGTGACACGTGGTAAAGAGACAAATGATGGTGGAGATAACAACTTGGTCGTTCTCGTACATTATGGAAGAACGGTATCAAACTCAATGTCTATAAGCAATTTCGTTCCATTGTATCTTCTGTTCTGTGTTTTATAGCAGGATCCATCATCGTCAAGCATATTTCTTTCATTGCTTTCCTAACGTTGGTCCACATTTTCGACAAACAGTGACCTTCCAATAGTTTTTCCTTTTCTGTTTTGATGGTCATCTTTAAACTCCTTTTTCTTTTTTCATTGTTTCTGTCCACATTGGTGTTCACTTTTGCAGAAACATGGATCCTTCAGTTTTTGTCTTTTCATCTTTGGTTGCTATCTTTATAATTCGCAACAGCTTTCTTATAATAGTGTATTGTTCGAAATGGGACTGACATCTACTTCTCCGTCAGCGCCAATGATGTCATTATGTTGAATGAAGAGAGCCTCTTTAATTTTCGTGAATGCGAAGTGAGATCCGTGTCATATGATTCTGTGGTGTAGGGGACGCGAACAATGACAGCATTGTTCGTCAGCCTCAGAACTTCTGATTCCCTGTTCCATGGTGTTACTTGGATTTAGTTCCTGCGGAGGGCCTACGGTTCGCGACCGTCCCATTTAGCCAAGCCGTAGCAATGTTGTAACGGCGCAAATTGGCCAATCTTCTGCAAATCTCTGTTCTATGGGCTTTTCGGTTTACCTGATATACATTGTTGAACGGTCACTCCTTACTTCATAAACTAGTTTTCTCCTGTTGAGTATTCTTGTATCTATAGTTCCTTTGAGCGGAATGCAAATTAGGAGAGTTCTTGTAAAGCACACCGAAATCTAATCGTCTACCCAACTTTTGGATCTTTTCGAGTAAGCCTGAATGACATGGAATAATGAGTGAAGTTCAAAGAGATGGGGATGTGCGAGAAATAATGGAAATGTGCTGATTGCTATTTACTACGGAAAGAAATGAGTCTCATTGGATATCCATTTTCTGGAGCATCTTTGAGATGTGATTTATTTCCAATTGAAGGAATTGTTGATCGCAAATATTTGTGGCTATGTTTATCAAACGTTTCATAACTTTTGTGAGAACAGCTCATAAATGATGGAAACAGTAATGAAGGTCTCCTGTCTGAATGGATTTGTCTCCTGTATACTCTGGTTTTTATCTGATTGTCGAATTTCATGATTAAAACATCCAAGGAAGACTGGAGACATAAACTATTGAGATGAGCTAAGAAAGAATTTTCTTTGACTTTTTCATTGCGGGAAAAATATGATCAACATATCCCTTGAAAAGATTGGAGATTGAGGTACTATCTATGCTACGAAAAGCTATCTCCTCTAATTTTTCCTTAAAAATTGCCGCTATTACTGGTGAAAGTTTGCTTCCTAGTTGGGCGCCCATTTGTTTGTCGGAATAAAGTCCTCTGATAATGGTATTAGTTACCGTCTGTACTACAGAAAGGGACTAATTTCGTAATATGGAAATGTTTAGCTTACTCCCTTGTTTGAGGGACTTCTCTTTGTGGAGTAATTGTTCTAAAATTGACAACGTATACATAGGATAGGTCATGATGTGAAACATCTTTTCACTAGCACTCCTATGTATTCCATAGGACTGCTCGTGAAAAGTTTCACATCATGCCCTGCCATGAACTCTGAGGACGAATTGGGTAGACTTGGTCCGTCCAATTGCTAGTTCCTGCAGAAGCATTGCTCGGATAATGGAATGACAATTGCGTATCTAGAGTAGAACAATGTGCGGTCCTATTAGCTGTAGTATAATAGTTTTCAGTTGGTCATTTTACTTGGTGAGGGAAATAACGAATGAATGGAAGTGTTTTTTCATCTCTTTCTCTATTGTGAATGTAATCTTTCTAGGAGATGAGCTATTTGGATAAGCTGCAAGAACGCTGTCCTAGGATTTTACTATGGTAGCGGAAACATCACCACGTAACATTTCATACACATGGAGAGCAGGTTGGTCATTTATTATGGTGAAGTTTTCACTTGTCTTTTATGATGAAGGTTTTCCTAATGGCGGATTGTGAATTAACTTTTTGAAGATGCGCCATTTCATCGTAATGTAAAGTTCCCTTAAACACGATATTAACTGTCTTTCCTGACGCACAAAGCGAGAGACTTCGTGTAGTGTGGTACACTAAACTTCGTCGCCAAGTTGCTTAGTAGCGGTTTTAACATCGGCAGGATGTTTCGTCGCGAGTTTAGCGAAAGGATATATATTTATTGAAATACCCAAGTTCGAGAAGTGCTTTTGGCTTCTTTGCCGCATTCCTTGACCTTTGCTTCTTGAGACTGCGCAGGTCATACCAGAGGTTGTGCAGTGTTTCTCAGGTAAATCCTCATTTTATGCGTGATACGGTTCTGAACGGTGTTTCGTCTTCATAAGTTTCGAGAACTATGAGTCCAGAGGTCTTTTTGTGGCGCTGCATTTTTAATAAAATACGTGGCGTGATCTTGGAGAGGTCCGTGCTCATACCACGGAAACCTAAGTACAAAGAAGACAATTTTCTTTAACAATTCTTGCTGATCTGTTGGAACTGACTTGAATACATCATTCATCAATGCTGATACTTTTGAATTTAAGTGTGCTAGTCTACTAATTGCTACTATGATACCTTTATTTCTCGAATAGTGTATTGGCCCTGTTGAGACTTGAGTCATGTCCTGGACACACTGCGTACCGCTTTTAGACATTTATTTTAATCAACCTCTGCATCCTATCCTTCAGGAGTACGCATGCCACAAAGTGCGTACTGCACAGCTGTACACGTTAGTTCATTTACTATGCGGAAGAAGAGTTGCACTGTTGAAGGCGAGCCATGAATATTCCTGAAGGCTACCAGATATTCTTCAACGTAATGGTATTGCTAGAATGTTTTGCAGCCATCAGATAAAGCGTTCTTAATTGGTCTGCGTTTAGCCATTCATTATTTATGACAAGAAAAGGCGCTCATGTCATAAGTAGTCGCAACTATTATTACCACATTATTATTATAAAATATATTACATGATCTTTGCAGTTATCCGTGATCAAAGCATTTCTGGCTTGTTAAGATTAATGGGTAACGTTGCGATGAGGCGTTTCATAAGGCCAAACATACTGTCAGCCATCTGCGTCATGTTGAACATTCTGTTTTTGGTTTAAAAACGTATGTTGGATACTGAAGAAGAAAAAGAATGTTGTATACATCTCTGAAACGGCGAGATAGCTGACTGTCAAAATGCTGCACACGGTTGAATGACGCTAACTGGAGTGAACAGCAACAAAGCGGATATTGTTTTGTTTATAAGTGCAAATTAGTTTTCATTGGTCTCTCACGAAATGTTCCTAGCAGAGTAAGGTTATTAGTCCCTTTTCCTAAGTGAGGACTTCACTTAGCTTGGTAGCGGCAAAAATTACTCATTGTCGTAGAATCTGAATTACGTAGACGACCACCTGTAATGCAGCTGATGAAGATAATTAATCAAAGCAAAGCGAAAATCATAACTGCTCAACGCTGCTTTCCCTTAATGTTGAATAAGAAATGAGCACATTTTTCCAGACCTGGAACGTAGAAGAAAGAAATGGCATAATTCGCTTTTCTTCCCACTGCCTTATTGTTTTGTAAATTTGCAGACCATTTATTCAATATGAAGATATAACTTTCGATGCTGCAACAACTTTCTCAACGCGCATAATCACTATGCTGAGCGACGCTTTTACGTTTTCAATGCCATGCCGGAAGAGACAACGTGTACATTTTATTCAGCTGCAATTAATACAGTGAAAATTATGAAGACATACGTCGTAGAAGAAATAATGATAACACGGTTCATGTACTCATTGAACAACGACAGAATATAGCAAATACAGTGGCGACAACCATTTCTATTCCATAATTTTCTCCAGGATGCGCAGTGATGGGAGCGGACGCACTGCCTAAATGAGTGTTGATCTGCTCAAACAAGGCTCTCTTATTTTCTCTTGATAGGTTTCCGTGTTTCTGAAGTGAGATGTAGGCATTGCGACAGATTTTTGCTCTGGCACCATTGGTATTGTTTTGTTGCTTTGCTCCACTGCGTTAGCCAGGCGGCGTTCCACGGGCTGCAGTATCATAATGCGATGCAAATTGCATCAAGCATTGCCTGATAATGCTTATCATTCATTCAGCAGCAACACCAGCAGCAGCTGCGAATCTCCCCAGGGACATATCATTCGAGATTCTTTAGTGTTTCCAAAGGTCATTGGTGGCATTACGATAACATTACCGCCACCGTTCTGAGTGCAACCTTGCCATCTCTTCGCTGTGCTGCATATCATCGTCCATTAGGCAGCGTCGTTGCAAACGCGCATATCATAATTTAATGAGCGAAGTTGTCAAAGCGACCGCACAGAGGACGCCTGACAAGCAGACTGAGATCGAACTCGCAAGCAGCTTACAATGCCATAGTGTACGATATGTGATTTGCAGGCTTGAGCCAATTGATGATTAGACGATAATAGAGTTGATTATTTAACAATAGGCAGGTTGCTGGCTAATCATCGGACAACAGAAATTCATCCATTTAAAGCACATTTAGTTTCGCTATGCTACTGCGATGTTTTAAAGGCTTTACTAATGATAAATTTTGCGAACGGAAAAGTGCGTTTTCCGTGGCACTTAGTGCTTGGAATACGTTAGCGGCGTTTCGGGTGAAATATTTTGAGCACCCTCTTCTGAACGCATTGATTGAGAGTCACAAAACTTTGCCAAGCAAGGGAACGCAACTAGCACTCCGTTCAACCACGCTACTGAAAAGCACAAGCATTGAACTAAGCGACTTGGGTACTACTTTGAGATTGCCCCAAACGTGACCTACTTTTGGGGCGCCACCATCTCTCTCCTAGGCGTGACCGAGAATTTTTGCAGATGTAGGTCGCGCTGTTGGTATTTGCGCGGTTATTGCGGATGTAGGTCATGCCGTTGGAATAAAGGCGATGGTTGGAACGATGGCCGTAGCTTTCCCCCCATACTTAAGCCTAGACCTAAACACAACCTATCTTTCCAATGGGCTCTGCCCTCGTGCTAGTCGACTGATGATGGCTGTCGCTTTCGCTGATACCTAAGCCAAGACCTAAACACATCCGATCTTTCCTGTGCACTATGCTTTCGTACTCATCGACTAATGATGGCTGTCGCTTTCGCCGAAACCTAAGCCTAGACCTAAACGCATCCGATCTTTCCTGTGGACTATGCTTTCGTACTCATAAACTAATGATGGCTGTCGCTTTCGCGGATGCCTATGCTTAGACCTAAATACAACCTATCTTTCCAATGCGCTCTGCCTTCGTGCTAGTCGACAGATGATGGCTGTCGCTTTCGCCGATACCTAAGCCTAGACCTAAACACAACCGTTCGTGCTCGTTCGAACTACTCATTAACTTGAAACTACTGCTGCGCATGTCTGATTGCCGACAAAGCTGCGCTGCTTGCCAAGTTTACGTTGAACAGATAAAAGTACGGAACATGTGCATCGACTTACTGAACCTTCAGTACGTGCAGATCAACCGTCGACAATCGGCAGCGGTGGTCGTTCTACCGGGAAATCATCGTGCGACAGAACGGTGTTTACTTTCAAAGTGAAACCTGAACAACACGAGCGAAACAGTCTGCTACGCAGCAACAGTGGGAACGACAATGAACACACCAGGACGCCGTCTTACCGCGGCGGGTACAGCTCCGCAATGGCGCAGAGGATGCGGTTGAACGAATGCTCTTCCCGGCTGAGCCGTCGGCGCCAAACGAATTCGCACAAGTACGAATCCACTTTCGGCCGGTATGTGCCGCGACGAGCCTTGGTCCCCTGCTTGGTGTGGGACCAGAGGGATTCCACCGTCTGCGTATGAGCACCACTCACTCGATCAACGAAGTTGATCGAGTGATTAACACGGAAATGTGTGTAGTGCTCATGCGACAGACGGTAGTATCCCCGCCGTTCGTCCGTGATTACAGTCGATCCGGCCGCTACGTTTTCTTTGATGACGGCGATAAGCGTAGCGGCGGACCGATCTGCAACACGGGCAAGGAAACAGTGGCCCGTCTCTCGGCACACACCACCGGCGACCCACGCCTGGGGAAGCACCCGGCCCCGGTTGTACTTGCTCTTCGAGAACAAGCTCTCGTCAACTTCAACCGCTAAGCCGGGCCCGCCCACAGGCACCGGGTGGTTCAAGAGCCACTCCTCTGCGACACGCCTCATCGCTGCGTTCAGGTTTATAACTGAAGACTTCTTCATGTTTAATACTGCCTTGCAGAGGGCGATGCTGGACATCTTTTCTGACCATGCTTGAATGAATAGCAGCAATATTCTTATCGGCAGTTGGCAACCTAAGCACAACTACAATCAACAACGAACTATACGCTAAGCAGTCACTACCTTGGAACCAGGTTCCTGTCTTAGGAGACAGTTCCTTATAGCACCTCGCTCCGTTGCATCTCCACCGGGCGTCCTTCCGGTCTTTCCTTCGCTTCAGTACCATAGGTCGGCCGCACTGCGGGCAATCCCTCCGCTGATGGAGAATCCCTCTCGTCTGCATGAAGTGGCAAGCGGCTAGTTCGTCACTTACGAACGTTTCAGACCTCTCGGCGAAACTACGAACCTCACTCATGCTCATTCTCACATATGAAACGTTGCCACATTCTCGCTACCTATATATACGTTACCCCGGGGCTTTCCTCCACATATGTAGGCGATAAACAGGAAGTTCGTGAACAATATCAATTGTTTGACAACATGAACATGATCTTCGATGTCAAGGTTACCCTGCTTCATTTAGCCCGTGTCAACGGCCGCTTGCATGTTATACAATAATTGTTATTCGCTACAAACTACACATTGTGCGTCCAGCATATCTTGCTGGACCACAGGTACTGTTATTCACTACAAATCTAGAGATACTGTGTCAAGGTTACGCTGCTTCATTACATTTAGGCCGTGTCGCTCTGCATGGCGCACAATAATTGTTATTCGCTACAAACTACACGCAGTGTGTCCACCATATCTTGCTTGACCAGTTCGGTAGCCAATGAGAAGTATGTCTAACCATCGCTCTGCAACCAATCATCACGATGTCATGGGATCGAACACAACCAATCACAGCACTGGGGTAATCTCAAACTAGTGCCGCGACTTGTTTCATTCTGACTTTTCACAACCAAATATAAATCATGACAGGAATTAAGCACCTGAGGCCAGCAAAACAACAGACTAGCAAAAGGAGGGAACAAAATCATGAACAAACCAAAGAAACAAGCAAAACTCCGTGAGAACGAAAGGAAAAGATTTCTTAATAAAAAAAAATAAAATAAAACTAATTTGGGCAAAGGAAAATTGAAGGAAACTACTCCTTCAGCGATCGACAATCACAGGTAAAGTCTAATTTGTTGGCAAATAAGGAAGCGCATAGGAAGGAAAATGAACAAATGAAGATAAATCCGAACGAATGGTAATGATTGTTACCTAAAAGAGAAAGCGTTACTAACCACCCAAAGTATGGATAAAAATCTTGGAAAGGAGGTCGAGAGGACTGTGCAAAAGAACGCAACAAGGAAATAAGAAAGTGTTGATCGTAAGAAGTGGAATAGGTGGTAATACAATGGAACTTATGCAATTTCACCTCAGATAGCATATATATATATATATATATATATATATATATATATATATATATATATATAGTGGAACCTCTTATAAGTTGGCCACTCAAGGGCGGTAGGAAATTGGTCAACATATAAAGAGGTGGTCAACGGGTCTATATCACCTTCCCGACAGTTGACCTTCCCTACGATCACCTTCCCAACAATATGCTTACCAACAGTTCGCGTGACCGACAGTTTACCTGACCGAATACCTGGCCTAACGTTCAGCTTTCTGAACGAGCACCTGCCCGAACGTTCATTGGAACAAAATTTCAATTTCTTCTCTTCTCGTGGTCTATGTCACCTTCCCATGATGGCTGTCGTTTTCACCGATAGCCTAAGCCTAAGCCTAAGCCTAAGCCTAAGCCTAGACCTAAGCAAAACCGATCTTTCCAGTGCGCTCTGCTCGCGTACTCGTCGACTGATGATGGCTGTCGTGTTCGCCGGTACCTAAGCCTTAACCTAAACACAGCTACAATGACCATTCGGGCAGTTCACGTTCGGGAAGGTCAACATTCCGGCACGTAAACTGTCGGTAAACATATTGTCGGGAAGGTGATCGTCGGGGAGGTAAACTGTCGGGAAGGTGGACATCACCGGTGGTCAACATATAGAGGTACCCCCTTGAATTCAGTCGTAAGCACGCAATAACTCCTTCCAAGCACTTTACTGAAGAAGGAACATAGTAATCTGTATGAAGAAACATTACAAAATTAAAGAACAAAAACTGAAATAGTATTAAGACAATGAAAATAAAACAGTGGTAATAGAATCGTGGTTACTAAGGTTTCAAAATACCTTACTGAAAAAACAACATACTGGGAACTATATGAAACAGCTGTGTAAACCCTTTGACCAAACGCAGAGGTATAAGGGCACAGGCTATCATGCCATTTTACGTGGGATGGCTGAAATACGTTTGCGCTGCTATATAGGTGAACAAAGTTGCTGAACGGTCTGTATACGAAAATATTTACTTATTAAACAAGGTTTGCCATGGCGAAGAAGGAGATTAGAATTGGCATGACCATTGCCAAATCGCTGATTTTCAACAGTCGTTCAAATTTCATAATATAACTAATGATCACTGAAAGGGTCCTGCACAATTTAAATTATCACACATCCTTTGTGGGATTGGTTCTTACATGGTGAAATTCTTTTCCTGAATTCAAAACTGTTCATTTCGTTGCCTGCACAGACGTATTGAGTTATGCAGTATTAGACCACATCTTATACATGGCGAACGTTGCAGGCTATAGTTTCAACGATCTGGAAGTGGTTTACATCACATGCTGCAGACATAAAATGTGAGAATGCTTTTCAAAAACACACCAATAGTTTCAACGAGGGTCAATAAACCGCATCATCTACCAGAGTGTTCACTAAAACGAGTCCAGAAATAAGTAATTTCCATCTATTGTATTCGATTGGTGATTCCAGGCGTACAACACTGACATACATCCTTCACGCTTGGCGATTTCAACAAGATTATCACACTTTCAGCAAGATTTTTTCATGCGATAGAATTACTCATATAAAATCTGCTTGAAAGCATTGAACATCCAGAGTTGTGACCCCTGGTCCACTGCACAGCGTCAGCTTAATAAAACGGTTCCTGAACTAATTATAACACTCATGCATTCATACAAGCGACTTAAGGAAAATATTTAATAGTCCTATGGGAGCGAGTGAAACACAACCGTTTATTGTGTGTCGAACTACTAGAATAGTCTAGACCTCGGAAATCGGTCCAATAATACGTTGGGGTCACCGTAGGCCCTTAGGGTGCGTAGGTACAAGTTTCGCGGGCTGTACCTGCTGGTCCCTACATCACTCCCCCCTTAGATGAGGGAACATCGTGCCGGTGGCCACTGAAAGGATACGCGACGGTAGGGCATGGCTGATGCCACCTGCGGTTCGTTCATCAAAAACGCTGGTTTAGTCCGGTCAATTGCGATTGTCGTGTGGTTTCCTCCTAAGTCGACGGTGATGGTTTTGCTCGTCCGACTGAGGACTCCATAGGGGCCGGCATATGGGGGTGTCAGGCTGCTGGTCCGTCCCGGTTCTTCAATGAAGACATGAGTGCAATCCTTCAGTGACTTGCTGCAAAACGTGGCCGTGTTATTGCGACGAGGAGGCGTCGGCTGTAACCTGTGCATCGCTGCTTTCAGCGTGCTTGTGAAACTACTGGGATCGGCGCTGGTTGATGGGCATGCTGGGGACAGGAACTCGGCTGGCAGGCGCAAGCTGGAGCCATATACCATTTCGGCGGGGGCCAGGCCAATGTCGGCTTTCAAGGCAGTGCGGATGCCTAAGAGGACCAGAGGTAACGCCGTTGTCCATTTAATACCGGCTGCTTGCATGCGGGCGATGAGGGCGGCTTTTAGCTGCCGATGGAATCGTTCTACCATTCCGTTGGCCTGCGGGTGGTAGGCGGACGTTGGCGTGTGTTCGATGCCTAAGAGTTTGTTCAGCGATGACCATAAGCGTGATTCAAATTGACGTCCCTGATCCGTCGTTATCTGTAGTGGGACGCCGAATCGGGCTATCCAGTTACCTAGAAAAGTCTCTGCTACTGTTTGGGCAGACGTGTCCCGAACAGGCCACGCCTCCGGCCAGCGGGTGAACCGGTCTACTGCTGTTAGAAGATATTTATATCCATCCGCGGTTGGCAGTGGGCCGACGATGTCCACGTGAACGTGGGCGAAGCGACTGTGGGGCAGAGGAAACTCCTTAGGTGGCGAGCGTGTGTGTCTGTGGACTTTCGCCTGTTGGCACTGCAGGCACTGTCGCGTCCACTGGGCTACATCGCTCTGGATGCCTGGCCACACGTAACGTGTCAACATGAGGCGTTTCGTGGCCCTTACGCCCGGATGGGAGAGGCCGTGGACGGACTCAAAAACAGCTAACCTGAGCGTGCCCGGGACGTACACCCGAGGTTCTCGCAGCGAAATATCTTTCCAGAGGGGGTAAGTGCAGCCTTCTATTTGCTCAGGGACCAGCTGCAGCGAAGCGTGGTCTTTCGTCCATTGTAGTTCTTTGTCGTTGCTCTGGGCGACAGCGATGTCTTTGACGGAGATTGCTGAAATATCCTCCGAGGCTTGAATTTCACGTGACAAGGCGTCTGCCACGATGTTGTCCCTACCATTTATGTGGCGCATCTGTATTTGCATTGAAGTGACAAAGTCGAGTTGTCGAATTTCGCGGTCGTTTAAGCTTTGTGAGCCATTCTCAAATGCGCGGACGAGGGGCTTGTGGTCAGTGTAGACGATCAATTCGCGACCTTCGACCATCTGTCGGAAATGCTTCACAGCAGCGTACACTCCCAGCAGTTCACGGCCAAAGGTGCTGTAACGCTTTTGATGATCCTGTAGGCGTCTGGAAAAAAATGCCAACGGTCTCCAGGACGACTCCACATTTTGCTGTAATACCGCACCAATTGCCTGTTCTGAAGCGTCTACCATGAGCGCTAATGTGGCGGTGGGCTCCGGGTGTTCCAAACGTGTAGCACAGGCTAAAGTCGACTTGGCTGTGCTAAATGCATCCACCGTGGTGGTCGACCAGTGTATTGTACCTTTCGTCTGGGCGACCAATGCGTCTAAAGGTTTGAGGAGGAGGGCTAAGTTCGGAATGAAACGTCGGTAGAAATTGACCATGCCGAGAAACTGTCGCAATTGTTTAACGGTCGTAGGCCTCGGAAAGTTTTGAAGGGCGTCAACCTTGTCTGGCGAGGGCTGAATGCCGTTATGGTCGACCAGGTGTCCTAGAAAGACCAGAGATTTGACGCCAAGTACGCACTTGTCTGCGTTTACTTTTAGGCCATACAATGCCAAGCGGTCAAATAATTTTTGAAGCACCAAGAGGTGTTCTGCTTCCGACTGACTGGCAACAAGGATGTCGTCCACGTAAACGAAACAGTCGTGGAGTCCTCGAAGAATTTGGTCGATGATACGTTGGAATGTCTGGGCGGCGTTTCTTAAGCCGAACGGCATCATGGTGAACTCGTAAAGACCGAAAGGCGTGATTATAGCCGTTTTTGGGACGTCTTGGGAACGAACCGGTATCTGAAAGTAGGCACTTGCCAGGTCGATTTTTGAGAAAACGGTCTTCCCACGGAGTTCGTTGTTGAAGTCTGCAACATGTGGTAACGGATAGCGATCCGGTTTCGTGCTTCGGTTGAGGTTGCGAAAATCCCCGCAAGGCCGCCATTGACCTGGTTCTTGCTTAGGCACAAGATGTAGAGGAGACGACCAATTGCTGTTTGACGGTCGGACAATTCCTTGGCGGAGGAGTTCCTCAAAATGCTGTTTGGCAATGCCTAAGCGTTGTGGTGCGAGGCGGCGAGCCTTACTCGATACTGGCGGTCCGCTCGTTTCAATCACGTGTTGGAAATGCTCCAAGCGGCTTCGTTCTTCAGTGGTCTTAGGGTCATAGTGCTCTTGGGCATCTACAAATCGTTGTATGAGCCGACTAAACTCATTTGCTTGTGGAGACATGCCTGCCACGGGGTTCTGCGATGTAGAAGAGGAAAGACGTCGGTTTCCGATGTCGACTGCAAGGCGGTGATGGTAGATTAAGTCGGCGCCTATGATCGCTGTGTTCACGTCGGCAATTGTGAACGTCCATTTGATTGGAGGCAAGTCGTCCAGGTGAATCGTTAGCGTTTTGCTGCCGCTGACTGTCACGGGGGTTCCGTTGATTGCCTGTAGAGTTGGCAACACGTCGTGAGGTTCCAGGTACTTTGCGGATGCGAATTTGAGTGGCAAAAGGCTGACGGTCGCTCCTGTGTCGATGAGGAAGCGTGTGCCAGTCTGTTGGTCAGTTAGAAAGAGACAACGGCTTTGTTCTTTGGCTGCGCGGACGGCCGTCAACGTCGCGTGCCATTGTCGTTTCCCGCCTGACAGGGAGGAGTACACTTGCGGGCGTCTTGACCGAAGCGGCGATGGTAAAAACAAAACCCTGGGGGGGTCCCTGCGACCGGCCATAGGCGACGGCGATCGTCTTTGTTGATAGCGGCGAGAGGGGGAGGGACTGCGTGGTGAGCGGCGACCGTTTTCGACGGCCAGGGTCAGCTGTTCGAGCGCCCGCTCGAGACGGTCAAGCCGATGGCTAACATTTTGCACCCCATGCGCGATCCCTGGAGTGCCGCACGGCTGGAGAGCCATCAACTGGTCCGCGATGTTCGCCAATTCGTTCAGTTGCTTGTCACCTAACGGGACCATTGCCGCCTGTAGCTGCGGTGGCAGGCGACTAAGGAAGAGTTGGCGTAAAATCGGGTTTTCTCGCTCCCTTTGCGAGGAGGGTAGCAGTTGTTCGAGGCGACGGAGGAATGCTGAGGGTGTACGGTCAGATAGTTCCTCACCCAAGAGTGCTTGTCTGATGCGCTGTTCCTCACTGTCGGCCAGGCGTCGTAGACACACGTTCTTAAGGGCACTGAAAGGTGCTGTTTGCGTGTGCGCCGTCAGTATAAAATCGCGTAGTTGCGACAAGGAATCTTCCGGTATGGCACCGAGGCCCAACTCAAACATGGTTGGTTCATCCTGGATTCCCCGATGTTGGAAGAAGAGTTGAAGGCGCGCAAACCACAGCTCAGGGTCGGCGGCGATATACGGCGGGACAGGTAGCATTGTAGATACCAGAGGTTGCGAGGCGTCCTTGGGCGGTACCGGCGACTGAGCAGTTTTCTTGGCCATAACAAGTAGACGGGTCACCAATATGGGAGCGAGTGAAACACAACCGTTTATTGTGTGTCGAACTACTAGAATAGTCTAGACCTCGGAAATCGGTCCAATAATACGTTGGGGTCACCGTAGGCCCTTAGGGTGCGTAGGTACAAGTTTCGCGGGCTGTACCTGCTGGTCCCTACAAGTCCATTTGCAATGCCGAAATCATACTTAATTGGTGCTAATAATAATGAGTGGCTGTTCAAAATTAAAGGATCAAAACGCAATGGCTTGTTGATGTACAACCGATGCGCTGCAATAAGTCATTAATTTGAAACCTCTGCTGAACGTTCAAAAACAACGTTCTGTATATTGCACTTCAAACACCACTGCGCTGGTGGATGCAATAAACAACATAAAAATTGCAGTTTCTTCATTTGCAATCTTTTGACCAGTAAATCTTTTGAAACACCGCAGCGGTATAGCCGAATTAAGTCTACTTTAATTATATGAATTTCTGTAACCAAATATGCCAGCAGCACCAACCTGGCTATACTTAATTAATCAACTTTAGCATCGCGCAGTCAATCAGTTGCTCAAACCTGCAAATCAAATATCGTTCACTATGACAGTGCAAGTTGCTTGTCGGTTAGATGTCAGTAGACTCGGCGCACGCTTCCTGCGCGGTCGCCATGATGGCTTCGCTCATTGAAGTATGATATGCGGCGAGTTCCACGAAGCTGAATGCACTTACGCTGCCTAATGGAGGATGATATGCAGCGCTCACACAGAGGGCGGCAGCAGCGCCAGAGGACCTTAGGCCAGCACCCTTTGCAGTACTTTGACGAACTAAACGACCATGCTGTGATGAAATGCAAAAATTCCAATCACAGCAACGGCGCTGGCATCACCACAATGCCACCAATGACCTTTGGAAACTCTGAATAATCGACAAAGAGGCCTTTACAAAAGATTTTATCAGCTACTACTGGCGTTTATGAAAGGTGAATGTTATCGTCTTGAGCTCTCGACTGTGGCAAATGCTGTTTTTCTGTCAAACGATATTGGGGCAGGTGGAACGTTACCTGAGTGTTCTGATATAATGTGACGGAAGGTAATATATGGCGTGCAATATCAAAGTGCCGACTCAAAGCTGATGTTCCACTAAGGCAACGTACCAGTTCCCGTTCAGAAAACCTGGCATATATCCGTACGAAAAAGAATTAATGAACGCCAACCTGGGAGGCAGACAGGGGTTTAAGAAATGCCAGAAGAAAACATGCAAGGCCTGGTCCAATGGGCAAATTTCTACTTAAACAAATCGCTTGCTATTACTTGTGTCCGCCGTAAGCAAGATTATGAAATTTGGAGTTCATTGTCGTATATACATTCACATTATAAAGGCGTTATTCAGCTATCAGCCCAATTGCTCTCAGAATATGCATCTTTCGTCATTTCGTTGATAATGCACTGTTCATTTTTGGCTGAACAACTTACAACTCAAATAAAACAATGTTTAAAGCGCTGCCTAGTGCTTTTCTAACTCAACGCCATCCCTCCGCTTAAGACCTTTTGCTCCATTATCTCGTCCGCTCTTTAGCATGTCAGAAGACTAACATACATTGACAGAAATCTAACTCTATCAGACTTCGCGAATTTCTTTATCAATCCCATCCATAACGCAGAAAGGAATTCAAAACTGTTGGTTGAACAGGCGGCTTGTTTGATACGTAATAACGGTGAAATTCCATTTGAGTATCCTTGCTTGAGTGGTGATGAAAATCAGCGTTCTGAAAAATGCGCCTTGACCTGTAGGTCACTTGCGAAGGTGGCTCCGTTGAGTTGTTATTGCATGATAAGGTTTGCTGCAGAAACAAAATGCAGTGTAACTTTAATTACTACCCAAATTGTACTTACCAGTGTCGCCCTGATAATGAAAAATCCATATAATCGAAAGAGCCAGCAACTCGCGCGTTCTTAGCTAAAGGCATAACTATTCAAAATTCGTGTACATTTGAGAATTTCTAAAAGCTAAAATGCACAAAGAATCAGTGTATTTGTGAGGGATGCATATGTTTTTTCGTCATGACTGTAGTCAGTTCCGTTAATTTACAAAGTATTTATTGAAATATGACCAGGATACATCATTGTATACGATAAAGCTGGCGGATTACGGATGGTCCAAAGGTTCAAAATATACTCGAAATCTGATACAACGTCTTCATTTGCAATGATCCTCCTGGGCATTATGAATCATTAAAAGCGGAACAGTTTAGAAATTCCATCACCAACGCTTGTTCAAACGCGTTTCTGCGTTTCTTAACTGTAAAATTTCAGACAGTATTAAGGCAGAAAAGTCATTGTGAATCATACTCTTCTCCTTCGAACCATTGCAGTTTAGCAACCAAAAAATGGAACGCATCTCATTGATTTTGTTATTCATCCACCTGTGGACTGTCATTCGTCAAAGTCATATCTACTTGTCAAAGGACGGTTTTGCCGCTACTGTTTACAAAATTGAAGCGTCGTCTCTTCTAGCTTCACATCGCTCAACCGCTCTTCCTCATTCCAGGTTATTTAATGATTTGTTCAGGTAGAAATTTTAGTACAGGTCAATCAATCTCTGCAACTCTGTATTGTAGGTGGCGCAACCGTCGCCATGGCATTCCCAGCGCGAATCAGAAAAGACTTCGACGCAAAACGGTCGCAAAGTGAAAAATAGCCTACTTTTGCGCCCACTTTAACGACAGCCGCGGACCGATGTCCTCGTACGAAGACCGCTGTTGTATTTTTAACGCAAGTGGGAAATAGTGGCGTGCGTCGTCCTTTTCGATCGACCACACAACTCCGTCCCACGGAACCTGTACAAATGAGGCAAACAGTTATGTTGCGCAACTGAAACGAATGCATACCTCTGTGCCATCCTAATGGAACGGGTACAGCTCAGTAACGGCGCCAACTGCGGACAGTTCGTCATTGACGAATCGAGCACAGAGTTGGGCAAAGTTCAACTGATCGCTTCCAGACATCATCTCAAATGAAACCATGTTCCGCTTGGAACACGAATGGTTAAAGCAGAAGCCATCGTCACCCCGTCGCCGCCAGGCTGTCAGATCATGCGCTATCGGTATATTACATATAGTTTAGCGTAGGCGGTGGCAGAATGTCTCATTCCCTGTCGCCTTCAGACTTCCACATCATGCCTTACCGGTTTACTTAGCAAATGTATCGACAGAAAATGCTTTGCCAGTTCACTCATTGCTCATCACATACTTGAATAGTCAACATTGCTTTAGGTTGCAAGGTTGCCCATTCTCTCCAACTCTGTCGTTCTCACACCAGAACATGCTTTGTCAGCTATCTCTTCGCTCGTCGTGCATTTGAATAGTAAATATAGCTTCAGGGTTAAAGCGCACCCATTCTGCACAGCTCTGTCGTTCGGTCGCCAGAAAATGCTGAACCAGCTCTCTTCGCTAGTAGCAAACTTGAAAAGTAAATAGTGCACCAACACACAAGCACCCAATCTCTCTGCAGCTCTGTTGTTCGCTCATAAAACACATTGGTCTGTTCTTCTGTAATGGACACAATTCGTGATACGTCGTTTTCTGCCCTTACTTAAGCCTTGGCCATAACATAATGGACGCGTTTCCCATGCAGACTATGAAATCAACATAACAGTATGCATGGATTTCTACCTTTAAGTAGGCCTAAGCCGCAAAATGAGAATCATGTCTCCATTTTAGGTTACGAAAGCAATACGGCCATAGTCGTCGTTTTCTGCCCTTTCCAAAGCCTAGGCCATAAAATGAGGATCAGGTCTCCCTTTTAGATTATGAAACCAACACGACAATGGGCATCGTTTTCTGCCCATTCCCACTATCACCTCCACCATTTTCTCCCGCCTCTTCACCACGACTTTCAACGCTCCTCAATTTTAGTGCCCGCAACATTGCGCCCAATCAGCATTTGCCTAAGACATCTGAAGTCGATCAATCGGCGAAGCCGGAAGTACCGCCCCCAAGGGGTGGAGGTGGGGGCTGAGATTGACCTGTGCCGACATTTTGAACGTTAAAATACAATAGTGCTTTAAGCCACACAAATTGCATAATGAAATGACTTTTCTCAGAAAAGTAATGGCGCCACAACATGGACGCTATCCAAGTATGCTGTAGGTGCATCCTTCTCCTGGCTGAATCCAGATAAGTGACAGTATAATCAAGGTCCAGATAATTGAGGGGTCTCGATGACCAAGGTTTTACTGCGTACTCTTATTAGTCCGTGAACATTCAAAACCACAACCGTTGGTAGGGCTACAATGCACATGTTCTCTGGCGGGTGGAATGAATATTTTATTGCTTTCCCATAAACTTGCAGTTTGCTTTGTCATTGCACTTTACTAACACAGAAGAGAACTAATAGTATGAGGGTTGGAGACTACCTTAGGACCCGGGTAACTTGACTATCTCTTCACAGTTGACAAGTTCATGTTGGAATAACACATGACAGGACGAATGGGTGTTCAAGCTTCTGCTGAACGGGAATTTTGAAGAGCGTGCAACAGCAAATGAAATAACATAGTGATTCGTTCCTTGTGAACGGTACTGCCGCTTTCCATAATGGTATTTGTTTGGCTGTATACAAAATGCAAGTAGGTACTGGGAAGTATTCTTACTGCAATGCTGAATAGTGAGGCACTGATTTAGCGTTCTCAGCTAAACTTATCAATTCTATATCTGCGTAAGACTGAATGAAGAAGAAGTGATGCAACCTGCATGATGTATTAATTTTCAATGCAACACTTCATGATATGCAGCACTACTTTGGCATGATTACTAATTTGTACTTGGAATTGGGCGCTGAAATTGCACGGGGCGGCATGAGGACAGATCTGAAGGTCGGAGTAAGGGCACGTACAGGGAGATGAGCCGTCAAATATGGAGTGACCGCAAAAGCGGTAATCGGTTATTGGTGAACGACTGACAATTTAGCCTGTGCCACCGCGTCAGTGAATTGGCAGTACGGCTACGAACTGACCCCGCGGCGAACGCTCGCGGTGAACTAACGTGCTGCGATCAGGGAAGCAGCATTGAATACCACAGATCATATAAACTTACGCATAAGTTTCGCATATTGTAGCATTATTACAATATCATTGGCGGACGTTTTGTCCTACTTCTTGATGCCACGACGATAGAAACATTCTGCAAAGAACAATTCGCGGAAAGATCACGGCCACGTGGTATGGATAGTGCAGAGCCGAATGTGAAGAACAATAACAAGAAAGTGCAAGAGAAGAGTATACGTGGCTTGCGACACGGAGCTACTGCTGAAGAATTACGTGAAATGAATTTTTATCAAAGCAATACTAAGGTCGACCTGAGTCGACCAATGTTTGTTCGACTCATTCGGCAAATAGAGGAGGATGTAAAGCGGAAACATCTCTGCTTTGACACGCGGCACTACAGACGTTACACGGTGGAGCAGAGGAATACCTCATTAAACTTTTTCAGGACACAAACGCTGTAAGCACGCGCACCAAGAGAAAGACCGTCAAACGTGAAGACTTTCGGTTCCTTTATCTAATTCGCTCTGTGTACTGCATGAATTGATGATCTCCTGCATAGTTACTCCCATGTGATGAAGTTGTCAATCTATGCGCGTTGAAATTGGGTACATACCTTCCATATTTATCATCATAGCATTACTCACATTTACATTCATTTGGAAATGACTATTGCACTATGGTTCTTACGAGCGCCAGTGAATGAAATTGCTATGAACTTGAGCATTCTTTGAAATATTGCACGCGCACAGGGAGGATAGTGAATGTTAGACAGGGTTTACGTAACGTCGTTGCTGATGAGTTGCATAAGGTGTTACATAGCAACTACAGGAATGTACTTGCAATGCAGCCTACACACAAATTGCCTACGCTGCTGAGTTGTCTTTGGTGTATGGAATAAAAGGTTTCCAACAAGGTATGAGCCCAGCATGCTTCCTCTATACCTGCTCCTATTCAGAGGAGTCGACGAAGTTCTCGACATGATTTGCCAGGGTTTCCCCGTGGTGGACAGTGCATTCGTGAAATAATGTCTTACCTCGTCGTCTGTCAACTCTGCTTGCAGACTGGAACGTCAAAACTGACGGTAGGGATGTGCATTGATCAGAATACACTTACTGTCAAAACGTTATGAACCAAAGTAGCCCAAAGCGAAAAGTCAACGACTCCTGACAAGTTTGCAACTACATGAACACTGGGACGAACGAAACATTGTTTGTTTTGCGTGCTGCGTGAAATCATTGAAACCTTATTGCCTTTCACCATTTTAAATTTTCTAGGCCTCAGTGACTAGCGATTATCATACCAGTGTGCCATTAATCTTGTCAGGGCTCTACCAGGGTCCCTATCACACTCCAGTCCTCCCCCTGCCTGAGGGACCTCTCACCTTCAATCCACCCTGTGCCTGTGTAGTTCCCCATTGGGAATTACTGGGTTAGTCTAATGATGATTGAGTACACCGCCACATTGATCAAAGTCAAGGATATTGAAAGTGGGGATGAAAAAGCGGGAGAAAATGTGGGAAATTGATATCGTGGATGGAAGAGTGGAGATACATTAGAAAAGTAGATGGTGATAGAACTTGAGTAGCTTGAATAGGCTAAAAGATAGCAAATCTTCACCTGTTTGTTGGCTAAAGGTTAGTTAAGGGCAGAAGAAGATTCCTATGACTGTGTTGCTTTCGTAATCTATATGGGAGTCATAACCCTTATGTCAAAGTTTAGGCTTAGATAAGAGCAGAAAACTGTGCTTATGGTGGTATCGTTTTTGTTGGTAAACTTTGATGTGATTTACTTTTGCTGTTACTTAAGGTTAAGATGAAACATTAACTTTGTGCAAAGGTATACGCTTCGATAGTGTCAGAAAGCGAAGCATGTGATGTAAACGTCGTGTCGTGAATTGAGTCCGTAACAGAGAAGGAGACTAGTGTTTGCTACGAGTGAACGACAAAGCGGGAGAGAGTGCGCGAGCTTGCAAGCTGAAGCCATATTTACTATTCAAAAAGTGTGATGAGCGAAAAGAGATTTGGCTCAGCGTTTTCTCACTTGATATATGCTAACTAAAAAGATAAGGAATGATATGGCAGCCCGGCGGCGATGGGGTGACAATGGTTTTTATTCTCGCCTCCGCCACACTGAAGCGATAAGGTATGATGGGGTGATGATGCGATCTGCTGTCGCCATACGCGTTCGAAGCGGAACATCGTTCCATTTGAGAGAATGACTGATAGTTAACCGTTGAACTTCGCGCAGCTCTGTGCACGATTTTTCTAATACTCTGCACCATTACTGAGGTGCACCCACCGCGCAAGGATGGCATGGCGATGTGTGTTACTTACAGTTGTGTAACAATAAGTATTCCTTCGCTTGTACAGTTTACGTGTGACTGACATGCTTGGAAGATCGAGAAGTACGACGGCGCCAGTCTTGATTAACTTGTATTCAAGGCAAAGGCCAGTTATCGATAGAGGAAGACGTTTCACGGCTAAGTCTTTTAAGTGGGCGCAAGGGTAGGCTTTTTTCATTTCACCTGTTTGCTGACAATCACATTAAGCAAGATCAGAAAATATTGACACACAGACATTTGAAAGAGCAGATATTTGCTTTTGACATATTTCACTTCGTAATAAGCTTCTGCAAAATCTGAGACAGAAAAGTAATTACAGCATGGAATTTGAAGATTGGTTTCTTTGTAACAGGGCAGTGGATCATATTTGGATGTTAGGGTCGAGGCACCAGTTGAGTCTTGTTCATTGATACATGTAGCCTCTAAGCATTGCTCCTTATCGCTGATGACAGAACCAGTGGATTCTGAAAGCAACGAAATAATCGCAGATGCACTTCTAGCCTGTTTTTCCCAAACATAACGTTCAGGGGTGGCACCTTGATGAACATGTCAGCAAGTTGCTCATGACTCAGTGTATACCTAGACCTGCTTACCTAGTTCCTTGCCCAAGACGAGTAGTCAACTGCGGAAGTGACGTCATATGCACGTACATACATTGTGACTGCTCAAAGACCTTGCTTCAGGTATTTCTGCCGTTGCAATCTCTACTGGAAATATGAATCTTATGTTTAGGTCAGAGCTTAGGTAAGGGCAAAAATGATGCGTATGGCCGTGTTGCTTTCCCAACGTTCTGCCATTACCATGTTCAAGGCGAACGATTCCCAACGGGACACATGGGCCCCTGGAAGGTGATGGCTTCGTGCAAGATTCCTGACAAGATTAATGGCACTCAGGTGTGATAATGATAGATCACTGAGCACTAGGAAGTTCAAAATGCTAAATGGTGATATGAATTCAGTGTCTTCATGCATGTTGAGAAACAAACATGGTTTTCGTTCACTTGAGTGTTCGTGCAGCTCTGAACTTGCCGATTAATGCCGTACGACTGTTGAGTTCTTCAAACAGCGACTAAAAATGAAGACACTGAGCCGAGAGTATTTTGTCAAAGAGGAAGAGAAGGCTATCAAAGGGGCTCAGATGGAACAATTTGCAACAGAGATTTTGGCGTGCAAGAAGACTGCCGGCCGTTCCTACATTCCGAAAACTGGTGCCTTACAACGAAAACAAGTATTCATGGACCAAGTTGGGATCTTGCGAATTGCTACGACGTTAACGAACGCAGAGTTTCCCAGGGAGGAAACGAAAAATCCTACTGTTTTGCAGCGCAAGCATGCCCTCACTCGTCTTTTTATTCGATCAGAGCACCAAAATGTTGGTCATCTTAGACTCAACAGCACCAGAGCAAAACTAAGCCGACGATTCCTTATCCCAAACTGTATCTCGACTGTAAAACAAGAAATCTTCCTGTGCAAAACGTGCCGGAAGGAACGCCCAATCACTGTGCGAGTACAGGTAGCCAAAGTACATGGCAATCGTTTACAGTTTCATGGATTTCCGTTTGCCGACTGTGGAATGGACTTTTTCGAACTGTTTTTTTTCTAGGAAGCGGAAAAGATGGCGGCTTATTTTTATATGCCTCACCACAAGAGCAGTTAATCTCGAGGACTGCATTTCGACAAGCGATGAGTCGTTATTGTCGGCCCTAGAGCGTTTCATTCAAAGACGAGGTAAGCCAAAGACCATACGCAGTGTCCAAGAGTCGTCATTTGTAAAGGCTACAAAAGAAGTTTAGTAAGGCGTTAGCAACAGAGATGGAATGCGCAATTCAAGACCGGTGGAGGATCGATTTTAAGTTCAACCCTGCGGGGGGGATCGTGGCAAAGAATGATCCAAGAGGTTAAGAAGATCATGAAGTCAACTGTTGAGTCCGCCACCGGAATCAACGAAGAAGCGTTTCAGACGTTGTTAGTTTGTGCAGTAGGTATTCTTAACCGTCGACCAATCGCCTTTGATGAAAATGGGTTTCCGATTTGCCCGTTTGATATTGTTTCACCTGGGAACAACGAGACTCAGGGATTTCCGTCGGGAATGTCGAGCTTAGAGGTGTTGCGTCAAGTACGCCAAGCTGCTCAAAGGTTTTCGAAGAAATAACATTAGTTTCACTGGTCGACATTGACGATGGACCGGGTCTTTGGAAGCCAAGGAAGCGCTTGGCTAAAACCTGGAGACCCAGTGCCACTCCGTGAGGGAAGTAACCCAATCGTGGATTCGTACACGACGGCAAGGATCATCAAAGTGTTTCTCTCCGACGATGGGTACGCCAGTTCCGTACACGTAGAGACACAAGATGGCCGTCCGTTGGTGCGCGATATCAGCTGAATTTCGATCATAGAGGGAGCGGGTCTGGAGCGAAAAAGGATGCCGGTAGCAGGACCGCCATCGAGAAGAGTGTGGCGTCCAGAGCCGCAGACCATTTCTCTTGGCTGAATCGCAAGGGCATGAGGGAACCTGAAAATAAGAAGCGGAGTACGGTTGGATCCAATATTTTTCCATGTTTTTTCGTTTTTTCTTTCCATCCTTGGAAGCACAGTCCACCATTTAGCGAGTTTTCGTGAAGTAAACTATTATACACGTCCGGACCCGTGTCTTAACGGACGGTGGAATGCGTTCAGGTATTCACGTGTCAAGAGTTAATGGAAGGCACCCTCCTGCTTGTGTGTCAGATAAACCTGTCACTGGAATACTTTGCTTAAATAATGATTTCTTGATTTGCAAATAATGATAACAACCAGAAAGTGGCGTTTCGGAAAAAGAAAAAGTCCCTTCGCACCATGACGGCTTGCAACATGAACGCCATTTATTCATTTAATAAGTCTATTGTACTCCTTGGCGAGTCTGCATAATATAATAGAAAGTCCGCGTAACCGAGGCTTTTTGTGTACACCTTTTGACGCAGTAACAACTTTCCCCATGCGCACAACCACTATACCAAGCAACGCTTTTACGTTTGCAATGTCACACCAGATCAAACAACAAGTTTATTTTACTCAACTGCAGTGAACACAGTGAAAAATTATGAAAACATATGTCGTAGACAAAATAGTTATTACGCAAATCATGCGCTCATTGAAGAATGCCAGAGTGTAGGAGATCCAATGGCCACAACGGGTCTTTTCTGTTTCGTTCCCCCTACCTGATTATCATGTCGCTAGGGGCGCTGGGGGCGCTAATGACGTTTCTCTTGCCGAACGCTGATATAAAATGCCACGAAGATGGCGCCGAGATGCATTAGGGATCGTAAACTTCAAGAGCCTTTGTAAGATGCCTTCGTAAGTTAAAAGGGAGACGTGTCTCTTATTTTATGGTTTAGGCTTAGGTAAGGGCAGAAAACGATGCCTATGGTTCTGTTGCCTTCGTAAGTTAAAAGGGAGGCATGTCTCTTATTTTATGGTTTAGGCTTAGGTAAGGGCAGAAAACGATGCCTATGGTTCTGTAGCCTTCGTAATATAAAAGGGAGACATGTCTCTTATTTTATGGTTTAGGCTTAGGTAAGGGAAGGAAAGATTGCTTCGAGCGCTCGGCCTGCAGAATGTGACGGTGCCGTCACCTATGTCTCCAACAATTAACGGACCAATCAGCGTGGGGATGACGTCATACCAGGAAGTTACAGTATGACGGGGAACGAGACAGAAAAGATCCGCCACAACCATTTTTATTCCGTAATTCTTGTATGACGCGAAGCGATGATAGCGGTCACACTGCCCAAATGAGTGTTGACCTGCTCAAACAGGGATCGCTTATTTTCTCCAGATACATTTCTTGTTCGTGAAGTGCAACAGAGGCATTGCGACGCTCGAACAGCTGATCTTTGGTCTGGCACAATTGGTATTGTTTTTTGACAAGGTCCACTTTGTTAGCCAGGCGCTGTTCCACATGCCGCATTACTGTGACGTTTCCAATTGTCCAAATGGATCCTCCATTGTGCAGCATGACCAAATGGTACGTACCGATCGATATTTTAGCCATACTGCACATCCTATGGTCAATGAGTAACTGCGGCGTAATGGCTTTTCTAATAATTTGTCCATTTGGTCCGCCAACCATCAGGCCACTTGGGGCATCTTTGCCGCGGTAAGTGCCCCATACAGATACTGAGCCCTTTTCCGTCAGCACTGCGCTGTGACAGTCGCCGGAAGTTACCATCACGATCTCGCCGTGCACCTGCATATCTTCGGCTTTAAACTCCACGGGTCGGAAGGTGAAGTCCGCGTCATCGTCGGTTTCTGCCCTATTTTCGTTGAGGCGTTGACGACCCAGTGGGCCATCGTCCTTGCACCCCGTGGAGTACATCAATCCGGCGAAGTAAAACATCAGCATGGCCTAAAGCTGCATATCATTCGTTCAGCAGCTTCACCATGAGCAGCTGACAAATCTCTCCAGGAACATATTCTTCAAGATTCTTTAGTTTTTCCAAAAGTCATTGGTGGCATTGCGGTAATTGTACCGCCACTGTTCTGACTGCAACGTTGTCAATGCTTCGCAATATGGCAATATCGTTCATCCAAATGGAGCAGGTAGTACACGTTGGGGATCTTTCGGATTCACTGTACTTTTGGAATGCTGCCTCAGCGCTGCATATCATCGTCCATTAGGCAGCGTCGATGCAAGCGCGCATATCATAATTTAAAGAGCGAAGTTGCGAAACGACCGCACAGAGGACGCTTGGCTAACATAAGTGACATCGAACTCACAAGGAGCTTACACTGTCATAGTGTACGATATCTGATTTGCAGGCATGGGCCTATTGATGATGACGCGATAGTAAAGTTGATTATTTAACTATAGGCAGGTTGCTGGCAAATCATCGGGTAACATAAATTCATCCGCTAAAGCACGCTTACTTTCGCTATGCTACTGCGAGATTTTAATGACTTCACTAATCATAAAACAGAGGACGGAGGAAATGCGCTTCCTGTGCCACTTAATGCTTGTTAGACGTCAGTGGCGTTTCAGGTGAAATACTTTGAGCACCCCCTTCTTAACGAGTTGACTGCGAGTCACTATAAATTTCATCTGTCACCTGTTCATGAACAGCGCCTAAACCTGTTGTACAATAGTCCATGAAAAACGTATCCCATCCTGTTGTAATGAATTGTTCAGGTTGAAAGATTCCTTTCCAGAAGAAGAAACCATCCAGATTTTGGATATGCATGGTTTATTAATAAGCCTGCACAATCTGATGCACGGATCAATGCCTTCACAACCAAATGGTTCAATGGGAAAAGGAAAAAGCGGTGGATAGCAAGCTTCACTTTTTGGACGGGCTAGTACTCTCAGCAAACAGCGTTCTAAAGACAACAGTTTATCGAGATGCACCGTATTCTGATATGGACCAGCACTTGACATTCTATCAGTACCTTTCTACTAAACGAAGTATCATGAATGTGAAGCTGGATAAGGCTTTACGATTTGTGATTACTTGTATTCGACTCAAGAAATTGGGTACATAAGGAGAGCATTCATGAACAATGGCACAATGTCCGTGGCAGTGGTAGTGGCATGTCGATCATCGAAAGTAGCGTACATCGTCCAAGGTCTGACGTGACTAATGTCAAGGTGGATCAACTGATCACACTTGTGTTACATAATGTAAGAGGGTGTAGGCACAGCAAGCTTTTATTCAACAGGCAAGTCAGAGCGAGAAGAATAACGACGCCGCTACGAGCGGGACAGACAGAATAATGATGATCAGGCGTCAACTTACAGTAGCCTTCGTAAAACGAAGGACGTAGTCGCTACAAGGGGTTGGTAAAAATTAACCAACAAGGATTGGAGATAACTTTCTGAATGTTCTTTAAGAGCTCTTTCAACCTAGTGATCCTCCTTAGGAGTGATAATACCAAAGCGTTTGGGAGGAGATTCGATGGAACACGTACAAAATTAAGTGTTCCTACACCATATCCCACATAGGGGAAAACAGTTCACTCAATAGATACCGTGAACACTAGTGAGCTGTCGAATTTACGATACGCCTATGAGCAAACGAGAATGAAGAGAGACAAAGGAGAGAAGACGTCTGCAGCCCCTGGTACTACGGGTAAATTCTGAAAAGGTAATGTGGTCCTCCGGGGTTGGGCTTTTCGCTCAATGTGCAAGCGATCGCCAACATTACATGACTTGTTACGAAAGCCGTTTTTTCCGCAAGATGATTATGAAAACACTGTCCATTATGCATAACAGTTGCTTCAGTCACGACAAGGATGCTGAGATCAGCTAGGTCTGGTCAGCGCAAATCACTAAGGCCGCTTGCTGTACCCTACAGAGCAGATCCACACTCCGCCTTTCATCCAATTTAGAATTTGTCCTATAACGCTAGTCGCTGATTACGGATCTGATTCTCTGTAAGGTTTGATAGCATTTGTTAGAAGTACTTTCAAAATTATGCTCACTAATTTGCATTATACCCTTTCTACTTTAATAAGTGAGCCTGTGCCCAAGCAGTAGGGCTGATACACTTGATTAGATTAATAATGAATCTTTATGAACTATCTGTACTTCATCATCATGGATTGTTGATTTAAAAATGGTGGTTGTGCCCCTCAAGTTAATCAGTACAAATGTACAGAAAAACACCCTAATCCAGGCGCGTTAGGGCGGAGGATAGTCCGGATTACAGAAAAATCTGGTTTATGGAAGATCCTTACAGTAGGTCATAGAAAAGCACGCACGCAATGCAATTGTAGATGTAGGTTCCTGGCGTCCACAGCGCGATGTCAAGTCTCTGTAAACGGGAGTTAGTTTACGAGGGTGACGAAGTCCGTCTGACCTAGGAAAACGACTGACCATCGGAAACCGGTTTCTTATATGGCGTGGACGCTGTACCGCAAAGCGCCCTCGTTGTGAGCTTACTTTGCAAGTGGTCTACTAGCTCTCGACGCCTAAGGACAGCCGTTAGATGTCTAATGTACCCGCCTTGACGTCCTCATGTAGTGAGTGAAAAAGAAAGGCGCTGACTGTTGAAGAGAAAGTTTAGGTACTGGGAAGTTATGAGTGAAATGAGAAAGCATGTGGCAGTAAGATTTTCCTTTGTCATGCGGGCACCATAATAGCGAAGAGCGAAGCAAAGAGGGACATGATTCGTACCTCTGCATCATTAATCGTTGAATAAGTAGCACAGACAGGTCGGAGTCCCTTTTTCTAAACCCTGCTTATTTGCGACCTGCTCCTTTATTGTTCACAGGTGAACTACTTTCCCGGCGATGCGCCGCAAAACCCAATTTTCCTATACTTTACCTGTCTCGCATAATGCGTTCTCGTGTACCGCGATGTTTTCCAGGAACTAACTTTAGCGTTATGTATGAACAGATTATAGTTTTATTCGACTGAAAAACACCAGGTCTTTGATCCACATTTCTGTTATTTGGGGAAAACTAAATCTCGAGGTGCCTTCCTGCAGTCAACTTATTGGTCGAGATTGGCTCGGCAGATCTGTGGCTGGTCTGCGCCTACGCTAACGTATACTGAAAGGACCGTTGGCTGGTTGTTGGCTCCTCTTATAGCCGTTGCCGCCAAGTGACTGCCGTTTCGCACAGGTAGCCTAATCATGTTTAATGTATGCGGCCGTACTATTGTTCTCTTCCACGATCCGGAATAGAGAAGGGTCTGGTTTATGAAGGTCTGGATTAAGGAAGCGTTACTGTATCCAGTTATGCATGCTCAAAATTGTTTCGTTTATTATGTACTGAAAGAACTTGTGATCCTATACTGTTCGCCGTTGCATTGTCAACAGTTCAAAGTGTAAGTGCTGAAAGCGCTGGTCGCTAACCTAAGGGCTCAGCTTGTGTACGTTTCTTTCAAAGGGCATCCCACCCGTCTGGCTGTCCCCACATTGCCGTATTTGCATTTGGGGTCACTTTAAATCATTTTGTCAAATAATTTAAAATACATGTTTATCGACGCCGCACTTCAACGAGCATCTTAAACTCAATAGGCCGCGAATGTCCTGTAGTCTCATAGTACTGTTTTATGAACAGGCTTGTTTCTTTCTGTACAATACACATTTTACTGACGGTGACAGCTGGATGCTCTGTCAAAAACGGGACAGTACTGCGAGCTAGCAAGTATGTGGTTCCTCGGAACGAAGATGCAGGAAATTATTATGCAAGTGTGAAGAGCATGCCATGCACAGATTGGACCATTGCTCTTTCACTCTTTGGCACTGGTTTGTTCCAAGCAGTGGACATTCTCCTGCAGACATGTGAACGCTGGAAAGAGATCATCAGGAACGCGTACCTTTCATTTCTTGTCGGAGCTCTGCTTTTTGAGCTGATACTACTTTTTGTCGTAATACTTTCTTCAGGAACGGCGAACATTCCACCAGGTTCGGCAAGTCGCTTGCATTGCCAGGGCAAACAGTCGAGCGAGGAAGAAACTTGTGCCGCCATGATGAAAGCGAAAATATCCATGAAAAATTGATACACCTATACCTCTCTATAATTACGCCTCGCTTTATTGCGCTTCGCTATAATTGCGCCCACGGCGCCTGCAACATTCACTATGTAAACTTGCTGTCGGTCCGCGCTGTACAGTTCATCTCTATTCTTCGAAGTGAGGATACTTAAACGTAGGCGGACGAGCGACCTGTTAACGACTAGCTAAGAGTTCGGCTTATGAATAGTAATTTTTTAGCAATAACGATGTGTTATCTACGGCAATTGCGTTGTGCTTTAGTCTCAGTCTCGTTGCACATATTATATACAGTGGAGAAGCGAGGTCTTCTTCACCAGGACAACTGTACTCCAGCGCTATGAAACCAACATCTCACCTGACTGGCTATATTGCGATATTCGTTTTATTGCGGTGGCCTGGAACCAATTGTGCAACTATCGTGATGTATAGGTGTAATTGCTTAATAATACGCACTCATTGGTATCTAACGAGAAAGCGCTGAGTAAACTTGCTGCAAAGCGTGAACGAATGTTATTCAGAATTTTTAGTGGGGTTGACTTGGCAGAAAGTGCACACGCACACGGCAAATTACAACGTTCAAAAAGCTAATCAGAGGACACACGTACAGTGTTGATCTAGCTAGCTTATGAACATTTCAACTTGCGTTTAAGATACCCAACTCTGTGTGTATCATTTCTCGAAAGTGGCCGCTTTTAGAGTCTCGAAAATCTAGATGCCTGAATGTTCAAAAGCCGGAAAATCAGAAACCTCAACTCTCAAAATCCAGAAAACTGCTATCAATCAAAATGAAAAATAGCATGTAAGGTCTATTATTTACAACTGCAGAAGGGGAGTTATGGACTTCATTCCGCTGATGCTGATTTCGTTAAAACATCGTGAACCTGAGTAGAGTTATGTTGTTTTAAGAAATTTGATCAAACGCTCCAACAACGTACTCTTATACCTAATACAAATGCATTTTTTCTGATTGGTAATTGTTTGCATCCGTCTTTATAACTGCACTCTTATATAACAGCAGTTCTCATCGTAGGGACTGTTTGCTGAAAGAGCCAGCACACCTCTAGGAAGGGTGCGAAAGAGCACCAAATCTAGGGGGCTGGGGATTAATTGGTACATAAGATATACTGTTACAACTATGTACATAATCGCTATGCTGTAACTTAAAATTTTATGATCTCTGGATATGTATTACTTGCTGCAGTCCGTGAAAGCTCCTCCTCCTCATATTATTCGATTTGTTCGAATAAAAAGTAAAATGGATACATATGCCGTAAACCTCAGAAAATACGTATATATGTACACATACAATAACCTGGGTTTATGGTAGTTCACTCAGGATCACCCGGTGTGTGTGCAGAGTTCGTGACCCACTAACTCATATTGTCATTCCGTGCTGTACCGCATCCATTACGTCGGGCCGTGTCTTTTGCGGAGCGAGTAATATACGGATCACCCGCGGCGCACTGTTTGAGTGGTAGGGTACGCTGCCATATCAGGTCACAAATTCAGGAAATTGCGTTTCCCTGCTCTTCGCTTTTAATTAAACATACATGCTGTACTTTTCACCAGTTTACCTGACTACTAATTCTACAAGAATTAGGAACGCTAACAAAACTCATTCCTACCCTACATTTGACATCACTGGTTATTAATGAAGTAGAATCCGGTAGGCTTTCAGCATGACCGCTTTTCTGCAGAATGCAGTCTCTGCCCTTTGCTGCCTGCTTTCCAGCCAACACTATGATTGTTGGAAGCTGCATTTGGCTATCTCCCATATGAAACACGTTTACTATTTACTTGAATCTTCAAGATTATCTTCATGAAGACTGCGGTACATGCCCTTTCGTTTGCAAAAGTCACTGAATGTCTGTTTTACCGTGAAAGTTTTACATTGTCGCAAAATTTACGAATGACACCTCAGATAATTTACACTCAGCAAAAAATAACTCAATGTGGGTAGAATTCGGCTAAGTGCTTTACGGAGAGGAAAGTGTGCCGGCAAATGGTGACTTTGCGCATCGCATGAATTGTGTGCCCGCCGGCGCATTTGTTCACCTATGTATGGAATGCGTTGTCATACCGGGAGACGGTTGCTTCGCTTTCATTCAGTTCGTCATTGTCATGGAGCGCTCGCTTTATCTCCATTGTCATTATCGTCCCCTTGTTTACGGACTGTTTCCTTGCTTACTGCTTTCCTGCAAGTGTGACGCACTTTCTCTTTCACGTCCGCATTGCAAATTCCATTCTTTCTGTTGTGCTTACACAATGTAAAGGTGCACTGTGATTCTCAAAATGAGAGAAGATAACGAGCACTTTGTATGAATGGTAGGACATTGCAATGCTGAGTTATTGCGATAACATAACGCGTGATGAGGGAAAGCAGTTTTTTCTTTATGTCACAGAATGCAGGCAACGGTGAGCATGTCTTTTTCTTAACTTTCCCATATTGTCGTTGGTAAAGAAACGGCAATAATGCTTCTGCAGAATAAAGTTCCCCTTCAGAAAATAACCAGCACTTGCGGGTACCCTATGGTCCTGCAGAACAGGAGTAGCCACGGTTCTCATCGGAGATACATGAGAAAGAGCTGCTTAACAGAACCGTCCTTACATACGTGAACATGACTTGAAGCGGTGATGGTTGAAATCCTAAAAGAACGGAATCCCGAAGTCGTAGTCCTGAATTGACGAAATGCTGAATGGTCGAAATCTCGAAAATGGAATTATTCATATAGGAAACAGGAGAATGTGATAAAAGTTAATTTTCTTCATTGATCTTTGGTATCTTTGTAACGGATCTGTGTATCATGTTTATGATATTACGGTTGTAGCAACTGCTGATACTTTTTCGCTGCGAAACAGTCCAACCAGCGACTGGTTGGTTAGTTATGTTAGTGGAAACAGGCAAAAAGTGAACGTAGGAGAGCTTATCTCAGAGCTTTCGTGATTACCTGATTCCGTCGTCAACCATAAAATCGAATGCCGTGTTCGCTTAATTAATGCCTTTAATGCGCACTATTCGCACGTTAGATAATTGTTGATGGCGGTCATTTTCACCGCTCTGCTTTAAGACTCTTCAGGGAGTCCCACGCGGCCATTCAACACGTCAGATGACTCATAGAAATCTCGCCGGCATCACGTAACATGTCAGAAGTTAGGTTACGTAGGAATTAGCGCCGGTGCTAGTCTGCACATCCTGAACAATAGATCACGTAGCAGGCCATTTTCTTTCATGATACGCATGTTCGAGTGCAGCTAACCGACGATACCTGAGAAAGCTGTTAAACAGACTTATACATCAGCCAAAAGGCAAAATCCGGTTCAGCTCTTGTAAAATAGCTGGACATTCTACAGTATCCGTTAGTTAATTAAGCAAGTCTTTGTCAAGGTTGCGCCATGGACCGGCGGTCGAGCGTCGGCGATTGTGGCGACACCAAAGTAAGAAATTGCGCATTTGTTCTCCGGGGAACAATGGAACCGAAAGCCTGGTTTCTCTGCATACACCGTGGGATAGTGCAACAGTGGTTACGTTCCCATGTTTCCAAGTCCCTCAGTCGACAGTACCGCGCTACTTGTCCCTCTCACTTGGTGCGCAGCTTGCAGTATGCAACGGCTGCCATTTTCGCTGATACCTAAGCCTAGGCGTAAACATAACGTATCAATTTCATCAGCACTACCTCTGTGCTCACCAATTCGTGCGTTATTCGCTTTTCGCTAAATTCACACTGCATACGTGCCCTCTGACGTGCAATGGCTACCGAACCTTCACACCATGCGCGTCGTCTGATCTCTAAGCGGCGTCGCTCATGTGAATGAATTCGGCAATCACAGGGGAAAGTTTACCTGGACAAAGTCTCCCTAGACATACCGAATGGCGCGGAGATTGGACTGCGATCCTTCTCAAGAAAGAAGGACACCATTTGGGTCAAGAGGTACTGCAACTCATAAACGTTTCCGGCATGCGCAGGGGCTAGAGCCTGCGCGATGCGATCATCTGAGCGCAGGTCGAGTGATAGAGGCGCCCCTATTCTCCTTCCTGATTCTTCAGTGTGTTCATTCGAAGGATGAATCAAGCCGCAGCCCTAGGTTCGATGAAAACTCCTCTAAGCCGCTGCATTGCGTTCGACGAAAACATCTCTCTACATAGGCGCTGACGAATTCCTTTCCCTAATTGAGCCACCGGTCCCCTAGTAATCCATTCGTAATGTCTGACACCCATGCAACGGTACTGAACTGCTCAGCCCTGAACAGCGTGATACACGATGAAGAGCATGCAGTTCGTTTCCTTCAGGACAGGGGCATCTTGCACCGCCAAAGAAGGTGGTCTTACGGTGAGCAGATGTCCCAGTCCTTAGGAACGTCTGCACGTCTGTCCTGGTGAAGATGGATGAAGACGCACTGCTATAAGAACGTCGACATGCGTACGGGCACGTGGTGTGAAGGTGAGGGACTATGAGCGCGGGGGACATATTATGACGAACAACAATTGCATTGTAAGAGCCAGGTTGCTGCTCACAACAATCATCCGATTCCTTTACGCATGGAGCCACGGTTACACAACGTGTAAGTTCTGCGATCAAGAACTGGGTATGACTAACCTAACGGCAATCGAGTGAAACGTTCAGAGCAGCAGCCCCTGGAGCTGACATGCGCCATCCGGTGAAAATAAGAGGTCCAGACCTCACGGTTTAAGTAGAACAAAGTCTCTTCTCACGAGGATAGTACAACCGAGGCTGAACCTACCCACAGCTGTGGGTTTTCAGTGGCGTCTGCCGAAAAACCGGTGAATGCTTCCTCGTGGAGGTTCGTGATCTCAGCAGCGCCACCCTCATCCCGGTGATAAAAGATCGCATTATGCCTGGGACCGCCGTCATTTTGGACGAATGGAGGGGTTCCTGCAATCTGCCGGATGCGGTTTACACGCATTTGCGTGTAAACCATTCGATCAACTTCGTCATCCCGGTGCGCATACGCAGACTGTGGAGTCCCTGTGGTCCAAGGCGAAATGCCTGAACAAAGCACGGTGTTGAACGCACAGGCATATGCTGCCGTCATACCTGTGCGAGTTCATATGGTGCAAAAGACTGCGATCCAGTGAAGACGCATTTGACAAAATTTTGTGGGACATTGCGTCTAACTACACGTCCCAGTGAACTAATCCGGTGATTCGTACAAATGTTGTCATCTTCGACTTCTACATATTTCGTTCTGTTATTAAACTACGTGTGACAATTGTTCATGTGAAACCTCAATAAACACAGTACTTCGACTGAATTTGGTGGTGTTCCGGTTTTCCCTTTTTTTTGATGATACCTGTAATAAAACCGCAAATGCATTACTAGCGGATGGATGGTCGATTATTAGTGATATAACAGGTAAGAACTCCTATTGAAATTTTGGAACGCCCTGGTTCAATCGTCAGCGAAGGTGAAAGGGCTTTCCGAACACCGTAGCAGTGTTCGTTTACTTGACAGTTTCGGGCAGAGGATGTCGACTTCCTAATAGTTTTCTAACCCTCACGGTAAGGCTGGCAACGTCGCTGTTCAGCAGGGATTGCAGGCTTGAGTGCGAATCGCTGCCGTCCTCCAGTTCCTGAGCATCTCGAACTACGCTGCGCCAAAAAATGGCAACGCAACTAAACAGCAAGACGCATTTGACAAACCCTAAACGGCAAGTACATACGAACATCAGAAAGAACACTGCAGCGGAATAAGCGCAGGCCAGCAGCATCATCGAAAACTTCCGAAAGCTCTGAAAGCACGAATCCTTTGCCCATCGCTGACGACAAAACCACGGCGTTCTGCAAGCTTCGATAAGAGTTCTTACTTGTTATATCACTAATAATCCCTCATCCATCCGCTGGTAGGACATTCACACACATTTATTACGTGTATTATCAAAAAACAGAAAAGCCAGAATTCCACCAAATTCAGACATGAAACCCGTTACTAAGCATCCAGTATTCAGTACTTCGACTGCATGAATTGAACGTTGTCAGCTCAACGCGCAAAGTCAAGCGGATACGCGCAGTGCCATCCGTGATTGGACATGCACAACGTAAACGGTCACGTGTAATTTAGTGCGGGTACTATGGTGCTAATGGGTGAAGGCGTGTGCACCACTCAACGGGTGCACAACGTGGCTCAAACAGCACCGCTACTCTTTCGACAATTGTAAGGTGACGCCGAAATTAGCGCGGAATTTATTTCGCATCTGCGAATGCGTCGGCCACGTACTACATGTAAAACGCGCAAAGGTCATGCATGATCGACCGGCTTCGTTCCACAAACGGAGTTCAGCACCGGCGATAAACGCCGGAGCTACTGGAACAAAGGATGATGTAAGCGGGGCATTGTTATAATTGATAATGAAGTTAATGTAAAGGCATTTTACAAGACCCGCCGCATCGTACGGTCTGTTAACAGAAAATAAACTCACAGTGTCCCTGTGTTAATGGGCAGTAAGCATAATGGCAAAACGCGATGAATAATTTTGCACGGCAGAACTGCGAGCGCGCCCTTCGTTTGCCGGCGAAATGCAAGCGTGCCACGGTTCTGCTAACACCGAACACAATGGGAGCTAATAATGGCATCGTCGATCGGCTGATCAGGACCGTGATCAGATACGCGGCTGCAGTAAGTTGATTGGTGCACCAGAGAACATGACTCCAACAGGGAAAATACAAATTTTCTCCGTCAGCAATTTTCTGATCAGTAAAATGTATAAAACACCGCTGTCGGATACCGACTGTATGCCTGCTCTAAATGGATGAATTGTCGTTAGCAAATGGTTTGCAATCAACCTGCGCTTAGTTAACTGAAGAACCCTACGATGTCGTCATCATCAATTTACTCAAACCTGCACATCTTATAGCATACACTGCGACAGTGTGAGCTGCTTGTGCGTTCGAATTCAGTCGATTCGCCGGACGTCCTCTGTGCGGTCGCTACGATGACGCTGTTTGCTGAAGTACGATATGCAGAAACGTTTCACGACGCAGAGCACAGTGACGCTGGCTTATGAGCGATGGTATGCAGCATTCGTCCTGGCTTCCAGTTGGGTGGCAGTGCCTGCTGTGCTGAATGCGCTCTCGCACGGAACGCTTGTGGAACCAAAGTATCATGGTGCGAAGACATGTGGAAGCGGTGCGGTCACGACAATGGAGTTGCCATTACCGCAATGCCAATAGTGACGTTTTTAAGCACAGAGGAATATCTGAAGATATGCTCGTGGAGAGATTCACGAGCTGCTATTGGCGACGCTGCTGAATGAATGATATGCTCTTTCGGGCCCTGAATTACGCCAAGTGGCGTTTTGTTCTCTGACGATATTGCAGCAGGCAGTGGCAACCCTGAAGTCAGTCGATGAGGCTGATGAAATGCTGCAGAAACTATCATAAAGCAAACTTAATGATATTAACGCAGCAGCTTCATGCGTTTCCGCAGTTTCCATGTTGCCAATGATGTATGGAAAACAAGGAAGTGGATCCAATAAAGAAAAATGCACATACGATGCTGCTGATGGTGCTCATTAACGATATGCGGCTGACTGCACCGCTTTATATGGACGATATGGCAACTCGGATCATGTTTCATCTACGCCCTGCGGCAGCGTCGTGTCGCTAGAGGGCGCTAGTAATGACGTAATCTACGCCCTGCGGCGGCGTCGCGTCGTCATAAAACGGTACGGAGATAGTTTCGTGAGTGTTTGGAGATGTTGATGTTGAGGATGCTCTATCGGATGTCGGAGATGGAAGTCATTGAGTACTTGCAGAAGAAGAGCCTTGTGCACCGAGAGCGGAAGTGCAAACAAGGGCACCAAATGAAGCTGAACGAGGGCCGTAGAGGCCGATGTCCGGCTTGGAGATGTCAGGCCGGAGGATGCGAAGAGGAGATCTCTGTTCGGCGTGGAACGTGGTTCGAGGGTAAGAAGAGATGAACTAGTCTTATAGGTAGACTTGTAGTGCAACGTATGTTTAATAGGACCACGCCGGGGAACGTCCTTCGAGACCGCAGTGGTGTTCATGTACTTCTGGTGCCGTCGCATGAACACCATTGCGAACTGCATTGACGATCTCGGTATGATAGTTGCATGGTGTGTAATGATGGCATTGCAGGATGTTCATTTTAAGGTATGAGCAAGAATGCCGTCGTGAAGTGGAACCACTGGATGCGGCAGGTGGCATCCGAAGCGACGCGCATGGAGACGCAAAGATTGGTGGGGAAGGGCTCACTGTCGAGCTGGACGAGTCGTTATTTTCCAGGAGGAAGTATAACGTCGGACGGGTCCTTCCCCAGCAGTGGGTCTTCGGCGGCGTGTGCCGCGAAACAGGGGAGCTGTTCGCTGTCCCGGTGATGAACCGCTCGAAGGCGACGCTCGTGTCCCTGATACAGCGTCATGTCCGCCCCGGTAGCACCATCATGCCGGATCAGTGGAGGGCCTACTCAAGGCTCTCCGCTGAGGGGTTCACCCACCTTACGGTGAACCATTCGGTGAACTTCGTGGACATGGAGACCGGCGCCCACACCCAAACCATCGAGTCGCTTTGGGCGCAGCTCAAACGCTCTCTCAAGCTGCGATGCGGAGTGCGCCGCAGCATGCTACGCTTGCACTTGGGAGAGGATGTGTGGCGCCGGAGATGGGGGAATAGGCATTCATTCGATCAGTTGCTGAAAGACATCGCCTCCCTGTACCCGCCGTCATGATGCGTCCTGTGTGTATACTGTTGTACAGTTTCAATTTAGTGCGTATTAAAGCTATTTGTGATGTTAACATTGTTGCTTTAGCGCACGGTTTGAAATTTGCGGCTCAAACAGTAAGCAGTGGGAATTTGTTGCTTAGCAAACGGTGCCTGCGCCACTCAAGCTAGACGAGCAGGTGCCTTAGCTGGCAGGTCACAAGACCATTGTAATGATCCGCGGCGACACTTTCATGGTGAATGAATGGTAACGTTTGCGCACAGCACGCAATTGCGATAATCCGCTGCCTGAAGGAATAGAAGTGCCTACGGTACTCGACCTAGACCAGCAGGTGCCTACGGCACTCAAGCTAGACGGGCAGGTGCCTTAGCTGGCAGGTCACAAGACCATTGTAATGATCCGCGGCGACACTTTCATGGTGAATGAATGGCAACGTTTGCTCACAGCACGCAATTGCGACGATCCGCTGGCCCAATTCTGCGGTGAACAAATAACACGGTGTGTACACAGCGAGGAAGGCGCACACACTCACATTACGCTGAGGTCTCCTGGGAAGGTTTGGCATGAACCTTTCGGAAAACGTTCAGTACTGGAACTTCACGAGTTCGACATGGACAGCGACAACCTGCCTAAGGTAAGTTAGCACGTGCTCGTTTTCCGACATGCTCAGTTTTTCAGTTAACTCACATACCACCAAGTAGTGGGAATGAAAGACGGTTATGTTTAGGTCTAGGCTTAGGAATCAGCGAAAACGACTGCCATCAAGAATTACCGAGTGAACATTGCGCCTAAACTGTACTAGCGTACATATGGACATTGCCATGATAACACATCGACAACCTGCCTAAGGTACGTTAGCACGTTCTCGTTTTCCGACATGCTCATTTTTTCAATTAACTCACATACCACCAAGCTTTAACTGAACTTGCCATCAACAATTGCAGAGCGCACAGGTACTGGGAATGAGAGTAAACGGTTATGTTTAGGTCTAGGCTTAGGTATCAGCGAAAACGACTGCCATCGAGAAATACCGAGCGCACACGTACTTTGAATGAAAGTAAACGGTTATGTTTAGGTCTAGGCTTAGGTATCGGCGAAAACGACTGCCATCAAGAATTAACGAGTGAACAGTGCGCCTAAACTGTACTAGCGTACATATGGACATTGCCATGATAACACATCGACAACCTGCCTAAGGTACGTTAGCACGTTCTCGTTTTCCGACATGCTCATTTTTTCAATTAACTCACATACCACCAAGCTTTAACTGAACTTGCCATCAACAATTGCAGAGCGCACAGGTACTGGGAATGAGAGTAAACGGTTATGTTTAGGTCTAGCCTTAGGTATCAGCGAAAACGACTGCCATCGAGAAATACCGAGCGCACACGTACTTTGAATGAAAGTAAACGGTTATGTTTAGGTCTAGGCTTAGGTATCGGCGAAAACGACTGCCATCAAGAATTAACGAGTGAACAGTGCGCCTAAACTGTACTAGCGTACATATCGACATTGGCATGATAACACATCCAAACAGTAGCGTTTTGCTGAACACTTATCCCTGTGTTTGGCTTAACATTTGCCTAGCGTATAGCTAACAACTACCGAGCTATAGCTAGTATCGTATAGCTAACACATTTATCCCTACGTTTTGGCTTAACATTTCGCCGCTGCCGTGAATGTTCCCCGTTGACCTACTTTTCCAACTTCGGTTCGGCCGGCCATTCAGGCGGCGTCAGCGACACTAGCGCCACCTACTCCAACACGCTTGCCACAGGGCGTAGATGAAACAAGATCCGACAACTCTTAGCTGGAGGACACCCGTCGAGCCTCAAGATTGGCAACATATAGCAACGATTATAGTATGCGTTGCCAAACTTGAAGCAATCAATGGTCTGAATGAATATTGCGCGTTTTCTAAACAAATGAAGCTTCAAGCCCTCTATTCAATGACTCCTTGACATAGTTGAATGTGCACCTATGTTCGTCTGTATGCACCGTTAAGGAATGTGTAAATAATTACGATTGCCGCTTTAACCACGCGTTCGTCAACCATCTCAATGGCTGTACTATTTTGCCACACTCGTCTTTGAAATTCAATAAAACGATGTTTCATGGTTGCCTATGCAATCCTGACGAATTGGCGCTCGCTTTTCCAGTTTTGTTCTGTTAAGTCCAAATGAACTGCTTCTTCATTTCGCTGAATTGACAGCAATACTCGACTATCAGTAGTTCTAATGCTAAGGAATCAACATGGATACAAAGCGCGCAACGACAATGAACATGGGCGCAGCTTCGGTAACTTGGAAGTATTTCCGAACTTATCAATTCAGCGCCACTGTAAGTTGGGTCAACGGGTGCCGACGCATCCATCAATTTTATACCGAACATTTCTGCCTCCCAATGTCCGCCCCACGAGCGCAAGCAACGACAAGGCAGGAAAACTTGATTATCGAAAAAGCCGGTGAGGATACTGAATGAACCAATTTGACTGTTGTGCGATTTTAATGTTTGCCACATCGCGTAGCCCAACCGCAACGGGCGCAAAACAACACATATATCTATGCGTATACGTAAATAGATGGATGAAAAATGCAGAAAAGGCTGCGCGGAAACGGTTAACGAAAAACAATTGACGCGAAGGGTCGGCAACGTCGGATACATTCACTGGATGGAAAATAGAGGAGATATGGATGGGCACAGTGTGCGCCGGATTGTCTGCCTGCCGCTGCAGGAGGCGGGGAAAGAATTTGATAACTGACCAATTGACGCGGCAACGAGAGCGGCGATGACCATCTGTGTATATAAGTACTTATATACCACGTGAGAGATAGACTAAGCTAACAAATCGAACGGTCGTCAGTCCAACTTTTTCCGTGCCTTTACAATCGCCAACCCCCAAACGCTGAGCATACATACCGTACAGGTTTGAACACTCGCGCGGACCCATCTCCAATGAGGAAAAGACTCCAAAGCGTGCGCGCATTCCCGTAAGGAACAAAACACCGGCGCGTCCCTTGCGGACAGTGAGGAGATGGGCCGCCGTCGCCATCAAGGCCGACCGAAAAGCAAGTAAGAACGTTGTCCTTTCGATTTTTGATTTTAAACAGGGTGGGCAAAAATAGACGCTAAAACTGAGATTAGAAATGGCCTCTTTGCAACGGTTCGACCCGAGTTCTATCCCATTAGTTGGAACCTCTCCTACCAGACATATACATATAAGGCTTCACTTGACGTTTAGTTTTTTCGACCGGCCTCGCTTAAAGCAACAACATCTAAAAAACAGTAAGGAGTTGACGAAAGCAATCTGTATTGCTAAAATCAAACTTGATATCGCCAGAAGAGTCGGGATCGAGACGTGGATTGATTGGCTGCTGGGATCGACCACCGGGATCGTCGACAACGTCCACCGTGTTTGAATTTATCGCCAAAACTGAGCTATGATGCCGGTCATTGTGCAATGGACCCAGAAAACCGGCAGTCGGTTGCCGCCCTCCGCGAAGCCGCTCATCAATCTTCGGCGCTGAATTGGCGTAACGCCGCTTGTCATAGGCTGACGACTCCTTTCCAGTCAATGGCACCCCTTCACACACGTGAAACGACGAGCTCGCGGTCGTCTGCATAGAAGAGCACGCATTAGAATGCGAAAAATAATAATGCTCACCCTTAACGTTGTCAGTAACTAATTATACATCACGAAACCCCCCTTTTATTCAAATGCTCCTATTTAAGACGAAAAAACAGGCAAAGGTATAACACATGACGGAAATGAATTTGAGCAGATTCACCTCTACTGAAAGCTGCAATCCACAAAAGCTAATGGTTCAGCCGATTTTCGAAAATGGATACGACAACATATTAATACCTGGACGCTTCTACAATGTTTAAGCGGCGTTGACCTACTGAATGATCACGGTAGAAACCTGTATTCCGGCAAGGTTAGAACAAACAGGGATATTAAATAGATAATTGGAAACAAACAGCCGTCTTGAACCAGCGCAAAGCCACAGAAAATGATGCGCGATGCAGGTACAACTGCGATGAGGACCTCAACCTATGGAGCCTGTGAAGGCCACTACATCAACAAGGGAAGCGCAGCGGTTGTCGAGCATCACTGTTGGTGCTCCAACGACCTCTCGCTGCATGTCATCCGCTGCTAAACGAAACAAAGCGACTCTGAAGCTACGACGATTCCCTTGCGTTGAAGGCACATCGCACATTTCGTTGATTACACTGTATTTTCAAAACAGTAAAAAGATAAAGCCGTGAAGAACAACCATATATATATATATATATATATATATATATGTTTTGTCTCCATATACATACCTACATATGGAAACAAAGGTGACGAGGTCAGTGAGAGGAGAACACATCTCTTTAACACATCTGATTGCTGTACAGACATCACTTTCCGACGTAAAGGCGTTTCTGGTAGCCATTTGCCCTCTTACGTGGCCTACACACACCTAGCTCACGCAATGCAGCACTTCACGATCATTTCGCTGATGTGGGAAAAAAGCTTGCTCTTGTAAAATACGCCAACTTTAGAATGCTACTGTATTTTACGGCTAAACGACTCGATCTGCCCAAACCATTCCAATTATCGAGTATGAAGAGGTAGTTAAACGAAGGGGAACTAGAACGGACGAGACGAGAACGAACGAGACGAGAACGACGAGACGAGAACGAACTAGAACGGACTGCCTTTCAATTTTGTCATCGAAAACGCAAACAGCACCTGCTGACAAGGACATGACTTCTGACCGATAATGGACTATGGATGATCAGCAATGGTACGAACGACAAGAATGCGATCCGCAATGCCATCTTTGTCTGCAAGGTACCTGAGATCTTTGAAGTAAGAAACGCAAGTGTCTTCAAACAAGCGTTGATGACAGAATTAATAAAACGCAGTTTCACTTTTGCCAATTGTACTCGTAGTGTTAGGTGGAGTATTACAAGTTATGATGCCTTGTCAACTGTCTAATATAATTCGAACTTTTCGGGTCCTCCGTAATCCGTCCGCCTTGGCATATGAATAAAAGCTTCGGGGTTATGCTTCAACAAGTATTAACATATTTTAAGCTAACGGACTTGACAGTACGTATTGATGCGCACACAGAAGGTAGTTGACCGTAGGATGTGACGATAAAAATATATACTTCCTTTGCAAACCCTTTCAAGGTTTTGCGCATTACGTCTTTTACAAAGTCTTCAATGCACAAAGACTTCCAATGGTTGGAATTTTGACTATTTACCTGCAAGACATGAAAGTACAGCACGCACACACACACACCCTCTCTCTCTCTCTCTCTCGATTACCCAGATTTTTCGTTTCCCAGACAAAGCTTTGGCAAGTTCAGCTCAGATAATCGAGATTCCAGAGGACATGCTAAGTGCTCAGAGAGCCAAGTTACTGTACTTCATTCTTCTACCTCCACTTTCGGCATACAGTGTGGCTGTGCACTGCTATTACCTCTGTTGACAGGTTGAGGAGCACACTATTGTGGGGAGAAAGTGAATTCTCAGAGACTACCACTGAAGCAGCGTATTTGTACCGCAAAGCTGTACCATCAATACTTCAATTTAACAGAAGTAGCAGGACGCCTACAGAAACGCTTTCCGCGTAAAGCTTCACAGGTCAGGACCATTAATAACCTCGTCACCGGTTTTAAAAGAAGAGGGATGCGCTGATGAAGCGTGTGTTTGGTGACCCGCTGTTCAGATTGCGAAGGCTGGGAAAGAAGAATTTTGGATGCAACCGACCGCAAACCGAAGAAATCAACTCATCGACTCATTCCAGAATTAGGGACTCCGCGAAATAGCATTCGACGCATCCTGCACGGAGAGGCTTTCGAACTTGATCATTCACGACTGTTACATAAGCTGCAGGAACAAGACTATGACCGATGAGCTGAATGTTTTACGAAACACTTCTGGAAAAACTTAACGGAAGAACTGGAAGCCCAAACTTAACGATCATGCCAACCACCACATCACCTGATCTGATACAAGCACTAAGGAAGAAGTCGCTACTGAACTGTTGCAAAGCTGAAAAAGAAAGCTGACAAAGCAAAACGTATGCCATCCAAATGAAGTGCTCAACTGGGATCATTTTCAAGAAAATGATCAACAGCACCTGCAGTCGTGAAAGGGGGAGTAATCAAAGCGCAGTGCATTGACAATGCAGACAGCCTAACTGTGACAATATCTGGCAACGCTGCATGTAATACAATAAAGGAAGGCCCAGTGCACAAAACGAAAAACCCAAAGCACTTCCAAAATGCAAAGCAGAAGCCACCTATCCCTGCTTTACCACGTTGCCGTACAGTTCTGGCGGTGCTTCATTCAAGAAGCGGAAGGGTACTTATAAGTATTGGACTTTTCACTTTTAGGAATCTAAGCACGTTGTTAAACCATATCTTAAAAGGTTTAAGCACAAAGGGTAATAGTAAGAACGGAAGGAGTGCTACGGAACACAAGGGAAACGTTTCGTCATTACTTAACAAACAAGACTGCGTAGGCCGGGAAAAAGGTATACTGAAATGCGACTCCTATAAACCAGTCAGCACAGGCCCAACATAGTCCAATCTAATTCGATTATTCGTTAGCTATCGAAAGTGGACGAAGGAAAATGGACTACTATTAATACAAGCATGATACTGGTTCCACTTCAACAGCAGTATTATGATATACACCCTAAATTCCACCGTCTACCCAAAATCTACAAACAGAACAAACCGCTCAGACCAACGGTATCCAGTGTGAACCGTACTGCCTCAGAAAAAAACAAGATCCATTTTTGCAAGGCTGCTCCAGGCTCTAACATAGAAAAACAAGTTTCTCAAGTTTACAACTCCCAATTGAACAGTACAAGCGTGACGTCACGGTTAGCTACAATGTTCAACAGCTTTTTACTGCCACTGTATCTCATTGGGACGACTCCTCGACCGAACAATGATTTTACTTGAAAAGTAGTGGCCACTGACCAACATGACAAAAGTGGACCCCTTCTATGGGACGAAACTGGGTTAAGCTCCACATGTATGACGGCGGTTACTTTCATTTCTAAGGGAAGTTCTTTCGCCAGGCAAAAGGTATAACAACGGGAGGTCCACTATTACCGGTTTCTGCTGTCTTCATCGAGCATTTAGAAGGAATGGCGGTCACCACAGGAGACCGCTATTGTTGCCCAAATTTCTTCGATAGCTACGGTCTTAACATTTTTACGGTAGTTGAAATTGGGTTAGTGTCAAAGAAGCGCTCCGCCTCGAACATCTGAACGGTTTGTTACCTAAGGCCATCTCCGTCACCACAGAGGTGACGAATAACAATTAAATACCTTTCTGCCTCAAAAAATTAGTTTCAAGGGTTTTGAACGACTCACACCCCGTCATCAGCGACTACTGAGAACCAAGGTTCTCAGTAGTCGCTGATGACGGGGTGTGAGCTACCCCAAAAGCTCTGAGGAAAAACAAAATAAAAGTCAACAAAAACCTTGAAATGTACACCTACACCGTTACGATGAATCCAATCTTCAAAAAATTATTCTAAATATTAGTCGACTTAGAATCTCTGTTCAAAGGAAACCAACTAATTCCAGGATTTGTACAGTATACCCCTGACATGCAATGCATTAAACCACACAAAAGAACACAAATGAAAGAACAAAGCACATGGCCTGTACGTCACGCAACACATAGATTTGTACTTCGACGCCAACATCTTATCATCAACGTTTAGGACGCTTTCTTAAGTTTCGCTGGGGAATTTTCCCGTCCATTTGGCTCATTTCCCTACTGAGATAAAATCAACAAAAATGAAGTCTTCGGGTCATGCCTATGACAAGTCATCAGCGCCCAGTGTATGTCACTTGTCCAGTCGGTCCTCGGATCCTCAAGCTCCTCCGCTCGACTAACCAGGCTAAGAACATCCGCATTTCGGGTCTACCTTGATCCCTTGAGCGTCTGTCTGCCGCCCAGTCAGTCACTCGGGGGTGTGAGTATCCCTTCCCACCGACCGAGATTGCTGATTCTCTTTTTTTGGTTTTTCGACAATAAAAATTCGTGAAATGAACGGAAATCTAAGAAAATTTAAACAAGCCACGTAGAAAAGAATATCAAAAATGAAAACGCGGTTTAGGAAGCTATATAAATTTAGCCAAGACTGTATCTCAAGTTGCTTTTCAAATTAGCAGCTAATCTCAGACGAATGCCGAGAAATGAAAAGACTAGAACAGAGATATCACAGGCTTGAGTGTACTTATACATAAATACAAGTACACTCGTACGCAATTATTCAAACCGTTACACAGGAGGGACAACCAGCATATTAAAGGACGGCTCGACAAACGTCTCGCCGACGATGAAAATCTGAGAAAGTAGAAGAGTAGAAGACAAACCACAATGTAGGAATAATAATGGAAAATGGGCAAAAGGATGGGCCCGGAAATCATAACTACCAAGTTAGCTGGAGTACCGTCAAGTCGGCGCACACTTAAACATGCACTATGAAGGACGAAGCATATACTACGCATTTCGAACCACGCAGAAACGTAAACTTAAATATAGCACGATTAAAAGTATATGCTAATTACGCAGTTAGCAAATCAGTTCAAACGATTGTAGCAAGCATACGCCTGCGGAAACTTTGTGACCAAAACGGATAATTCAGTTCCTAAACAATCGCTCATCTCATCCCAAGATAGAGCATACCTACTGTACGTAGATGACCGACCGTCATGGTCCATATTCACAATTACGAAATACGAGAGAAAGACTGAATTATGCTCAGCAGGCATTCACCATTACGTAAGGACTATTTACGCTGCCTAAGAAACCGCACCCGCATCGCCCATGAGTTATCAGTGAGCGGGTGAAGAGTGCGATCGGCTTACCGACTGATTCAGCTTGATGGTCCAGTCGAACTCATTGTCGTAGGTCCATCCGTTGCGATCCATGACCGCCTTGAACAATTCCCAGCAATAGTCGTAGTCGGGCGTTTCGAAAAAGTCCAATCGCCTCGAGTAGCGCAAATAGATGGCAAACTCTTCTTAAAAAATATGCAAATGACAAATTTTGAAACAAAAGAGAAAATGACCAGTCGACCGCCGAACGCTTACCCGGAAATCCCTCGCATAGCACTTCCACCGGCGTGGCGCGCTTCGTGTCGCCAATCTTTTGGTAGCGCTCCTTGAGCGTATCCGCCTTGAGACCCTGCCACGGCAGGCTGCCTCGAAGAAAGTACATAAACATATGGCCGAGCGCCTCCAAGTCGTCTCGGCGACTTTGCTCTGCAATTGGTCAATAAAGCGCTCCGTTTGGAAAGGTGCAAACCGCCAACCTCGACCCAGGTGCGTATTTATGGACATGTACCGTGCCGTGCCGGTAAGTGACTTGTGCTCCCTGTAGGGTATGTGCTTGCTCGTCTCCGGATCTATGAACTCCTTGGCCAGGCCAAAGTCGATTACGTGGACTATGTGCTGCTTTCGCGTCGAGTGCCTTCCGATCAGGAAGTTCTCAGGTTTAACGTCGCGATAGATCAAATGCTTGGAATGAACGTATTCAAGACGACGTACCTGTTTTCAATGCAAACGGTCAAAATGGCCTAGGCAAAACACGCATGCCGTTTCCCTCTCTTACCAGCTGCATCGCAATCATGCATACAGTTTTGACCGAGAACTTCCGGTCGCTCAAGTCGAACAAATCTTCAAGCGAGTGGCCAAGCAATTCCATTACCAGCGCGTTGTACTTGGCACAAGGACCGAAATAATGCACCTGAGGAATGCCCTCTGAAAATCAAGAAGCCAGTCAAATCAATTCTGACTTGCCACAGTCGTACGCAATAATGCAAAATGCCCAAGAAATTATTACAATCTGAATTTTATCAAATTAACATAAGCCGATGCTTCGTGCTTCTTTACTTATTTACGTGCATTCTGAGATTCTCGGCACTTTTGACGGTTAAGGAACAAGAACATTTTCTGTCTTATACATATGTATATATATACAGGGAGTCCTCGGTTAACGTCGCTTCACTTAGCGTCGTTTTCGCTATAACGTCACTCGTGAACTGGCGGAAAATTACAGTACACAACGATTGACAGGTTCGCCCATTTGGCTAGTGTAACTGTGCCCAGCAGTAACGGTTACCTGTCAGTTTGAAATGAATAGGATCGTTATGATGGACGATGCGACTGCCCAGCACCCACCAGGGTATGACGGATGATGCGCCTGGTCAGCGCCAACTCAGTGAGACCCTCTGGCAAAGTCTGACGAGGGGGCACAGAGGTTGCTGACAAACGGCCTCCTCTTCGGTTAAGTGTTCGCTATAACTTGGACGCGCCCATATCCCTGCATGGTCACTGAGCGTCCCATTCGCTGTCCGCGTATGCAAACCGCTTATTATTCGCGTCGATATACGAAAGGAAGAAAAGGCGTGCACAGCAGCAGACACTGGAAAGGTTGTTGCAGCACAGATAAGCATGAAGGTGGGCTATATTGGTAGCCTGTAATATCAGTATTACTTCAGCTACTCGGAAATACTGAAAATAGAGCCGAATAAAACGTATTTTCATTTTGCTAAAATCTAAAGGTAACTTATAGCTGGCGCAGAGCACGGTGAAATAGCTCCGGAAGTCTCAGTTTTCTTGGCGCCGCCATCAAGGGCTGCGAACGCATCCCCCGCAGCCCCTATCAAAATAATAATAAAGTCAGTTTCATTTAACGTCGTTTTCGCTTAACGCCACTTCTCCAGGAACGCATCCTGACGTTAAATGAGGACCCCCTGTATATATATACATATATACAGTTGGGAATCCATTATCCGGAATGCTCGGGACCGGGGGTATTCCGGATTTCGGAATTTTCCGGAGTTTGGAATATGTGGAATGCTTTGAAGTTATTTAGCTACCAGTACACTGTTAGTACATAGCTGCGTTCCTACAGCGTACCTTGTGCATTTCTACGAATACGTATACATAAGTGCTAAGGTTTGGGCCGAACCCAAGTAGAAAATCCATTTACTGGCGCAGGTAGATGTTGTAGGTAATCTCAAGCAGTTTATCTAGGAAATTAGTAGCTTCTTTCAATTATCGGGCGCGCCTTCCGCGGACGTCGAAGCTCTCTGCTCGGTGACGTTTTTGAACGCTTCGCTTAAGGTGATCTGCCTGGTTAATCGCGGTGTTTGTTGTAGAAGCTTTTCCTTGATTCTATAAATCGCCATGATGTCGTGCTGTCATGAACGCACGTTGCTCTAGTGCTTCAATAAGCTTGTCACACATTTTCACTGTCTCCTGTGTGGAAACCCTTTTTGCGGTGCTCACGACGTCCTCTTCGATTATGTTCACAATCATTCAAGACCATTTCAGCTATTTCGCCATCCGTCAGGGAAAAAGCGGTCGGAGCTTCGTTATCTATGTTAAACACCTCCTCGATGTCCACTTCTTCTAGTTTACTAATGGACTCTGAAGGGAGGCTGTTCGCATACCTAAGCATACCTGACCAACGAATGTGTTACTGTGTTACGATGATTTACAGGCGTCCCAGATTATCGTGCAAAAGATACGTCGCAAAATGTCATTTTCGCCTGTGACGTCATGTAAGCGCTAAAAAGTTCCGGATTTCGGAAGTTCCGGATAATGGATTCCCAACTGTATATATTTTTTTGCGTCAAGAAAATCAGAGCAAATCCTGTTAGAAACCATGCATATATATATATATATATATATATATATATATATATATATATATATATATATTGCGAGAAAACGGCAGAATACCCATTCATCAATGTTTTACTTCCTTGCGTAGCTTTCCGGACCTCTCTTGGTCCCGCCTTCTGCGCAACTGCTGAACGCAACTTTTCACGCGAGTGTAACAGTTGTAACTGTCACACTCGCGCGAAAGGTTGCGTTCAGCAGCCGCGCTGAAGAGGGGACCAAGAGAGGTCCCAAAAGCTACGCAAGGAAGTAAAACATTGATGAACGGTTATTCTGCCGTTTTCTCACAATATTAAACTGAAACCCACTAGGAATCCATTATTCATATATATATATATATATATATATATATATATATATATATATATATATATATATATATATATATATATATATATATATATATATATATATATATATATATATACAGTAAAACCTCTATAAGTTGACCACTCAAGGGCGGTAAGAAATTGGTCAACTTATAGAGGTGGTCAACATATAGAGGTAACTCTCCTATGCTTCACAATGGCGGGTGGGCCAAACAAACCACAAAAGTGCGGTCAACATATGGAGGTGGTCAACTTTAGAGGTTCCACTGTATATATATTATTATAATATATATATATATATATATATATATATATATATATTAAGGTTTTTCGGTATGAAATGTCCGTTTCAACAGCACTCTGATTTCTTTCGATGTCTGCAATTGAAGCTAATGTTCTTTGACAATGTGTTATATATCGAATGAAAGCTTGTTTCCTGCTCTTTCTCGTCGTACCGTTGGTGCTACCTATTTTCAGGTTCTTCACATTTTATACTGTATTCTTGCAGACATGAGTTACTGGTTTTGATTGAAGTTACTGGTTTTGATTTCAACCAGTAACTTCAGCTCTGAAAATCAAAAAATAGGTGTTTTTGTGAATTTTATCCTTATGAGAGGAAAAATGGCACTAGTGCTGCAGTTACTGCACAGCAGATAAATACTGCATTTGGAGCGCACTCAGTAAGCGAACGGACCGTTCGTAGGTCGTATCGAAAGTTTGAGCAGGGAGACGAATCCCTGGAAAGTGAGCCGCGTGGGAGGCCGGAGACTCGGTTCGATACTGAATCACTGAAGGAGCTGGTTAAAGCGGATCCAAGCCTAACTGTACGAGAACTAGGAGCAGACCTAGACCTTGCTCATTCAACGGTACACAGTCACCTACGTAGAATGGGTAAAGTGAAGAAGCTGGAAACATGGGTTCCACACGAACTCACTGAGAGGCACAAAATTACGCGCCAACAAATGGCCAGTTCGCTTCTTGTCCGAAATGAATTGGAACCGTTCTTGGACAGAATCGTCACATGCGACGAAAAATGAATCTTTTATGATAATCGTAAGCGCTCTGGACAGTGGCTGGACGCAGATGCACGCCCCTGCCAAGTGGCAAGGCCGAATATCCAACAAAAGAAGATCATGGTCACTGCATGGTGGTCAATGGGCGGTATAATCCACTATAGTTTCCTGAATCCCTGCGAAACCATGACAGCGGAGATGTACTGCTCTGAATTGGAAACTATGCACGAGAAATTCAAAGAATTACGGCCAGGACTGCTCAACCGGAAGGGCCAATACTGCTGCACGGTAAAGCCAGACCACATGTTTCAAGGATTGTGGCCCGGAAACTGGCAGAGCTCAGGTACGAAACCTTGAGTCAGCCACCCTATTCACCCGACTTGTCCCCTACGGATTACCACCTCTTCAAGCATTTGGAGCCCTTCCTGCGCGGGGAAACGTTCACTAATGGATAGGCTGCAAAACAGGCCTTTCACGATTTCATCAACTTCAGAAGTTCAGGTTTCCACAATTCTGCCATAAAGAAACTTATAACACGTTGGCGAAAATGTGCTGATTCTGATGGTGCTTATTTTGACTAATAAGGTTAACTCTGGGCAAAGTCATGATCGTGTGAAATTTCAGTTGAAATTCGGACATTTCATACCGAACAACCTAATATATATATATATATATATATATATATATATATATATATACAGTGGAACCCCCAAAGTAGATCACCTCTATAAATTGACCACCATTCTCATGTTGACCGCACTTCGCACTTTTTGGCTCGTTGGCTCGCCATTGTGAAGCATAGGACAGTTAAATCAATATGGTGACCACCTCCGTAAGTTGTACCTTGACCACCATAGCTGAGACACAGGCTATGAATTACTAAATGTTTGACCTGCCTAAGTTGATCAGCAGAATGCCGTGAATATTACAACGTGAAGTTTGCTTATGCATATAGCAGCAAGGCGTCATGAAAGCGTTTAAGGATGCACTACAGGGCATAGATTTTGGACTGGTTCGTTTCCAAAACTCAAAGAACTAACCTGGTTACTGACGAATCTGAACTTGTTGGATTAGTTAACCCTCTGCATTTTGTTCTCTGCATCAGCTTCGCGTGGAATAAAGTACAGCCAGAAACAATAACCAAGTGCTTCCAAAAAGCTTGATTTATTACAAGTTGAGAAGCAATCATTACAGCCTCCTGAAATAGTACACCCAATATGGGAGTATTCCCAGGAGTCGATTTCGAAGCATTCGTTACAATGGATGATGAATTGGTGATTTGTAATGAACCTGATGCTGAATCTATTTTTCAAGCAGTACTATCCGACGCACGGGAAATGCATGAGTCGGTTGATGATTTAGGAAAAGAAAGCGATAGCGATACAGAGGTCGAAAAGACACTAACAGCCGACGGCGTTCGCCATTCGCTACATTAGCTGAAGTTACTGGTTGATGAAAAATGCCCCGATATGTTTAATGCAATAGTCAACGCTGACTTTGCTTTCACCACTTATGTGTGCATCATGAAAGCGAAGCAGACAACGATAGACTTTCTTTACAAGTGCAACGATCGGGCCATAAAATGCACTGATTGTAAACCACTATTTTATTTTTATTGTCTTAATACTAATTCAGCTTTTATTCTTTTACTTTCGTAACGTTTGTTCATATAGATTACTACATTCTCCCTTTAGTAAAGTGCTTGGAAGGAGTTATGGCGTGTTTACGACTGAATTCAATGGGGTACTCTACATATTGACCGCCTCTATAAGTTGACCAATTTCTTATCGCCCTTGAATGGTCAACTTATAGAGGTTCCACTGTATATATATATATATATATATATATATATATATATAAGGTTTATAGCAGGATTTACTCTCATTTTCTTCTTGACATTTACGGCGTATATACCAACCGAAACACCACGATACATCAAGACGTTGAAGATAGAGCGGGATAGCTCCGGAAGCTTCATCTTAATTATTCGGTTTGTTCGAACAAAAGTGAACAGGATATATACGCCGTAAACATCAAGGATATAGGAATATATATGTCTATACGTGTACAGTTTGTCCTCGTACAAGGGTAGAAGCCCTTCCTAAAATATCACGCGCTGTGCGAAACATGTAAACCGCAGAAAACGAAGGTCTGAGACAAAATGTTGAAGAATATTACTAGTGGTAGACAAAACTGGACGGGAAACATTCAACCAATGATTACATGCTACAATTGGACATTGTATGTTAAAAATACAGTAGTTTCTCTATCCTCACTTTAGTACATTTCTTACATTTTATCATTCGGATGAGTACATATTACATTAGATCGCCAAAAGGTAGTACAATTCAAAGGAAAAGCGAGGAACTTCAAAAATGCAAATTAAGATCGAAAGTTCCTTCGCAATGCGCAGTTGGATTACACGCTGCTCACTTGCACGGAAGCTAAGCGCACAGGCGCCACATCGTTAACAAAACAACAAGCAGACGCTGAGGAAGGGCTGTTCATTCAAGCTCGGGATGCTGCTGCAACCCTAGCTGAGCGCGACGGCCTTTTTTGGCAAGCCTACAAAGCGGGAACCCAAAAGTAAGCCCATGCAAGGCTCAGTTTCGTTCTAGCGCGGCTTACGCTTTTGGCAATGGACCTTCCGTAGCCTCGCCTTGCAATGGGATTTCGCTGGCCGGCAACGCGGCGAAGCGAAAGGGCACTTAGGCAACATACTTTGCATAACGACTGCGCATGGGCAAATCAATGAACTTAAGTATGGGACCAATGGGAGCAACCTTAACGACTTTTCAGTCGTGCTGCTGAGCGACGATGCAACTATGCACAAAACGAAAGCGCGAGTTGTACGAGCGGCAAACGGCGCAAACGAAGTGAATCATAGTATTATCAGGAGGGAGAAGGCGGCAAAGACTATTTACCATTCGGGACATTCGTTCGCCAACAGACGTACTACGAAGACTTGCTGCCCCCTCGCAACGAGCCTTTGGAGACCAATTGATTGATGATTCATTTTCAAAGAAAATGAATGCAGCACATTTGGGAATAAAATTCTGGTACATTCGCTCCTGATTAACCTCTCGCATTTGTCAGCAGAGTAACAAGCACTGTATCCGCTCGGCCCTCCGATGGATTCACCTTTCAAAGCGCGGCCGTAGGTTCGCCAAAGCCGCCATTCAGTCTGCGGAATGAATGGACAAACGGAGGCGCGTAGAAGAAACTACGCGTAGAAGAACGCGAATCAGCCGCGCAGGTCTTTGTTGCACGCCGAACGGTTTCCGTTTCCCCATTGATGCTCCGCCCAGGTTGCTGATCGACCGCACGTTCGTTCGGGCAATACAGGTCTTCAAGAGTGTCCAATGGCCTCCACCTATTGTTTGGATGTCCAGCACACCGTCGGCATATACAATAAGCAAAAAGTTAGCACGCAACGTCGAACTCAATTTAAACTTAACGCCCCTCGTTGCTCCAAGCGGCGCTTGTAATGGGCCCGGCGTAAGCAGGGAGACCCCACCACTTACTGAGGGAAACTAATTTCACAGTGCTATCCCAATCGAAATGCAGCGTGGAACTAAAACGGGAAGCCCCACTTTTGTGCCGGCAACGGGAAACCCTTCCGCTCGTTCGATACGCAAAATAATGAACTACCGGTTTTTCATATTCGGGAAAAAAGGCAACCAGCGACACTGACTCAAATTGCGCCGTCGACCAAAGGCGGTTGGGCCAAATTCTTGTTTACGATTAAGCTGGACGTCGCCGCTCGGGAATGCGCGACGACTAATGCAATATGAAGACAATCTATCGAGCATCGCCGAGCGGCCGTGGGTCGGCCGTTTTTTCGGCCAAATAAGATCAAGCGGTCGATCAGCAACGAACGAAAAGGGCGGAGCGCTTTGCAAATACCGGCGGAAAGGCGCGCTGGCAAGAGCAATGTTCTTACGAAATGCGTGTACGAAAAATAATAGTTCTGGAAAAACCTGCGCATCAATTAAGCGAGAAACGAGCGAAATTAATCGCGCAATCAGCTCGGCAAGGCCGTCAATTCACCTAACAAACCTTCTCCAAGTCGCAGAAATGCGTTGGACGACGGACAGGCCGAATTGGAGTGCCCGTCCGTTGGCTAATTGTTACGACCGGCTTCCTTTCGGCTGCCCAATAGGGAGCTCCGGGCGTAGGCGCATGCCAACACTGCTCGCTTTTGAGAAACTAAAAATTCCCTCACGCGCAGAAGAGGGACGGGCGCACAACGCTTTCCCGGACTTGCCAACAATTCCCGACTATTAACGGCGCGTCGAGCACCTTCGGGAACGACTGCGCCGGAAGCTTAGTTGCTTTTGAAAGTTGCGCAACAAAGTGAAGTATGCCCAAAAAAATAAAGCATCGTTGCGACAGGTTGGACACCCAGAAGGGACGGCCCCGCTGGGCACTCGGCTTATTTACGCAAAGCGCAGAAAAGCGACATCCGGCGACCGCTTACTCACCGGCAACGCCGAGCATTTTGTAGAACCGGAATTCGAGATGCAGTTGCGGCGCCTTGGAGCGCATTGGTTCCAGCTTGATGGCCACATGCTCGTTGTTGTACAAGTTCTTGCCTGCAAGGCGAGCGTGTAAAAGGGTCGCAGTTCAATGGCAATAGGCCGGGCACCCTACCCAAGCGAAGTTCGCCAAAATTGCCGCAGCCGATCTTCTTGCCAACCTTAAAATTGGGTCCAACCATAAGGGAACCGCCTGTCGTCGAACTGTTCGAACTCAGCGCCGTGCTGGTCGACAAGCCCGTCCGGGATGCGGCCATCGCCTTCGGGTGGGGTCGATGAACGGCTCCGTTCGCCAACGATTCAATCTAAAAGCGAAACAGAATAAGCAGGTAACACAACGCTTTGTCACTTCGCAACTGCCAGCCGTTGGGTGCCGACCGAAAAATTGGGGTGACCAAAGTTTTTACGCACACTTGGGTCGTCAAATCCCCGCGGGTCGACCCAGGATCTCCTGGCACTTCGATGGCGGAGCAATGGAGCACCTCCGCTTTACTATAGCGCGTACGAATGTTCGAGTAGGCGAGCAAAAATGCACGCGAGTTCGATTGTTGGCCAAGTTACGAGTAAATCTTGGCTGCGCAAGATTGTTGTCCGCTATCTTCCTGCAATTTTGCAATTCTGACCAACTTCCGACTTATTTAAACGCCACTGGCGCGCTGAGCGCATGGCAACTTCCCTACTAGTTTAAGATGATATTCAGGTTTATGGATACACTTTAAAACGAAGTACGGTAGTGTTCACGCGCACGACACGTGGCCGTGCCGTCCAGCACCACCTGAGCGCCTGCGCCCTCGACTTGACGCTTGCAAACACTCAAGAAGGACAGAGGTGCAGTAGAAAAGGAGCAACCGAACAGCGTGTCACCTTACGAACCAAAATGGGGTCGCCTTGGCGACATAAGTCATCAGCCGCTCGTCTGGTTGTTTCGACGTTGGAAAATTAGATAATAAAAAAAAAAAAAGAAACAGCGTCTGCGTTGCCAGCAGCGCAGTATGCAATCGAGGATAGCGCCAGCGAAAACCGGATCCCCGATTGCCCTTCTTCGTTTGAAGTGGTGCTCGGCGGATGTACGATTTTGCGGAGCCTTGGCGGAAAGGGTCTCGCTTGACTTTGCCCGAAGGGCAAGCAAATGCTAGCAACAAGCCTACAGGGTCTATTTGGGTGCCCCGTTCCTGCGAACCGATAAAGAGTTCGCAAATGCCCCTTCGGGTAAATTGCCGACGCCCTCAATAGATGCTGCTGCGGGAAGCGGGAGCACCGACAAGCTCAAATCCCGTAAGACGACAACATCTAGGGAAGATTCGCGCTGGACGCTGAAAACGAAAACAACGCCGGACGGTGCTTGCCGTAAACTCCGCCGAACTCCGGTTGGCAAAAAGCAAGGGAAAGCCGCGAGTTAGAGCGCCCGCGGCAGCTGCGCGTAATCCGACAACGAACGGGCGCCCTTACCAACCTTTTGCGATCGCCTTTGCTCCTTGTTGGTCGTCGACGCGGGCAAGCGCCGGAAAGCACAATCGCGACGACGGGTACCCGAACTTTGCGTGTGCGCCTTGGGCGCCCTCCGATCACATGCCGTCTCCGCTGCCTGGTCGTTTACCAATGAAATTCGGCGAACAACAACGGCCGCGAACGGCCTCGAAACTTCCGCAGCTTTCTCCTTTGCGCCTAACCAGCCGTGTGCACTTAGTACGGTATATATCTGATTTGCAGGTTATTTATAACGGCGGGCGAAAATAGAGCAAAGTGCGAGGGCCGGCGGTGGCCTGCTGTTCGACCCACCCCGGGGGTAGAAACCAACGGCGCAAGTAGGTCGAATTTAAGAAAACTGCCTTGTCAAAGCGTTGCCACCAGCGCAAGCTGCATTAATCGCCCGTCAAAATTGAAATGCTCCCCTTTGCAAAGCACAGCAGCCGAAGAGATAACCCATTTCGATTCTCGAAACGTTGAATCGAGCGCGCACACACCGATGGACAGCTTTGCGCACTAGCTTTGGTCAGACGAAGTTGAGCCGTCCAGCCGATCCGGTAAGTAATTGCTACCATTTTAGAATGAAGTGACCATTGCTTGTCGGCTAACTTTCCGCTGCGCTGATGCACTCTAGCAGCAGTGCCGCTGTTTGAGCATTAGTAGGCGTTGGGAGTACGAAAATGGCTCTGCTCAGCAAAAACTATATATACCAGTTTTAGGAAAGCTCACCTTCGACAAAACAGTTGCCTGTTGGTATTCGCGAATTGTGAAAACGCTTTCCCAACGCGCTTTGCCGTTAGCTATTCGCCATTGGGATGCAGTGGAGGTAGAACGATCACTTGGAAGAATTAGGCTCTTGGGCATTAAACTAATTCGAAATCAGTTGCGCCAACTGCGCGTTGACGAAACTAAGTTGTGCCGCCAAAATTGAGCTTCGCTATTATCGTGTACTGTTTTTTTCCAAAATTGCAGCCGTTGCGTTGCAATCGCCAGTGATCACATCGTACGCCGATCGCCAGTTTCCTTGTCGTCATACTGTCTTATTTCGGAGTTCAAACTTTTTTTAGATTCCTAAACAGCTCGCTCTAGCTGGATACATTGGCCTTGTACGAACTTAAGATAGTAGGAATAAGGAATGCAGGTACTTTGATTCTCAAGTTCAATCACGTCGAGAGGGGTACGCGTCTTTTCACCGCGAGCGTTTCACCGCGAGCAGTTCACCGCGAGCGTTTCACCGCGCGCAGTTCACCGCGAGCAGTTAACCGCGAGCAGTTCAGCGCGTCAGTTCACCGCGAGCAGTTCACCGCGCCGTTGCATTCACGGCCGACAACCGAATTGCTGGAACTCATTACCACTTTCGAGGTCCAATTCCCTATTTGAGGTCTACTCTCCATGTCTTTTATCCAACTTTCAGGTCTCTTCTCCATGCATACCGATGGCACCCTTTCCAATGCCCGCGCCTTAATCCCAACCTATAGCCCATATTATTGGATCACAGTCCCCTTACTGCCCACCTAACGGCTCATCTCCGTGTACACGCCGTTGCTCTCACTTTCGGGTCTCTGCTCCATGCTTCCCCATGGAACCGTTCGCAATTGGAGGGGCTTAACTCCAACCTATAGGGCTGTATTATTGGATCACGGTGCTTCCTTCACAAATATGTCCCCTTACTGCCCACCTAACGGCTCATCTCCGTGTACATGCCGTTGCTCTCACTTTCGGGTCTCTGTTCCATGCTTCCACATGGAACCGTTCGCAATTGGAGGGGCTTAACTCCAACCTATAGGGCTGCATTATTGGATCGCGGTGCTTCTTTCACAAATATGTCCCCTCACTGCCCACCTAACGGCTCATCTCCATGTACATGCCGTTGCTCTCACTTTCGGGTCTCTGCTCCATGCTTCCACATGTAACCGTTCGCAGTTGCAAGGGCTAAACTCCAATTTATGGTTGGCCTTATCCGACTCCACACCAATTTTCAGGCATTGCGCCATATCTATAATTCTGACGGCTTAACACCGCCTTCTCCGGTGTCCATGCTTATGCTCTATGTTCATTGATAGAGTCCATCGCAAAGTCCAACGAAGAGGTCGAATTTGTACGGCGCCTCACGGAGTCGCAAGACTGGTTTGCACGTTCTGCGGCGTTTTCCACATTTAATAGTCGACTAGATCCTCCCCGCCATTCGCCTGTCTTTATCTTTTCTTCTCATCTATTCTCTATTTGATAACCGAGGACGGGCCGACTTCAACCTATGCTTTGAGACGGTTTTGCTGCGTTGTGCTTCTGCACTGGTGCGCTACGTGAAGTCCATTAAACTGCATATGGGGACATCATCCTGTCTGACGAAACTATGCATACATTTAAATAGAGAGAAATACAGCTAATTGCATTACAGTAATTGTGTTACACTAAATATAGAATTTTTTATTACAGGACATGACCTCACATTCAGTCAGACGCACGGCAGACAAGCCCTTGTCATTTCACATATAAGCCATTCCACTGGAATTGATTTCCTTCTACCATGCGCACTACGTTACCAGTGCATTACAGTTTGCCGTTTTCTCCGTGACAAAAGGCATTGTATCTTTATTAGACAAAACACAAAACATATAAACTTCAAGAACCGTACACAAATGATAGCGAATACACGCACAGACAATTCAAGAAGTGTACAACGTCTTCTGCATACTGCAATCGATCAACCGCAGCCGTTGCCGCCCTTAAATAAAAACCGTAGCATATTTGATATGTATGTTGTCAATTCCTACCTGTCCGGAGGATGCCCTCTCCTCGGCCGACGCCGAAGTCGTCCTACAGCAGCCGCAGCAGCCTGGCAAATACTCCAGGAAGGTCGGCAATAACCGCGTAAGATGGGTAAAGTATGAAGTCCAGGCCGGTCGCGACAAGGAATACGAGGACTATGTCCGGGTAGAGCAGCCGCAACCAAAGCGGCAAAGATACGTACAGGCGGACAGGAGAATTCTGGCGATCGTACGCCGGTATGAGAGACGATCGCTGTTCGAGTACCTACGGGGGATCGCGCAAAACTTTAGGATGGGTCAGTGAGGTAAGTGCATAATTTGATTAGCACAGTTCCGTTTGCAACTTCGACAATTCCAGAACCACATATTCGGCCACGCTGACAGTGATTGCTTCCACTGACCCATTCGACGCATTACAGCCGCTTTCAGAGGTAAGAAAGCAAAGCACATTCTCAATAAATTCAGATGTATCTTTCAGGATCGATGGGCCAAACACAAGTCAGCGGAGGTGGTGCAAGACCGTATAACAACGTCCGCACAGAATTCCGACCGCATTCTGCGATGCGCGGCCTTAGCGAAGTTGTTAGTCCGGTCGCTGTCCACCGCAGGCCCATCGTAGCACGACTTCGGCGTCGCCCGAAGAGCCGGCATCCTCCGGACAGGTAGGAATTGACGACATCCATATCAAATATGCTACGCTTTCCATTTAAGGGCGGCGTAGGCCGAGGAGCGGGCACCCTCCGAACAGGTAGGAATTGACAACATCCATATCAAATATGCAACGGTTTTTATTTAAGGGCAGCGACGGGTTGCAGTTGGTCGATTGCAGTATGCAGACGACGTTGTACACTTCTTGAATCGTCTGTGCGTGTATTCGCTATCATGTGTGTACGGTTCTTGAAGTTTATATGTTTTGTGTTTTGTCTAATAAAGATACAACGCCTTTTGTCACGGAGAAAACGGCAAACTGTAATGCACTGGTAACGCAGTGTGCATGATAGAAGGAAATCAATTCCAGTGGAATGGCTTATATGTGAAATGAAAAGGGCTTGTCTGCCGTGTGTCTGACTGAATGTGAAGTCATGTCATGTAATGAAAAATTCTATATTTAGTGTAACAAAATTACTGTTGGAAGAGTACGGTTGTGCACCCGTTGAGTTCTATCTACCGTTTCCTGTAAGAACACCGAAGCAACCTAACCAATGGCTAGTTGATTGGTTGTGTTACTGGAAAAACAGGCAAACAGTGAACGTACGATCGCTTTTATTTTCCTAAGAACCGACAAGATCAAGGTTCCACCTGATAATAGGACAGGCGTCGTTTACGAGATAAAGTGTTGTTGCAACGCCTCCTACATAGGAGAAACGGGCAACACTTTACTTCACAGGTTCCGTGAACATATGGCAGGTGTGAGCCGTTACAAGAATGCGAAGGAACGGATTAACGGCACACAGTGCACCCGCCGAGGCAGACCGCAGATCAAACAACCACTACAGGTGATCGAAGACGTGCTAAGAAGCTCAGCGGTAGTCCAGCATTTCTCTCAATGTTCGGCTGACCTTGTGCCTACCATATTATGTCGCGAGAGCCATTTCCAACTCCGTAAGATCAAAGAGGCCCTCTACATCAGACATAATCCTTCAATTAACCGTGGTAAAGGTGTCGAGATCAGTGAGGTATGGGCCTGCTTAATTCTACAAAGCGGCTGCTGCGCCATCACCTCCTGATCAATAGGCGTTCCTGATCGCCACCTGACCTTTTGTCGGGCCTATATAACATCCTCTCGCGAAAACAACTGCGCTTTTCACAATCTCGCTGACGACGGAATCAGTCGATTCCGAAGGCTACGAAATAAACGATCGTACGTTTACTGGTTGCCTGTTTTTCCACTAACACAACCAATCAACTAGCAATTGTTTAGGTTGCTTCGGTGTTCTTACAGGAAACGGTAGATAGAACTCAACGGGTGCACAACCGTACTCTTCCAACATGATCCACCGCCCCGTTACAAGATAACCTGTCTTCAAACACAATTACTGTAAAGTAATTAGCTGTATTTATCTCTATTTGAATGTATGCATAGTTTCGTCAGACAGGATGATGTCCCCATATGCAGTTTAATGGACTTCACGTAGCGCACAAGTGCAGAAGCACAACGCAGCAAAACCGCCTCAAAGCATAGGTTGAAGTCGGCCCGTCCTCGGTTATCAAATAGAGAATAGATGAGAAGAAAAGATAAAGACAGGCGAATGGCGGGGAGGATCTAGTCGACTATTAAATGTGGAAAACGCCGCAGAACGTGCAAACCAGTCTTGCGACTCCGTGAGGCGCCGTACAAATTCGACCTCTTCGTCGGACTTTGCGATGGACTCTATCAATGAACATAGAGCATAAGCATGGACACCGGAGAAGGCGGTGTTAAGCCGTCAGAATTATAGATAGGGCGCAATGCCTGAAAATTGGTGTGGAGTCGGATAAGGCCAACCATAAATTGGCGTTAAGCCCTTGCAACTGCGAACGGTTACATGTGGAAGCATGGAGCAGAGACCCGAAAGTGAGAGCAACGGCATGTACATGGAGATGAGCCGTTAGGTGGGCAGTGAGGGGACATATTTGTGAAAGAAGCACCGCGATCCAATAATGCAGCCCTATAGGTTGGAGTTAAGCCCCTCCAATTGCGAACGGTTCCATGTGGAAGCATGGAACAGAGACCCGAAAGTGAGAGCAACGGTATGTACACGGAGATGAGCCGTTAGGTGGGCAGTAAGGGGACATATTTGTGAAAGAAGCTCCGTGATCCAATGATACAGCCCTATAGGTTGGAGTTAAGCCCCTGCAATTGCGAACGGTTCCATGGGGAAGCATGGAGCAAAGACCCGAAAGTGGGACGAAGGGCATGAACACGGAGATGAGCCGTTAGGTGGGCAGTAAGGGGACTGGTGATGCAATAATATGGGCTATAGGTTGGGATTAAGGCGCGGGCATTGGAAAGGGTGCCATCGGTATGCATGGAGAAGAGACCTGAAAGTTGGATAAAAAACATGGAGAGTAGACCTCAAATAGGGAATTGGACCTTGAAAGTGGTAATGAGTTCCAGCAATTCGGCTGTCGGCCGTGAATGCAACGGCGCGGTGAACTGCTCGCGGTGAAATGACGCGCACCGCGTCGAGAGAGATTGCCTAACTTTGAGGCAATTGTTCTGCGTTTCGAAGATCGGCAACTGGTTTTAAAACCGTTTCTGGTAAAAAGCATTACTGTGTTGTCTTGTAAGGCGTAGCGTTAGCTCGGCAAAATGCGCGCGACAGTTCGTACGCTCCGATGAAGCCGCCCCTAATCAGTGCGGAGCACCGCCAATTTGGAAGCGGTAACTAATCTGCTTTCAGTACGCCTTCGGCGGTAAAAGTGGCTGCAAAGTAATTTACCATCTCGAAGGCGATGGACGCGCCGTCGGTCTTCTCTCCTCGTCAACAGGCGGTTCATACTGCACACCGGAGCTTCACGTTAAAAATAGTGAACAGACGGAATGATTGTTGAAGAATCGTTGTCGATAACGGTAGCTTGTTGGCAACGGTGCATTCCTGTTTCTTAAATAGCTCACTGTTGACGCATCCTGACGTTTAACGAGGATCCCCCTGTATATATATATATTGTAGAGGCTCACCACCAGCTCGTGATATCACAACTCAACAACGTTTACTTTCTTTTGTGGGGCGCTTATATACATGGGTCGCGTTGGGCATTTAGGCCGTGACCTTTCGTGCCAAAAAAACATGTTATTCGTTACTGTTGTGGTAATAGACACGTGCGTAATTATCGTAGAAATAGGAAGGGGAAAAAGGGAAAACGATACATTCTTTTAGGTCGCTACAGGTATCCCCCACCCAGTGTCAGCGATACGTGGAGAAACGATCCGGTATGCGTACGACGCGACCAAAACGGGTTTTCCTGATTACGTCAGAATTCGGTTTCGTGGTCGATCCGGATTTCCCTTGGGAGCTGTCCTCTGCTGGTAGGAAGGCTGGCTTCAATCGGTCGAGACCGATCACGCGTTGTTTCCCGCGCATATCCAAGGTGAAAAATTTTGTATTTCGTTCTATGACGCGATACGGTCCGTCATACGGTGTAGTTAATGGTTTCTTCACTCCTCCTTTTCGGATGAATACGTGTGAAGTGCTCATCAAGTCTTTGTGGACAAATGGGGTTAGGCTGCCATGATGGCTTGTCGTAGTCGGTATCATTTTTTGGATGGCGATACGTATGTCTGAAACAAGGTCAAAGCCAGTACCTGTGGGTTGCTTGGAAGTGGCAATAAATTCCCCGGGGAGACAAATTGTTTGTCCATAAAGCAGTTCTGCTACGGAGAATCCTATGTCTTCCTTGACTGCTGCGCGCATACCCAATAAGACGAGTGGAAGAGCTTGCAACCAGTTGTCCTTCTTGTGACACGTTATTGCGGTCTTTAGTTGTCTGTGCATGCGTTCCACCAAGCCGTTTGCTTTCGGGTTGTAGGCAGTAGTCCTAGTATGCTTAATGCCCAAAAACTCGGTAAGGTGATTGAACATAGACGATTCGAATTGGCGACCTTGATCGGTGGTTAAGGTTTTTGGGACTCCAAATCGACTTACCCAGGCGTGTAGAAACGCCAATGCTATAGTTTCCGTGGATGTGTTTTGTATGGGTATAGCCTCTGGCCATCTGGTACATCTGTCGATGCACGTAAGGATGTAAGAGTATCCTTGGGCTGGCGGCAATGGTCCGACGATGTCAATGTGGACATGCGAGAAACGTTCGGTTGGGACTTTGAATTTTCCCAGTGGAGACCGAGTGTGCTTGTGGATTTTCGCTGTCTGACATGCTAGACATTCGCGGGTCCATGTTGTGCAATCTTTTTTGATCGAAGGCCATACAAAACGCTGACGGATCAATTGGCTTGTTGCTCTTATCCCTGGATGTGAGAGGTTATGCAGGTGACTGAAAACAGTTTTCCGGAGCTGCTGTGGAACGAACGGCCTTATGGATGGTGTCGAAACATCGCAATAAATTGAAACGTTTTCGGTTCCAACTGGCAATTGCTTCAAGTTGAGCGCAGTATTGGAGGTCAAGATGTGCTTAAGTTCTTCGTCTTCCGTCTGGGCTTGGGCCAGTTCTTGGTAGTCAATTGGGGACGGGAACGTTACCGCTGAAATGCGGGATAGTCCATCCGCGACTACGCTTGCTGCTCCAGATATGTGACGGATGTCGGTGGTGTATTGTCCGATGAAATCGAGATATCTGGTTTGTCGTGGCGTGCCGTCGTTCGATTTCTTCGTGAAGGCGAAGGTAAGAGGTTTGTGGTCAGTGTACAAAATGAATTGTCGGCCTTCTACCATGTGGCGGAAATACTTGATGGAAGCGTACGCTGCCGTTAGTTCCCGGTCGTATGTACTGTATTTCTGTTGTGCTGGCGAAAATTTCTTCGAAAAAAAACCGAGTGGTTGCCATGCCTTGTCTTTCCATTGCTGCAGTCCGGCACCCATAGCTGCGTCTGACGCATCGACCATTAGTGCCAGTGCCCTATTGGGTGATGGATGCTGGAGGAGGGTTGCGTTTGCGAGACTTTCCTTGCATTTGCTGAAAGCTGTTCGGGCTGCTTCGTCGAGGCATAGCGGACGATGATCAGCTTTCTTGCTCCCTCGCATGTAATCGTGAAGAATGGCCTGTGTGGCTGCAGATCCCGGTAGGAATCTGCGGTAAAAGTTGAGCATGGCTAAGAAACGGCGGAGCTCTTGATATGTCTTCGGTAATGGGTAGTCGACGATTATTTGTACCTTTTTTGGTAGAGGTTTCGTTCCTTGGGCGTGAACGAGGTAACCTAGGAACTCTACCTGCGGTGCGCCGAAAACACATTTTTCGGCGTTGATGACTATGCCATATTTCGCCAATCTTTGCAGTAATTCGCGTATGTGTTGCTCGTGTTCTTGCTGTGATTTCGACGCTATCAAGATGTCATCTATGAAGGCGTATGCGAAATCAAGGCCGCGTAAAACTTCATCAATGAATCTTTGAAATGTTTGGGCCGCGTTGCATAAACCAAACGGCATGAAAGGAAATTCGAAAAGACCAAAGGGCGTGATCACTGCCGTCTTTTCCACGTGATCTGGATATACCGGAATTTGGTGATATGCCCTGACCAGGTCGATTTTGGAAAAAATTGTTTTTTCGGTTAGAAGATGAGCGAAGTCTTGCATATGCGGTACGGGGTATCGGTCCGGTTTCGTTACCTTGTTTAGCTGCCGGAAGTCTCCACAGGGTCGCCAGTCGCCAGTTGCCTTTTTGGGGACCATGTGGAGAGGGTTGGCGTAGTTACTTTTACTTGGTCGGCAAATACCGTGCTGCATCATATATTCGAATTCCTTTTTGGCTGCTGCGTACTTCTGCGGGTCTAGCCTTCGGGCTCTTGCGACAACAGGAGAGTCATCGGTCACGATGTGGTGGACCACGTTGTGCTTTGTTGTCTTGGTGGGCGACCAGGGTTTCGTAACTTCTGGAAATTCAGCGAGGATCCGATGGTACGGCCTGTTGCCATTTATGGTTTTCAATCCGTTTACCGTTGGGTTCCTCAACGTGCCCCTGGTGCTTAGCAATGTGACGCCGTCCACCAGTCTCCTGTTCTTTAAATCCGGAAGTAAGTGGAATTCGCCAAGGAAATCTGCGCCGATGATCGCTTTGGGCACTTCTGCGACGACGAATGGCCATTTGAAGGCACGGCGGAGGCTCAGATCGACAGATATCAATCTGGTTCCATATGTACGAATTTCCGTGTTGTTGGCGGCATATAACTTGTATGTTGATGGGCCGCGCTTGATGTCGGCAGAGGATGCAGGAACCACGGAGACGGTGGCTCCAGTATCGATTAGGTAGCTTTTCCCGCTGACTCGATCCGTTATGAAAAGGCGTGAAGGTCGCTGGTTGAGTGCTCCTCCCGTTCCAGGAGTTCCGAGAGGAGCCACGCTCAGTTTTTTTGAAGACTTGCTGCGTTGAAGTTGCATGGTGGCGAACACTTCCTTGCGTTTTCCTGAAACTGGGTGTGATAGTAACACCAATTCACGTTTTTTTCTCGTCCAAGTGGTCGGACGGGGCTACGTCTGGAGTTGGACGATCGAGGACGCTGAGTCGGATATCTTCTTTCCATCTGTCGTATTCTTCTTGACAATTTGGCTACTTCGGTTTGCAGTTCGGAAACGATGCTGTCCTGGGCAGTAGAAGGTGGGTTTATCGATGAAACGGATGTGTGGGTAACTTCGTGGACTTTGTCAGCGAGTCGGGCCAGCTTATCTAAGTCCTCCTCTTCGGTTTGAGCCAAGCAGGTTTGGACATTGAGTGGCAGTTGTTGAATCCAAAGTTGCCGAATGATAGCATTTGTACTGCCTACGCTACTAGGCACTTCACGGAGCATCCTTTGCAGAAATCGTGACGGCTTGTCGTCTCCAATTTGCATGCCGCACAGGAGTGTCTGTAGGCGCTTCTGATCTGAGTCCGCGAATCGGTCCAGTATGCGTCGTTTCAGTGCTTCATATTTTCCCTCGAATGGCGGGTTATCCACTATATCGAAACATTGCTCCAAAATAGCAGCTTCCATTCCTCCAACAATGTGGTTGAACTTGGTTTCATCGACTGTTATCCTAGCGATCTGGAATTGCGCTTCTACTCTTTTGAACCAAAGTGCCGGGCTCTGAGTCCAAAATGGCGGTATTTTGACAGCGATGGATTCGACAGACATAGGAATATTGATCATTCACGGGTCACCAGTGTAGAGGCTCACCACCAGCTCGTGATATCACAACTCAACAACGTTTACTTTCTTTTGTGGGGCGCTTATATACATGGGTCGCGTTGGGCATTTAGGCCGTGACCTTTCGTGCCAAAAAAACATGTTATTCGTTACTGTTGTGGTAATAGACACGTGCGTAATTATCGTAGAAATAGGAAGGGGAAAAAGGGAAAACGATACATTCTTTTAGGTCGCTACAATATATATATATATATATATATATATATATATATATATATGATGTTGAGTTTTCACGGATTTTTCCGTTGCTATGTATGTGGATGGATCTGTAAGTAAACTGACACGGTCTCCCTACCACCGGATGGATGAGAGTAGTTATTAGAAGACACGGTCAGAGAACAACGTACGGTTTAATGTGGGATATTTCGGAACTCGAGCGTTCCGAAATATCCGACATTAAACCGTACGTTGTTCTCTGACCTTGTCTTTTAATAACTACTCTCATCCATCCGGTGGTAGGGAGACCGTGTCAGTTTACTTACAGATCCATCCACATACATAGCAACGGGAAAAATCCGTGAAATCTCAACATCATGAAGATCCATGCTCCCGTTAAAAGACATCCCTTCTTCCGAAATATATATATATATATATATATATATATATATGCAGTGATGCCTCATATGACGCGATTTACGGTAAATTCCTGCATAGCTTGACATTGATTTCACTCATACGCGATTTGGTGTCTGGTCATGTGAACGCATGTGCAGAAAATGTCCATCGCTGATATACTATATGAAGGAAGAGCAACAGTATGTGGCATGCAAAGTATTTTCTGTTATCTTTCCGCCAACCGCATGAGCGGCAGTTCGTTTGCGCCGTTCTCCACCGTGTCTGTTCTCTTAGGCTTACGCTTGGTTATTCATTGGTTCGGGATAGTTGCTGTTCTTCAGCGTTTTATGACTGATGTACAATTAGCATGAATGGAAAACTGCAGCCTGATTATCATAACATGACGGGCAGCTCATACTTTTTATTCAGTATCGCAGTACACGTGAATAGTTTGCTCACGTTAGTTAGCGTTAAGAGCAGACAGAGCATGACATAGACGCCAACGAAATACGAACATGTACGATACAGTGAAAATAACGTTGAAAAGTTATAAGAAACAAAATATTTAGGAAGAGAACTGGAAAAGCTACGTTGAGGACAAATGGGCAATAAAGACGGAAACGAAGTTTTTACAAAACGCTAACTTAGCTGATGTTGTGAATTGACCAACGGTTCAATCACCATTGCAACTCATGTCACCTTGGTCACATAATAGTAATGAAATTGTTACTCCGCTGAATATGGGTGAGAGAGGTGTGGAAGCTCCAGATTGTAACTAACAAAGAAATAATGAAAACTGCGCCATCAACTTATCAAAAGAATGGTGCAGCAATCCTTTCCTTCTGCTCAGATTTCAATTTGTTACTAATTTAGTTAAGAAAGAAGAAGTGGATAAGCTGCTTGACACGAAGGCTGACAAAGACACATTTTCATGCCTCTTTACTCACACTATGGTAAAGAAGTTGCCTTTCGCATTTGAACACCTTAAATGAGAGGTTAGTGCTGCTAAAGCGATTGTTTCTCTCTGTCAGATGTTTGTAAACGGTTCAGCAGCGGCGTCTCTGTTGCTGATCCCCCCTTTGCTGAAGTTTAGCTATGAGAAGACTACTCAACCGTATCTGATACTTACGGCAAGCCACGTACTCAGCAAAGTCGGCGTTAATGCTATGGAAATAACGGACCCAAATTGCGGAGAAGATTTTGACTTTCACGAATTTTGGATGAAACTGCACAATGGGGTATTCTTCCTCGACGCATGTACGCCAGTACAAACTATTCTTTTCCAGCATGCTACCCGTAGGATTCTAGTTCGTTCAGTGTACAGAAAAACTCAAGTGAGACCGGAAGGAGGCGCAACACCTAAGCCTAAGCCTATTTCCAAGGAAAATTGAGAACAAAGTGCCTTACATAGGATAATGGTCTGTCATCGCCATGCGAAGTCAAGGCGACATGGCTGTCTATGATTGTGGGTATGTTTCATGAAAAGACCACAGACTTTAATTAAGAGAGGTGGCCCGAGATTACATTGACAGATTAGTATTTGATTGTTCGGCAATGCACACTGGAGAGAGAAATTGAACTTCAGAAGAAAGGTTCAGGGCACACCTAGCCGATAACAGCATAGCTTGCAGCATTCCATCAAGTATGAACGAAACGGGATCATCCAATCCTGCCGCTAAGCCCTGAAGAAGGTTCAAAACTTTTCAGTGATTTACGAGACATTTTCTCAATTCATTGCATTGCTGTTTTGCATCTTGAACAATCCTTACGTTTAGCCCAACGTCGTGGTGCACAGCTTGCACACTCTTGAATGTTCTACACATATGACGCAACGTGTGCGAGCATACACAATTCGCAGATGCTGTGCTCATCTTTTGTACTGGATGGCTTTGCCATCGGGTGGGGAACCGTTTGCTTGAACACTCTGCCCCAGTGGTTAACCCGCAAGAAGCTTACCCATTCACGTAACTTCGTGAATGAGGTGGTTAGGTGGTTGTTCATTCAGCTGATACTCCCAACCCAAGCGACTTTCCTGCTAGCGTGTGTGCGCTGCTTGGAGGCAAATAGCCAGAAGTTTCATTCAAATATGAAGAAGCCAACGGTAAATTGGAAATTCATTCACTCGTGCTGCTTGGCTGGTCAATAAAAGCGTAATATATGAAATAGTAGCGCAAATGCTACAGGAAAGCGGAAGCCAAAGCGCAAAGGTGCATTAATGGATAATTCAAATGCCATCTATGCCGCATCCACTGTATTGTACGAATTCACTATGCTTGTGGAATAGTATAGGAGAATGTTTTGCCAGTGATTCCAGGTTTGCCCAGTGCGGCCATCTGAAATTCAATAATTATTTGCCACGCAAAACGTGAAACGCACAAGCAGGCAGTGCCGCCGCCCACCGCCGTAAGAAGTTCGCAATGACGCAACAGATTGTTTGTTGGAAATTTACCTTGCGGCCCAGCGACAGCAGGCAGACGCACACCGAGTACAGATCGCGATTTTCGAACAAGTCGACGCTCTGGAAGGTCTCCTCGGTGGGTACTCCGAACTTCTTGGCAGCCTCCGTGAATGCGTTTATGTTCTCCATGCAAGCGAAGTTGGAAATTGGCTTCTGAACCTTTTTGATCGTGTTCGGCTGGATGGCATTGGCCAACCTGTGAATAGTTAAACTTACTGTCGCCGGGGCTTGAACTAACGCCCAACTGCTCATATGAACCGGCTTGGCTAACCTATTCGGACCACCAAGCGGCCCTACTGAGATCTATCCCCTCACATGCTGCATTGCTCTGTGGAAAGTTGGGCATCGGTCAGGTCCTAACGACTGTGTACAAGTTGCTGCGCGAAAAACTTTCCAAAGGAATCAATTCATTTCCATTTGCGCAGACTCGTGACACTGCCCTTTCTGCAATAAACTGCTATCTTTCAATCGCGAAGGTGCGAGAAAGATCAAAGGCAATCCCGCCGCATCTGGGCGTTCGTATAGCGTTGTCAGCTTTTATCTCTCGGGGATTAGTGGCAAACAGTGTTTTAAAATTCCACCTGGCTTAGAAGCTCATCTTGATCAACGCTTAGCCTTTAGATTTCCTTTCAGATATCCTGTAAGTTCCATACATGTTATCAATTGTCCAGACAAGGCGTAGGCAGGATTTGGAATAGTGGCATCTCACATAGTTATACAGCCTGCAGCCCTGTTCATTCCGATCAAATGCCAATCATACGACAACAGAAGCATATTCAATAGCAAGGAAGGCATACCGTTAAATACAGCGCATTAAAAATAAACTGTTAATAGTCTCGTTTGCAAGGTATTGTGGTCAGAAGATGAATGCACACTTTCGCTTGTTCATTATGTCCCATAGATCCTATTTCAAGTTGCCAACTTCTCATCGTTGGAATGCTTTCTTATGATACATCCCGTTTCTAGGATTCGACGTTCGTTTCGCATTAACCGCTGCAAATGGACAAGCAGTTAATGCGTAAACAAGACGACTTTAATCATAAACTGTTTTTCAGAGCTTGGACAATTCGGTCGATCAGTTGTCAGTGAATCTTGCAGTTCGTTCGTTATAGTCGACCATAGAACTTACTCCTACCGCTGCTAGTGACTATAACGATCGCTAACCAGAGACTGAATATACTGCACAAGCTCTGAACAATCGTGCGATTCATTTGCCTGGTAAGCCGCTGCTTGACAAAGCGTTTGTTGCATGACCAACACATACTCAATGAACGTTGAATCTGTAACAGATTATATCAATGAAATTATGCATGCACATCATTTTTAAAAAATTTCAGTATTCAAGTATTCCATTTGATTCAAGAATTCCATGATGCCTTTAAGTGCATAACGTATGCATAATCGTGACGCAGCTGTTCGAGTTCTTGATACTGCTGATCTGAAATGCATTCCTGGTTGCTAAACTTTAGAAGACAATGCAATTTGTAGGATTTGCAGTTAATAGTAAAACTGAATCGGTCGCCGGACTTTTGGAACCTGTTATCCTATTAGCACTTTGCGTATAAATGCATTCAGAAGAGCCAACGGAGCTTTCCCAATACAAATGACGTTAATCTAAGGAACGGAGGCGACTCTGCGGTGCCAGCCACTTTTCAGGGAGGCAGACGATATCAGCAAAGCGTCATATCATGGGTCCCAAAGGGAGTGGGGAAGAGATTGGAACTTAATAAATCAAATGCACTGGTACGTCTTCGTAAATCGCAAGCGCATACCCGAGGAGACATGAGCAGAAAGAGGCGAGGGGCTGAGAGATCTCGGTATAACTGAGAGTGGATTTGGAGCTTACTTCAAGCAGCAGCTACGCGAGTTCATAAGAGCTTGCAGCCAGTGTTTAGAATGGGGTATAACTGCGACCGATCTCTTCAGTCAGTTTCGAAAGGATTTTTAAATCAGGAATGTTCCTGCCAAGCAAATGTCCAACATTTTCAGGAAAGAACCCCAAGCATTATTCTTCGCCTGTCGCCAGCATACTGACAGTTCATTAGCGTGAATTTAACGAGGCAATTTCCGCAGCTAAATCCGGCAACAAAATGGATGCAGCGGCAAGAGTTTACGCTGACGTTGCGTTGCCTAAGACCAGGCTGTTAAAAAGGCTGCAACTTTTGCTGCTCCCCTTTTGCTTATTTACGAATAATCCATTGCGTTGATGCTCAATAGGTAGGACACTGCTGTAGAGCTGACAATATCCTCTATCGATTGAGCTACTGAACTTCTTGTTCCCCTAACAGAGATGAAAAAGTCGTAAATTCAAGTCCTTGTACTTCCTCAGCTCAAACGATGTTATGAAACTGTAGAAACTACGCACAATGGCGACGGAGTGTTTTAAAAGGATGCAATAAGCGAACTTGCAACTGAAAACCTGTTCAGAAGATTGCTTGATGCTGACGAGGCGCTCAAATATGTGGATTATCACAATTTGAGATCCAGTGTGAACGCGTAGCTAACCAGATGCAACATGAGAAATAGCTATGGAAACTATAGGTAAGTGCGAAAGTAGGATTTGGTATGTGCACCAAATCGGAAGGGAGAAAGGTCTGACAAATGGTGGCGCACAAAAGACCCTGACGAAATTGGCGCTGTTGGAGTACGAAGCTCAACCGCGCATAGCCTATTCACCAGACCTCTTCCTGACCTATAATCAATTTTCCAGACATCTGGACTGCCTCCTTAAAGGGACATGCTTCAGACCAACAAAGACTTTTGAGGAATTCATAGCTTTTTTAACTCCATGATTCTACGCTGACGAACTTCGTAGACTTGTTACTCGTTAGCAGAAGTTCTTTGATTAAAATGATTCTTATTTCAACAGATGAACCTTACGACATGCTGAGATATGTCGACCGGAACTACAAGCTGAAAGACAGCTGTCAAAATGACCAAGCTTTGAGAACACTGTCTTGGAACCCTCCACGATGAAGTTTGCAGCGAAGTGTTAAGCCCAAGGGTAGCAATGCTTCCGATGGGGATTACTCCGTGTAGCCTTTCTAAGCTGTGTCCATTGTATTGAAAAGTTCAAAGTCTCTTGCCGTTCAGCTATAAATGATACAAAGGCCACCTTCTCACGTTGCGTCGCTGCTTTACAAGTTTGCCTGCCCTTCGGAAGAGCATCCAAGAGGAGCAGCAAAGAATAGGTCGATCATCGCCTGTCAACTGCCCCCATGAGCGTGTATCCATTGGTTTTACGTCATCCCAAATGGCTCTGCTAAACCCCGCAGCGACGTACAGACCGCGGGCAAACCTCAGTCCCCACATTGAGTAAGCTGCCTTCCTTCTCGCCACCTTGCAATAGGCAGACACGGATAAACTTACTTGCAAAGCAGAACGCCGTCCTTCAGCAGTTTAGCAAAGTTGTCGCGATTTCCGTCCGTGTCGAACTGCTCGTTGGTCAGCGCCTTTATCCATTCTAGAATTTCGTGTCCTTCCCCGTCGTTGTACTTGCTAGCTTGCTGAAAATGGTCACCTTTAAGAACGCGCATGGCTAAGGAAAACGGTGCAGCGGTAGACGACCGTCGCCGCGTTTGCAATGGTTGCCGCTGAGGCTTCCAAGACTCTTCCAAGTTACCCAAAGTCGCACTTCGGAATTCGTCCGCCGCGGCGTGCTTACGTACGCGTAAAACTGCTGGACTTGAGCATAGGCTTTCCCGCGGTGGTGGGAGCGAACGCTGCCTTCGCTTGACGATTCACTAATGGCACCGTTATTCTGCTTGTTCGCTTATAAAAAATTTCTTTATTCTTCGGAGCTCCTCACGCCCGACTTCAGCGGAACCCATGGAAGATTATTACCAGTGCTCGCTTTGTTCATAGGAGAAAAGGAACATGAGAATCCCCGAAGGATACGGTAACTTGTGGGCGTATGCTAATAATTTCTCAGGTGAGGCTTTTGCATTAGAGGTTACACAGTGATACGCAGGTGCTGACGGCCAACCCAGGTCACGTCAAAGTAAAAGCGCACATATACGCTGGAAAATAAATGTGGGCCCATGAACTTAGTTGTAAATTTTCCTGTCGTCATTTATCGATGCAGTATGCAAGTAAGCGTATCCTTATTCATAGTTCGCTGCTTATCGGGCATTTCCGATTGGAGTTTTCTTTTAGATATCCAAATTGAACCAAACGCAGCTAACGCTCGTCTGCGACATTTTACATTCATCCCTACACAGATATGTACGATGGTACGTTCAACCCCTAGACGGTTCAGTTGCCTCCATCAGCGAGCGTTCGAAATCCAAGCGCGGAGTCATTTCGGCTAGTCGTATCGTCCGCGCGTTCGAGCGGCTGTTGGCATTACGACTTGTTGGTAAGCAAATGCTCGCTCGGAGAAGCGCCTGTCTCAACTACCACGCGTTCACAAGAGGGGAACCCATTGGACGGCACAGAAGCGTCTGGCTTGCCTTGTTGTTGCCAGATGGCGTTTAACGGCTCGTTTGTCAACTGAGAAATGGAGGTTAAAAATATCCGCAGTAACTTTGGCATGCACCCAAACCAAGTTAAGTTTTTTTCAAAATTTTGCGACAGCCGTCGCTGCCGCTTCGAAGGAAGTTGTCACCCTCTGGTTCCTCGCGGGGTGAGTCACGCACGTCCAAATTCATTAGGGAAGTGAATAGGCACTAATGAACGCTACTACGTTGTAGCAGTCAAATTTGATAGTCCGAAAGAACGCAGCACCGTCCTGCCAGCTTGGGCGGTTGGCAGCCTGTAGAACCTTGACCTAGCGAGGAGACTCGGAGAAGTACCTCCCCCGGAGCTCAAGGCAGACCCTCGAAAGGACAGCCCGGTGCTCATACAGCAACTGCGTACTACCTTGGCGCAACTACATAGGCAGCTTAGAAGTTCTGCCATGGCTTAGCGTAGACTCCATTTGTTTCGCCAAAGTGATTTGTTGATATGCTGTCAGTGCAATAGTTACCAACCTTCCTAACGGGCCATCGCAGCTCCCACGTAGGCAAAACGTCAAGCAGCGAGTTTTAAATATGTACGTCGTTTCGAATGGCGTCGCTTGAGAATTGAGAACCTTCTAAGCTAATAGCGACTGAACGCTGCCTGAATAACAAAGTTCAAAACTGACACTTCGACGAAGGACCGACCGTCCTTGCAGCTTTACCCTGCGTAAAGTCCACTGTTATGAAGCACCCGACTAATGGACGGACGAGCATATGGACAAGCAACGGTACAGCGTACCTTTTGCAGTACGGCAAAGCCGAGTCCGCCTGGAGTTGTCCTTGAGGCCATTGATACGGGTTGGCTGTTCGCAAAGGAAGTATGCCTGCTGCCGAGCGGTACCTGAAAAGAAAGGTCTGCAGGTCTGCCCGTCGCTGGACGAGGAAGGGCAGTAATTGAGGCGCGGGATATTCAAGCCGTACGGCGCAGTTGGTCCCCAATGCGTTGGGATTCGCCGCCGTTCGGGAAGCGTTCAAACAGAGGAACTGGCGCGGCCAGGCGAAAGCAACGACTCTGCTCTGCCGCCAGCCCTCTGTCAGGAAAGATTAAGCCGCAATGGCTTGTTGCTGTTCGAAAGAAGATGACATTTCTCCATGCGTTCGTCAGTTGCTCTGCAAATCGGGCCGCGGATGCCCAACCAGTCGGCACAAGCACAACGGTTCCCGCCTGAGGCGCTTTAATAGTTAGCAAGTCGAGGCAGCTGTCGAAATTAAGCGCTGCAAAAAGCGAGTTGGATGAATCAACTTGCAAGTTGCCCGAACTAAACGGGCTGAAAGGCGTAGGCTGTTCGACGCGGCGCGACGTTTGCCCAATGGGTCCCTTTGACGGGGAAGGCAAGAAAGCTATCGCTCCTCCTTGGTCGCCGAATGCCTGATCGTACTGCCGCCAACGCGGCAATCTGCAAAGCTTAGGCGGCGTACCCGTCGGCGAGAAACGATAGCACGGGAATGAGCGCCATTCTTGCTTGGACCAAACAGTGCATTCGCGAGCCGAAGTGTGGACACGCCACCGACCAACTTCCAATGACCATCGCTTGCCCAGATGCCGACTATACGGAAAGGTCAAAGGAATTGCGATTATGCCTATGAATAGCATGTGTGGGAAAATTTGCATTTTGTCTCACGGCACTCGCCTCTGATGGTAGGTTCCGCCGACGCGGTATACGCATTGCGATAGCGTACAACGTCTGCAGCAAGTCAGGTTTAGTGGCGAAGCACCTTGGGTCACTATGGGTGTACGGGTCGGAGGAGTCAGCGTGTTACTCAAGTCGAGTCGCTCCTTTGATTGTTCCCTTAATGTAATTTACGAAATCACCAACGGCGGCGCAGTCCAATGAACACGGCTCCACCGCAGTTGCCGCGATTCAATCAGCGAACCGTTGGCTTCAACGAAACACCTCCGGGCGGCAAAAACTGTCAATCGAAGTTCAACGTGCCGGTATTCGAAGAAAGGAAATCCTGCCAACAGGGGCACCCCTGTGCCCACGCACGTCCGTGTGGCCCTTCGCTGCGCAAGTCCCGAATTGGCGGTCCGAGTCAATGGCACTCCCATGGATACGGCGGGAACCTTAGCAAACGTTACTTGCATGCTTGGACATCCAATCATGACGATGCCAAGTGGAACGTCCCTTTCGCAAGCGCTGAGAGCTTGCGCCAAGTGCATTACGCTCCCTAGCTTAACTTCAAGAAAAGGGACAAACATAAGGCGCTGCTGGCGAAACGCCCTGTACTTTCGAGTGGAGCAAACTGAATGCGTCTTTGTTGAATGAATGCACATTTATTTGAATGAAAGATTTGCGTGCAGCTTTCTTGTCCGCTGCGCAAAGAGCACCCGTCGCAGTTGAGCAAGAATTCCGTGAATTGCCTCCGCTAGTCCTACGAAAGGCAGCGCAGCGCCAGCTGAGGAGAAAGCCAAGAAGCCGAATACCGTTTAACCAAATCGTTTGTCATTAAGGCAACGGGGAACGACACCAGCATTGCGTTGAGCCTCTCCAGGCGCTTTAAGCCGTAGGTGATTAATTCAACTTATCCGTTCGCTTCAACGATGGCTTACAGAAGGGTCGCCCAATTTCGTAGTTCAGAACGGAGGCGATTGTTCCGTTTCATTCAAGCGGCTGTCGTTGGCAACAAATGGCTGAATGGCATCTTGCCGAAGTATTTTTCTTGCTTGCCTTTTTCTTCACGCTGACACACTGACTACGCGCCGAACAAAGTTTACTGCCAAATTTGCATTTTCGATACTTCCCTTTTTGGCAAATACGAGCGTGGGATTGAAACTGAACTGCGCTAGCCGGCAACGTTCCAGCAATATCCATAGCGGCAGGCCGAATCTTTCCCGCACTGCGCTTCGAGCATACACTTCTTCTGAGTTATTTGGGCCTGCTTGCAGCGCTTGTTTTCACATACCAACATTGCTGCGCATTGATCGTCTTTTGAGCATTCGCTGCCGGCCGGTGCTCCTCGATCGGCTGCAAGAATATGTTATGTTTTTCCACATGTAGCATGAAAGCATATATTCACTGCGGCTCATACGCTAACGTACCCGTTGAGCAAGCTCAAAGAGTGAGTTCAGGTCAACAAAGTCGAAATGGAGATGTCTCCATGCATGAATTACTCACCGCCTATTAGTCCTTTCCCACCAGCGAAATGTCATGCTATTTCAAAGAAAGAACAAACGGTCATATTTCAATAATATGTTCCTGGTGACTAACGAGCAGTCTATGAAAACGCGCAGATATGTATACATGCATAGGCACATGCACGGTGAATTTCATGCATTACTGTATGAGCTCAGAGGTGAAAGTGAAACGAAATTCGATGATTGAAACATCTCTACTTGACATTTTTGTGCCTGGATAAACCTTTCGGAACTTTACGGCACGTACAGTGATTTATGGAACACCCCGTGCATATTCCTAACGTAATCTTACATATGTATATCGATACAGATGGCATGTGTTTTCTGGAAACTACAGAATTCCCTGGCATACGGTTTAAGACTTCCTGCAGGGAGCGCCAAATGCACCATACATGCATGCACGCATATGATAATGTTCAAATTTATAAATTTGGCATTTAAATTTGCCATCTTACTCAATGTTACTTCTTCACGGTATTATCCTTTTTGATTTCCTAAAGCGAGTCGTCTGTCACAATGCTTTCGAAGGTAGCTAACTCGAAGCAGTGCTAAAACATTATATATATATATATATATATATATATATATATATATATATACAGTGGAACCCCTATAAGTTGACCACTCTAGGGCGGTAAGAAATTGGTCAACTTATAAAGGTGGTCAACATATAGAGGTACCCCTTGAATTCAGTCGTAAATAAGCCATAACTTCTTCCAAGCACTTTACTGAAGAAGGAACGTAGTAATCTATATGAAGAAACATTACTAAAGTAAAAGAACAAAAACTTAATTTGTATTAAGACAATGGATATAAAACAGTGGTAAAAGAGCATTACAATCAGTACATTATATGGCCCTATCGTTGCACATCTAAAGAAAGAGTCTATCGTTGTCTGCTTCGCTTTCTTGCTGCAGACATAAGTGGTGAAAACAAAGTCAGCGTTGACTATTGCATTAAACATATCAGGGCATTTTTCAGCAACAAATAACTTCAGCTAATGTAGTGAATGGCGAACGTCGTCGGCTGTTAGTGTCTTTTCGACTTCTCTATCGCTATCGCTTTCTTCTTCTATATCATCAGCCGACTCGTGCATTTCCCGCACGTTGGATAGTACTGCTTGAAAAATATTAATAGATTCTGCATAAGGTTCATTACAAGTCATCAGTTCGTCATCCATTGTAACGAATGCTTCGAAGTCGACTCCTGGGAATATTCCCATATTGGATGTACTGTCTGAGGAGGCCGTAATGACTGTTTCTCGACTTGTAACAAATACAGCTTTTTGGAAGCACTTCGTTATTGCTTCTGGCTGTATTTTGTTCCACGCGAAACTGATCCAGAGAACATAATGCAGAGTGTTAAGTAATCCAACAAGTGCAGATGCGTCAGCAACCAGGTTAGTCCTTTGAGTTTTGGAAACGACCCAATCCAAAAGCTGTGCCCGGTAGTGCATCTTAAATGCTTTGATGACACCTTGGTGCTGATGCACAAGCAGACTTTAGTTTGTAATGTTCACGGCATTTTGCTGGTCAACGTAAGGAAGTCAAAACATGTAGTAATTAATAGTCTGTGTCTCAGCTATGATGGTCAAGGTACAACATGCGGAGGTGGTCAACACATAGAGGTCGCTCTCCTATGCTTCACAATGGCGGGCCAACAAACCAAGAAATCGCGGTCAACATATGGATGGTGGTCAACGTATAGAGGTGGTCAACTTTGGAGGTTCCACTGTATATATATATATATATGTTTTAGTTATTTATTTATTTATTTATTTGGCATCCATGCATGAGGATGCCACATATCGCTGACGACGGTACCAGAACGCTCCGAAAGCTCCGAAGGTTAACATAGTGTTCTGATTTCTGCAGACGAGACGTAACACGGATTTGAGAAGATGTTTAATTAAAGATTTAGTGTTCTGATTTGTCCTAATAACGTTCCCATCCAAATGGGAATCCTATTTCGAGACACGCGAATCATTTTGTACACGCTGAGGACGGGACAAGGTCGTGTTCCGAAAGCTCCGTGTTGTCTTATCTCTATGCAACGGGATCAAAGCCGTGATTTTTATTAAAAAATAAATTTCAGACATTACGAACAAAACGGGTACAAGCCGTGCTTGACGAATAACTATCATATATATATATATATATATATATACAATGTTTTGTTATGCGTTGTATATATAATATTTTGCCTTTTCTTCTTGTTAACTACTTCCTATATATATATATATATATATATATATATATATATATATATATATATATATATATATATATATATATATATATATATATATATATATCGCGTCCGGCATCAAATCATCCGAATGTGGGAGCAAGAAATGAACGAAATTACGGAGGAACTAAAGTACTTGCAAGTCGAATTATTCTATTCGCTACTGCACATAATTATTAATTAAAACGTTTTATTCAATAACCTTGTGTGTCAGCTGTTTACTCATTTCGTTTACCATTGGGAATGGGCTGGCGTTATAACAAGGGAAGACTTTCGCGTGAATATATGCTGCCTCTTTGGTTATAGCGCGAGCCACAAAGACGTCTGATTTTAAACCTCCGTTTTCCTATTTCTCGCTTGTCCTGCATAACGTGATTTCATTTAGCTAGAGACTTTTCGAGGAGGAAATTTTTCTCATTAAGCGAATGATTGCAAATGCATATACGTATAAAAGGCATTCACCTCCCTCCTTCCAACAGGAGCCATTTTTGCACACGTCCTTTTTGCTACAGTCCTTCTCTTTGGCGCACGGCGTTCCAATTGAATGGGCCGCCATGCATTTGTTCTTGTGTATATCTGAACAAATCTCACTCGGGCCGCAATCCTGATGACCATTGCAATTGCCGGTCGGCTGATCCTTTACTTCAGCCGAACCTCCTGCAAAGTTTCCAGTACGAGCAAAGCCAAACTGTTAACACAAGGTCCATAGATTTAGCCGGTTTCTGGGCAATAGCCAACTTAAGTAAAGAATATCCGCTTTTGCACCCATCACGGGACCACCTCTCGCCCGGCAGTAGAAAATGCGCTTATTGGCTTTTTTAGGAAACTTTGACAACCCCCTCCTACCTGCTTCAACTTTCCAGCAGTAGCCGTATCTGCAGGCCGAACTTTTGCCGCATTGCATTTCCAATTTGCACTTTTTGTCCATCCTGGTGGCCGATTTGCATATTTTTCCCTCGCAAACGGCCTTGGCGGCGCACTGATTATCGCCACTGCAGGCGGTGCCCGGCGGGAACCCTCTGTCGGCTAAGGAGGTTGAAGCGTTGTTGACCCTTTTTGGTCAACGTGAAATCACTGAGGCTATTACCTCCTTCCTTCCAGCAGGATCCAGCCTTGCATACATCCTTCTTTTCGCAGTCCTTTTCGCTCTGGCAGGGTATGCCTATGTCATGGGCCGTCATGCAGCGATTCGCGTGCAACTCCGAGCAGATGCTTTGGGTGTCGCAGTCGTTGTGCGAACTGCATTGTCGCATATCGTTCTCGCTGGCAACATCTGGATTGGGCGCCAACACTGTGCACTCAATGAACGGGATATTCCCAAAGTAGGGGCTTACCGCTAATCACCGACCAACAGTATCCATGATGACAGGCTTGTTGGTGGTCGCATTGAGCTTCGAGCATACACTTCTTGGTAGTAACCATGGCTTGCTTGCATTTTTTGCCCTCGCACACGGTCATCGCGGCGCACTCATTGTCGGCCGAACAGTCGCTGCCGGCAGGCTTTCCTTTGTCTTCTGAAAGGGTGTTGTTCCAAGAGAGCGTGATGAACGCAAACGGTCCTTGCGTACCGCCTTCCCTCCAGCAGGTTCCACCCTTGCACACGTCCTTCTTGTTGCAATCCTTTTCGCCTTTGCACGGCGTACCAATGTTGTAACCGTTTGTGCAAAAGTTCTTGTGAATGTCCGAGCAGATTTGATTTCCGGGGCACTCCTCCTGAGTGGTGCAGCTTTGGCTGGCTGGCGGCTGCTGACCATCCTGTCCGGGCTGATCTTCCTGCCCAGGTTGGCCTTCCTCTGCAGGCTGGTCTCCTTCTGCAGGCTGGTCTCCTTCTCCTTCCGCGGGCGTTCCCTCGCCAGCTCCAGGTTCGCCTGGCTGCCCTTCGCCTGAAAGGTTGCTCGCAAATGGTCACACATGCTTCGACATGTTCGAACGAACCTTCGCCACCCTCCAGATGCCAACAGTACTCGTACTTGCAGCCGCCCCCTGCGCATTCCGCGTCGGAACTGCACCTCGTTTTTGACGGTATGCCAGGATAACACTGACTTGAAATGCATATTGTGCTGTCGGGGCAGCTGTCGCTGTTTGAGCAGCCGCCTTCGCCGCCCGCTTGCGGTGATGATCCTGCAAGGAAAAGGTCGTAACCATCGATTTTCCTAATTTATGGCGGAGCTGAATGATCCATTGTTGCTCAAGGAAAGCGTTCTCCTTGCTGCACCCAACGATGCATAAATTCATCTTGCCGTCAGCTCATCCCTTAAAAGACCATCACTGGAAAGGGGCTAAGGACGTGTGCTTTCTTTAAGGGGTACATCGCTCAAAAGTTGGATATATGCGCTGAAAAGCACCCCTGGAAAGGCAGTAAAAAATACTTGAATTTTCGAAATAGTTCAAGCATGCTGGTCGCGTTTCTGTCCCTTTGGTATTTCGTTTGCCTACGGAGTATGAATAACGAATGCTTCACAGACGTGCTTGTGCCGTGCCATAGCAGGTCTATCGGACGAGGTTCTGCAACTTGGCTACTTGCATTCCGTATGTTGCCGCTTCAGCAAACTTCATTGCAACTGTTCAGAGCATGGAGAGCGCTCGGAACACCCACCAACGGTCTTTCCGATGAAGGTTTGATAGCCGATTGAGTTACTGGCAACGACTTAAGTACGCTGGATTCGCACATCCACCATTATGTATATTTTCCAACGGTTCGACGCTCCGAGCATTTGAAAAATAAGCTCGCGCAGTCTAGGCTCCAAGAGCGTTCGACTGTTGGGAGAACGACTAACCAATGCCCACTGACATTGCAGAACCATATGACTCATGCTTTTATGAAGGCGGACCCGATTTGATTAATATTTACACTCGTCAGGGTAGAATATCCCACTGCTGACAAGTTAAAAATGGTCGTACGCTTCATTATGACTTTCATTCAAAACTTTAGCTCCGCTAAACAAATGTTTGTATTAGAGCACAGACCACTTCCAAGTGGTCTGCGGCAGTCGACAATCGAGGATCATGAAAACGACCTGTGTCGCCGCAAGGGATTAGTACGCCTTTGGCTATCTCTCCTCTGGGAATGATTTTAATTAAATTCAACGTTTGCTGTTACAAAACGCTTTTTCCCTGCACAGGTTCGCCAGAAGTGACGTTCACCTGCGATTGTTAGGTTGCCAATGACCTGAACGGACGTGCAACTGTACGTGTCATAAGAAAATTAAAAATCCCGTATACGGATGCACAGAAGCAGGTGCTTTAACAATAATCAAACTTTTCCTTGTCTTCATTTCTCAGCGAACTTGTACTATTAATATTTGCACACGTAATGGATCTTTTGGATGCAGACACTTGGTAGTTCCAGAGCGAGTGCATAAGCACGTAATGCCCATTTTATACGTCGTTGAACCATCAGAAAACCAAATTGCTACACATCAACCGTCAATGCAGGAAATCTGCATTTACTGCGTACCATTACTTCGAACATTGAACTTGTACGCTCTGACACGCGTTTGCAACTGCGGCAGGGTAGCGATGAAAGGCATTTGGAGGAAGCAAAGCTGAGCTCAAAGATTCGAAAACGCAACATTCGCAACGAATCATTTTGAACCTATAACTACGGTTATCCGGGCTAACAGCTGAGCAGTGCTAAGTGAATGGCAAAGGCTAAAAGCAACTTGTTCTAAAGCTTTGAACCCAACTTTTCCTCGGTTGCATCAAAGCTGATTTTGCCGCTACACATGGCCTGCCCGTCAGACTACTTCAGGGAAGGAGAACAAGAAGTAGCTAACTGAAAATCAGCGTTAAAACGAATACATTTGCACTTGACAACCATAAGTGGCGCATACATCAAGGATAGATTACCTGGATGCGTTTGGTCGCCATAGTCGTTGTTCGTCGGATCGGAACCAGTCTGCATCCAATATTGTCCGTAGCCTAATCGCGGTCAGCTGCTGAAGCCAAGCTCCCAAACTTCAAAGCTCATACCGTAGGGATTCACTCCTCCGTATCCTCCTTGGGAATAATATGGATAACCGTAATCAACGCCGTAACCTCCGTAGCCTCCATAACCTCCGTAACCACCGCCGTAATAGGAATAATCTTGATAGGGATAATAGCCCGCGTATCCGCCTCCGTAGCCGTAGCCGCCATAGTACGGACCGAAACCTGCGAATAGCCATTATTTAGCTATGCCTTTGAAGTCACGTTTTTCAAACGGATCATAGTGGCTGCGACTTTGGGAACGTGCAATCTCAAAGAAAATTATTATCATTAGATTATTTTAATGCGTTTTCCAGATCAGCTTGCCAAGCACCTCCTTTCTCACAAAACATCCTACCGACACAAAGCGGCCCATCGAAGTGCACTTGCGCAAATGTAATGCATTGCTGAGCCATAGACTCACTGGCGTTTCATTGAGGCCATGGTTATCATGCGTGAAGCAACGTATTGTCAACTTCCACCATGTTAAAGAGACGAGCTCAATGGTAAGGGGATTGTACTTCATTATTTACGTCATTTTCGCGGCACAAAGCGCCAGGCATAAGCACTATGAAAATAGCATAATATGAAGAATAATATGTATCAGCTATTCAAACACCAGATGATAATCTCTCGCTGGCAAATTGGAGAACCCTGCAGACGACTTGACAAAAGGACTGAAGGCGATGATGCTCTGTAGCGAGCATCGATGGTTGGTCGGCCCTCAGTTTCTCAATCAGCCAGAGAGCGAATGGCCTGTTGCAACGGTACACCCGATGGATGCAGTTCAATCGGAAGAAGTCTGTTTCACGTTTCATACCGCGCTCGAAGAGGCGTCGGATCCTATCGTGTCGGTTATCGAGCGCATGTCCAACCTCGATAAACTACTTGGAACTTTGGTTTACTTGTACTGATTTAATTTGCAACTGGCGCCGAGCATCCAGTCAGGAAGAGACGGAGGTTTCAAAACGTAAATGGCATGGCATACATGCATTAGAGCAGTGTAAGGCCAGCGCTTTCCCGACGAGCTAAGGCTACTTCGACTCGGCAAGGATTTGCCGCGAAAATCACGATTCTGCAGACTATCTCTATTTCTCGATATGCGTGATGTGATCCGAGTCGGCGAACGATTAGATGAGGCAGTTATGAATTATGAAGCAAAACATCCACCGATTTTCCCGTCGCGACATCATCTAACGAACTTACTGATACGACAAGTGCACGCTCAGAACTGCCACGCTGGCATCGAAAGCACGCTGAACCTTGTAAGGACCCAGGCATGGATCGCAGACGGTCGAGCAGTGGTTCGACGAGTCGTCGGTCAGTGTACGATTTGCCGACGTTATAGGTCTAATCCGTCACTACCGAAGGTGGCTCCGTTGCCTCCCAGCCGTCTGTAGGCACCTCCGGCTCCGTTTGCCCGTGTGGGCATGGATTTTATGGGACCGATTATGGTGACATGTCGACGGTCTCAAGTGAAGAGGTGGATTTGCTTATTCACCTGCATGGCCATTCGCGCGGTGCATATGGAGATATGCTACTCACTCGATGTGAGCTCGTTCCTGTCGGCTTTTCGAAGATTTATGTCAAGACGAGGACCTCCGTCAGACTGTTATTCTGACAATGGAACGAATTTCAGCGCAACTGCCCAAATACTGAACCATAAGGAGCAACCGTTGGACCTGATCAAAATCGCGAGCTTCATGACACCACATGGAATCAAATGGCATTTTAATCCGCCATCGGCTCCTCACTTCGGCGGTGCTTGGGAAAGATTAATCCGATCAGCAATGCTCGCGCTACGAGAAACACTGCGCGGTCAAACAACCACCGATGAAGCTTTGCAAACCATCGTCGTCGTAATCAAGTTTATGCTGAATTGTCGTCCACTGACCCATGTCAGCATCGACCCATCAGACCCCGGGCCACTATCACCGATTCATTTCTTATTGGGACGGCCGTTCAGCCATGTGCCTATCGACGTTGTGCAGCAAAACGAAAAGGTTTCAAGACGCAGTTGGCTGTTTGTCCAGGCAACGTTGGACCGTTACTGGAAACGATGGATGAAGGAGTATGTGCCGACATTGGCTCCTGGGCCGACCAAAGGAGGGGACCATGTCAGCATCTCTCTCGACAGTGTAGTAGTCGTCGTGGACCCACAGACGCCACGTGGTCGGTGGCTTATGGGAAAAGTCACGTGTTTGTTTCCCGGAAAGGATGGGATTGCCAGGGTCGCCGAAGTGAAGACGACACATGGACTACTGCGACGACCAGTGGTGAAGCTCCTGGCGCTCCCTGTAGTTTCCCAACAGGAAACGGGTGGAGGATGTTGACTCCGCAAGAACGACGGCTGGCACACAAAATGACACGACCTCAGAAGCAGGGCATACCAGCTAGCCTTGTTTCTTCGACTGGCAGGTCGCTTTGCAACTGCCTTCGTTTTTCTTTCTTTTCTATGTATCGCCTATTATATAAGAAGATCGCGGCTTACTGCGGCGAGTTCGGTAGTGAGAGTAGATCGAGACTTAACGGTTCGATCAGTAAAACGATTGGGGTGAACATCCCAAGGAGCGCGTACAGTATCAGTTGGAAAGGTAGCTTACCGTAAACGCCGGTTTGTCCTACGCGGTTTAGCAGGAACGTTGTAACAAAAAGAAGCAATTGTTCCATCGTGTCTCGTTCGACTGAGAGAGAGAGAGAGAGCTATCGCACGTAGCGTTTCCTCATTTTTAATCAAATTTATACGAAAGGGCAATTTACCGCCGCGCAAAGCAAATACGCTAAACTGAGCAGTGTAGTTGTATTGTGCTCTGCATCTGCCTTGCATTCATGTTAATTGCTAATTAAATTTCATTAATCAGCTAGCTCTAAACGTAACTTCGACAGGCTGGCTATAATCTTTTCACTTTAAATGATGACGTTCAGCCTATTGGGCGCTCAAAACTGACCCCTTCAAGAATGGAGGATTGGTGGGTAAGGTTTAATTCGCTACCCACATTTGCACGGCGGCATGTGCACAAATGATCCTTCATTGCCTCGCAATGTTAACGGCGAACTTGACGAGGAATTAAGCTCGACTTGAAATCTGAAGGTCATCGAACTAATTATTGTAATTATTCATTCATACATTTACATTCATCTCTCCTACTCAATGGGTCGGCGCCCCTTGCGTTTCCTTTGATTCGCTTGCCTTCTACGGTCTGAACCCCCAGGAGTGGCCCCTTTATGATGCCAGCAAGACTTCCCGCTGTTCTTTTGTCCCTTCCGAAGGACTGCTTCCTTCCCTGCTCACGTTGACACGCAAACAGGATAGCCATTGCTGGCGTTGCTTCGAACATCGGTGGACCGACAACGCGAGCGCTGTTGTAGCTCGAATAAAGCAACAGCCTGGCATTCTGGATCACTGTGAGCATTGCACAACATTTCCGCATCTTCGAATGTCAGATGGCGACGGGTGCACACGTGACGTTGCGCAATGATCAGTTGACAATTCCTCCCCATGACTGGGCTAAAGCAAATGAGACCGTAATGACAATACGCGCCCATCAACGTAAACATCAGTTATCTTGTTTATGAATTGGCATTGTCTTGCTTAGAAGGGAACGTCTACTTGCTGCCGGCTAAGCGCTTCGCCCATTAAGAGGGCCTTCGTCGCTTGCAATGACTCGCGTTTGAACAACGCGGCATCGAAACCGCGTTTCCCAAATGGCACCCAGAGCCCCTCCTTTGCCATTCATTCAGGCTGCCCACGTTCGTACCGCAGCGCAACAACAGTAAGTGCAAACAAAACTGCCGCCGCGTCCAAGTCGTCCCGTTGCAACTGTTTCTGTTTGGACAATGCCGATTGCCAACACAATGCGTATATAGGCTCGTTCGGTCATTCAGGCCGGTGGCAAATTGGAGCAGCCCTAGGCGAGCGCATACCGCTGCTGCTGTATACCCAATGGAAGCAGTGGCTAAGCGTCAGGGCGTCCCTGGGCCGCGCGGGGAGGTAGGGCGCCAATGCAGCATCAGTGTCCAGCTGTGCATGATGGCACCTCTTCAAATAAGGCAATACCGCGCTCTGCATGTTGGCATGTTCTGCAGGAAGGGACGTGAGCGTGTTCTAACTGCGCGAATGCAAGCGCAACTCATAGGCCGCTTGTGAAAGACGTTCCACAGAGGAGCACTTTGGACCCACTGTAATTAGGAACCGAAGGACTCTGCTTTGACGCCTTTAAGTTCGTACAACTTGAAGACCCGCTTGGTAGCTCGTAATCCGGGCGAACTTGCCTTTTGCACTACATGACCAAAATAATGGGATCCAAGAAACGTCGCTTACTTCTAATGTTCAATGAAATTTTGAACAATGCCCAAAGTCAGGGTTTGTAACGGGATTCTACCTTGTCCTTTTAGGCCAGCTTTCATAGTAAGCCTTCTGATAGCTTCGTTAGAACTAAACAAGTCAAGCGAAGCTTATACAGCAAAGTCACTTTCCCATAGCTCTATCAACGTATGAATTAACATCAGCGAGGGTTTTCTTCTGGGCATTACCCTGTTGTACGCGAAACGTGAAGAAAGAGATCAAGTGAGAGGAAACAGAACCCTGCTACAAGTCCTGCACTCGGATGTCAATAATTAGTTAATAATTCACATAGGTAATTTTGTTAAAGTTGAGGTATTGGTACGCTGATGGCTGAGGACATTTGCTCTGGAAGTCTTCGCTTGGTCAGTTTAGTTCTAGCAAGACTAGCCGGCTTTTGATAAACACGGCAGAGCACCGCCATGATGGGAAGCGTTAAAAATTTTAAATTACTACAGCTGCTTAGCATTCCCATAACGTGACCATTTATTTACGTCCGCTGTCAGCCAATGGCAAACGCAAAGTAGGCGTGATGGTCACGGCAGCATTGGCTGCCAGGCCTTCGCTTTTCAGCACGGAACTGAAGGCCTCTGTCCATTTCAAACAATAGAGAACAACTAGAGAGGGTCGCATGACATGGCCATCTTCCGATGCAGCATTTTGTTTATTCAGAAAACGGCAAACAGTCCGTTCTGCAAATAAATTTTTTTAAACGAATTTTTTTAAACTCCACTACTCGGTCGTCAGCGTTTGAGCAAACGAAATTCTCCCCCGCTATTGAGAACATTGGATTTTTGATGCAACACTTCGGGATGACGATATGCCACGACAAGGGCGGCTGCTCAGCAGATTCCGGCAAGTGGTGTCGAAACTGCATGACTGGTTATCAATTGCTTCCATTTGGCGCTAGAAGCAAACCGGTCCCGGTCGACATCCAGAATGCAAATGTCCTTAATGACCGAAATCCCGGATGGCAAAATGTCAAGCGGTCGAAACCTCAGGGATGGAGATTTTCATATCTATTATAGAAACTGCTAAGGAGAGCCGTTTAAAGATAAGTTGCCTGGAATGGAAAACATGCTTGAGGAATACGGAAGAACATGGCAAGGCAATGGCGACAGCCCAATAATGCGGTCGGTATGCACTTAGGCTTCGGCTTTTGAGTAATAAAGTTTATCCTGCGCCAAAATGTGCTGCCAACCCCGTATATATCGAAATACTTGAATAATAATTCAGAGTTGACCGTGAACAAGCGAAGGAACAAATGCAGCGGGCTGATGGGAAAGTTGCGCGCACATTTCGCGAAGTGAATTATTGCAATTGCAATTAACTGCCGCTAATCCGGATTTGGGAGGTGCAGGATCATTGATATCGCTGAATTCGGGTTTCCTGAGCAGAAAATAGTTCAATGAATAATTAATTGTCGTAACTTACTTTTGTAATATCCGGCAAGTCAGCAAAACTTGGTTCACAAAGGCACGGAAACATCAAACGAAGGGAGAATGTACCCTAATGAAGAACACGCACACGGGTGTGGCAGTTCTGTTGGCTAAAATGAGGAAGTTTATGATAATTATTTCCAAAGCGGAGACCCGTACTACTGAGCTCTACCAAGTTGCAAGTGAACAAGCACGTTCCGACAAGATTCCCATTATCATCCGGGAACATGGCTTACAAGTCGTGAACTGCTGCTGATGATGATGAGTGCATATCTTAATGAGCAGAAGTTGATAGCATCAGGTTTCCTCGTGTTCACCCTTTGGTTGCATGTTCTTTAGCTGCTTTTGAACATTTCCTATAAAGTTACTTGCTTACTATATTGTGCCTTCTCTTTGAATAAGCTTATCCTGCAGCTTCGATGCGTTCATTACTTTTTATTCACTGATTTCCATGCCTTCGCCCGCTGATAATTATCCGACCTACCGTACATGCCATATCAAGGGCAGGTCGCTGTGTTTTCATTTGAAAAGGCGAATGGGCAGATAGATCTTCAGTTATTCCGATTCGCAATTTCACATTCCAAATTTCAACAATGCAGAATTACGTAACTCGTGGTATCGATGCAGCCCTGAAAGGGGGTTCCCACTTGACGAGTTGACACGAGAGGGCTTCCTCCAATTTTGCCAAAAGCGAAGCAACTGACGCAGATAAACGTACACTGAGCTGAAGCAACGGGAGTGCGCCAGCGCTCCCTCAAACAATGTCCTCAGCCATCTTGAGTAATCGCGATGTGTTTGTTTGATCAAGCGTAGAGGAAGCAAGATTTAGACTGCCTTTCCAAGCCAACGCAGCTTCGCCTTAGCCGTTAAACTCAACGGCTGACAGCCGGTGACTGTGTTCCTGAGTCGGTGCCGCAGGAGTGAGCCAACGAGATGCCATTGCAGGGGAACAACGCTGTCTTCTCCTGGCTCTCAAAGGCATGGCGGAATTTCATTGGCATGGATCTCGTCAGCAGCCAGCCAAAGCCGACGGACGGGCAAAGTTGGCCACGCTTGGGGAAGGGGATGCGCAGTTTCAATAGGGGGCGCAACTGTTTTGAAATTACAGTACTTCGACGAGGGATATTTTGAACGGTTCAGCATTGAAGTTCGAGATTCAACTGATGCTGTCGAGAAAGATTGCAACGGGCTTTCAAGCAACTCTTGGACGGCCTGCAAATGCAGAGCGTCCAAGGGAAGCTGCAATTTGCAAAGCTATTAATGAAAAGCGTAGACTGCGCTCATTATGCATGTATTACAATAGCGTTTTAACAATACCGCGAACTCGGTTATATATGTTCAATGTTGGATGGAAGAGGTTCAATGTCTGATGACTCAACGCGCAGTGGTGATACGGTTAACGACCAGTGGGGTAGGGAACGCAGAATGAATTGGATGGTCAGTGTGCAGCCGCAACCCATGGAATTAGTCATCAGCGAAGTAGGCCAAGAACGTTGGACATATAATGCTGTTGCCGTATTTGAGGAAAAACTGCAAATCTTGACAAGTGCGAGGAAAGTCGTTCATCATTGTTCTGTCAGCTGAAGAGGGGGAGGAAGTATCTGCCCCGACATGACTTGCCGGTCTCCTTTCGCTCTCGTTTGGACTGAATACAATGCGGTTCAACGCCAGAGCCAAGTCGTAGTGATTATCCCGACAACAACAAATCATTTCCCGCGTCCGAACAGCTCCCGCCTGGCAGTGGAGCTGCTTCGACATGGCTGACACTTCGTTGATGGCTGAAAATTGAAAATTCCAATTTCCCTTTGTGAACCAACAGGTACGCGCCGGCAGGTAGGACCGGAAATGCTCCAGGATCAGTTGACATTAGGTGGTGTCCAGTGGAACAAAGGAATTCTGACTGGTATAAGTTTCATTGTGTCAAAGGATGGCAATATGCCCGTTGAAAAAAGATTTTATTTACTGCGCAGCTTTCGGGACCGTTCTCGGTGTCTCAACGCAGACCTTTCTTGTCCCACAAGAAAGGTCTGCGTTGAGGAGTGCTGATGACGGGACGGAGAACGGGTAAATCTTTTCTCAACGGGGAATATAGCCGTCTTTTGACACAATTAAGTGGCGTATGCAAAATTGGTCAACGAACAAATGGTATGGGCCAACGAAGCCTGCGCCGCGTACGCAAGTGTCGACGAATCTTTCCCTTTAAGCCTAAGCATCTAAAAATTCTTAACGGTAAAATGATCAAGTCGAACCCGTTGAACAATGGTCCGTGAAACAGCGAAATTGCTGGGAGTGCTCTTAGGACGATATATGTTATAGGCGTACATACTGTTTGCTATTTTGAAGCAGCCAACTTTTGTTCACCTGCGTTTGCTTTTGCCGCCGTGTGCGGCTTACGTTTTCTCGACGGGCATTTTGAAAATGTATCAAGCTTTTCTGTGCTTTTCCAATTCAATTGCAGCCCATCAACATAAATTGGAAAGGTTCAAAAGTCTGCGAGCACCCGCCAGCCTCTCCCAACGGGGCGTCCGTTGAGGAGGTATTCTTTTCCTATAGAGACGGCACTGGATTTGAGTGGCTAGTATGCGCAGATGCGAAATTCAAGCCAGCAGCACCCTTAAAGGATATATATATTGGAAAAAGAAATATATATATATATATACTGAGAGGTATATATTATATATATATATATGGGATCGAGCGCGATGGGGCGAGAAACGTTGTTATTTAAGAGTTCGTTTATTTTGTCTACATACGCGCTGTGGTCCAAAACTGCAACAACGTTACCTTTATCAGCTTTTGTGATCAATATGTCCTTGCGAGATTTAAGATCTCTAAGAACGTTACGTTCAAATTGTGTGAGGTTAGGGGGTGCCCTGGGATGTGCATGCAAAAGTAGGCTTGAGGCTGAACCCTTGATTTCCGCCGCTGTTTGGGGTTCGACTTTTGAAATGCTATGTTCAACAGATGATATGATATCTAGCATTGGTGTGTCTTTAGGAGTCGGTACGAAATTTAGCCCTTTAGATAACACGACTTTGTCGGCGCTGCTTAAGATTTTAGAACTAAGAACTAAGGTTAACGACAATTTTATCCATATTATTGTTATTATTGGTATGGCTAATTCAACCATTTTGACCGGACCGTTTTAACTCCCAGCCGCGTGAACAGTACAGCTTCTCGAGCTTCCTGTGTAAGATTGCTGTCTGATTAAGGTTCGAAGCAAGACACGAACCTTTTATTTGTATGTTTAACTGAGAGAAAAGATCGGACCCGATAGCTTGTGAGAGTACGCGGTTAGGTCATGTGAAGATTTCTTTAGGTGCGCGACGGTGCTGCGATGCTCGCGGATGGTTGCTTTTAACAAGGAAACACCGGTTGATTTTATGATATTCTCCGTTCTCCTGCTGTTAGTGGGGTTCCATTTTAGTTGGAAACATTTTGGTAGGAGGCCAGCGTCACGACATTGTAGTAAGAAGGTGAGCTTACCGTAGGTGGCAGATAACGGCAAAGCGGTTCGTTCAAGCAGATGTGCTGCTTGTAGGCAATGTGCACCGTGAGCACTGTTGATGTTTCGGAAGACGGGATATCTTTTAACGGGAGCATGGATCTTCATGATGTTGAGTTTTCACGGATTTTTCCCCTTGCTTTGTACGTGGATGGATCTGTAAGTAAACTGACACGGTCTCCCTACCAACGGATGGATGAGAGTAGTTATTAGAAGACACGGTCAGAGAACAACGTACGGCTTTCTCTCGGATATTTCAGAACGCTCGAGTTCCGTCCTCAGCGAGCAAGTGAATGTTGTTATTCCGTGGCCAGGTTAAATAGAGATCGCGAGACAAAGGGTCGGGGGAAGGGACAGCTCAGCGCGGTAGGATGCAACACCTGCTTTTATTGACAATAGCATTCCAAACCTCGCTGACCTGTGTACCCCTATCGCGATTCATCGACGCATTATGTCTTATGTAGAAGGCATCTTTGATCCGCCGCAGGTGGAAACGCTCTTCACGGCAGACAATACGCGAAATATATATATATATATATATATATATATATATATATATATATATATATATATATATATATATATATAATTTCTTGTAACGGGGGCTCTTAACATTGTTGAATATGCAGTCACGGTCTTTATCCCCGTCGAAAAACGCTTTATTCAACATGTTGAAAGCGGAGCTTTCGGATCCAACTGGACCCGTCGTCAGCGCATCAAAAAACGAAAAAAGGGCAAAATAGGAAATGCGAGTCGTGTGTGCAGATGCCGCGACAAGGTTTTCGAGACGGCACATCCCTACCTAACCGCGAGTGTGGGAACACTTTCAGTCGATCTGGACCGGAACAGTCATACCGTTGGTAAAGGTAAGGAGTACCGTCTCTACGAAACCTTCACGGCAGTGGTGCACATACCGACTGAGGGAAAAGTCGGTGGCAAGTCAGGGGGCGAAGTCGGTCATGTTTGCACTAACAGCCCCGAGGCTGTAGTGCGCGAATTTTCATAGGTCAGGTATAATAAGGAAGCACAAAACTTGACAAGGAGGATTACAAAAGAAAAACAGGGGAATGACGAACAAAGAAGAAACAAAAGAAAAGCAAAAGCAGAAAAAGAACTCCTCTTTGTCTTTAGACGCGTGTGCTTCTTCCACCGTTGGTATGTCTTGTGCTGCCGTGTACGCACCGATTACATAATCAATTCTTTCTCGTACCGGTTTCGTAGAGACGGTGCTCCTTACCTTTACCAACGGTGTGACTGTTCCGGTCCAGATAGACTGAAAGTGTTAACACACTCGCGATTAGGTGGGGTTATGCCGTCTCGAAAACCTTTTCACGGCATGTGCACACACGACTCACATTTCCTATTTTGCCCTTTTTTCGTTTTTTGATGCGCTGACGACGGGTCCAGTTGGATCCGAAAGCTCCGCTTTCTCCATGTTGAATAAAGCATTTTTCAAAGGGGGTAAAGACGCCTCAACGGCAAGCGATTTACCTTTAGACCCATATCAGAAGATTCGTTCATCCATTTGGGCAAAGGTCAGAATTCTCCTACACAGATATTTGAAATGTTGTATTCGCTAAACGGCCGTACGAACCTTCAGGTTGTCAGAAAAGCGCTGTCATCTAATTGGCAAAAATTCAACGGCTCCAAACCACAATAATGCACTTAATCTGCCAGTGGAACAGTCTCGATCAGTTCCAACATGTATGCATAATTAGGAACTAGTAAAATCAAACCTAGATACCCCAACAGGGTTGAATTTATGATTTTGAACCAGAAATTGTTGAGGGTACGTTGATGGGCCGATGGCTTGCACTTGGTTCCCATAAGTTTAACATGTGGAAGCAGGAGCATTGATCGCATTAGCAAAACATTTGGTATCCCCGTTTTACAGCACCCGTAGGTGTTCAATGCCTCGACATGAATTGGCGTGGATCAGGCGTGATGCATTACAGCACGAGTGAATTATTACTTATGCACTGTGCACTACTTGAACGGTGATTACCTGTACGGAGGGAGTCGGAATGCTCAATTTTGACAGCAGACATTTCGACGATCCCTTGCATGGCTATCACGACGGATACCCACTCTGAAGACCGTCAGTATTACGAAAAGCGAACAAATCACTCAATTGGGCAAACCCGTACGCTTGGGAAACCGCGTTTCGCTGTGGCGTACACAAGTGGCAGCATTCCGTTCATGTCGCAGCTTGTGTCGTTCTGCAGCGGCAGACTAACAGCCGCTATTGATGCCCGCTTCGCTTGCGTGGGGGAAAGAGCCAAATTTGTATTATATTTATCAAGCCCTTCATTTTGCAAATGCAGAGGTCCATTATTTGTATTTCCCCATCCATCAACGAGCCATTCGACACTGAAGTAATAAAGTGAATATGAAACGCTCTTTTTGCCCGCGCAATTCATCTTTTGCAGTACTCCAAGTCCGTACGACACTACGCAGTTGGCCTTCGTTGACGCGCGCCAGTTTGGTTCGCGCGCCTCCCAACGGCGATTGCTTCATTCACCCGACAGCTCCCTACCGGGCTGCCGCTCCATTCAGCCCTCCATGCGGGCCCAATTCGTGCGTTGCTGAAGTCAAATGCCTACGCGTTACGCAGCCAAGTTGCAACCTCCTCCTTCTCCACTTTATCCTTCTTCCGTGGGGAAACGAACCGTCAATGCCCAACGGCGCAAGGCACGACTCCTTTGCTTAACGAAAATTGATCGCGGCGCAGCTCGTGAAACGAGTGAGCGCTTCCCAACGGTATTCCAAGGAGCCCCCGCGAAGCCAGCGTTTGCCACGGCGCCTGTCGCCCCTTAATTTAGCCGGCAAATTTCAAAGACGAAAGTCCGGCCAGCCGGAAAGCCGAACTTTAACCCACGAAGCGCATTTGTTAGACATCACCTGCGAATCGTCTATTATTCTACAGAAATGTGGGAACTGAGGCAAAGGAGGAAAAGCGAGGGTCCCAAGTCCGCCTTCGTTCCGCGGTTCATTGAAATTCGGAGATGCTCCGGCGCCGTCCGGTTGGTTCCTATTGGCTGGTCGGTTTCGCAAAAGCTTCAAACGGCGCGTGGAAAAAGCGTAGCTGAGGAAAATTGAAAAGTGCCAGGCAAAGTCGACCCTTGCCGGGCGAACCGAAAACTTTGTACCAGCGGTTCAGTTTGCCGAACTGCTTAATTGCAGAGCGCTTCCGCCGGTTTGGAATCTTTCTAGGATCGCCTCTATACTACGCCAAGCAACCACCGTAACCCCATGTTGCCAAGTTAGAAGAATGAGTGCAGCCTCGATCGTCCATCCAAGGCCAATAATAATCTACTTCTCCTTCGGCTAAAGCTTTCATCTCGACGCTTCCATCGGTGCAAAACATCTATACGCGCTAATATTCGTCTGCACAACGAAGCTGCTATTACGCTGCGTCAAATCGCTTCGACTGCGTAAGGCGAAAGTTAGTTGCTTGTCGCCTTTTCCTTTATTAATAAATCAATTGCTTAAGCTCAGGGATGCGCGGGAACTTTTCGCGAACGCCTCTCTGTATACACCCTTTAATTTAGAAAAACGTTTGGAAACAGTGGACGCATGGTTAAATGGATTAAATGACGCTTCCATCCTTTAATTTAAGCAACCTCGCCCGTGGTTGCGCAACAATGATGATCAAGTTAGTTTTGTTGACTGTCGGGCGCCTTGTCGGCGCCTCCGCGGCCGGCCGGCTCGCCTTGCAACTCCTCATCGTCGTTCGCATTTGGAATCCACAATCCGGAGTCGATGCAGCGCTGCAAGTGGGTGCTGAACTCCTTGTCGGACATCTTCTCGGCCACCTCCTTCAGCATCGTTTTGCTGCGACTGCGGAAGCATTCCTGCATTTCCGGAGGCAAACTATCGTACACCTCTACGGGGTCGAGACCGCCCGGACCCAAACGGTTGCGCTTCTCCTCCTCCTCGACCTCCTTGACAGCCTCGGCCAACTTCTCCTTGGCACGATTCTTGATTCGCTCCTTCAGCGCGTTCCACTCGTCGTCGAACATGTGTTGGGAGGTCTGTTCGGTCAGTTGCAATTTGTTAAAGAAAGAGGAAATCAGCTGGGGCGACTTTGGGTTCGCCTTCACGTACTTGGCCAATTCGAGCAGATAGTTGATGAGGATGGTCTGGTAGGCAACGTGACTCATCAATTCCGACTTGCCCTCCAACTCGTAGTTTAAGCATTGCAAAGTCAGCAGGTTGGCCGCCTCGTGGCAGCAGAGCTGCGGATGTTCAAGCAGGAACTCCTTACTGTCCTTCCATTTGCGCAGCATGCCGAATTTTCTAGCTATCTCCACGTTCTCCTTGTAGAAGTCACCAACTTCATCGTCGGACATCACCTTCTCTGGCTGGGCTGGTGGAGCCTTGTTAATCCGGGTGGTTGAGAATCCCTCCTGGCTGATGGTGTCCACGTTCCAGGGCTGCAACTCCTCTAGCTTCTTCAGTTCGTCCTCCTTGCGACGCCAGTCCTCTTCTTGTTGCTCCAGGCCTGCCAGCTCCTCCTCCAACTGGCGTCGCTTCTCCTCGTTCAAGTTGCTGCTGGCCAATTCGGTACGAATGTTCTCCTTTCGCTGGGAAAATGCAGTCAAGTTTTTCATCACCTCCTGCTCGCACTTGCGTTTCTCCTCCATTCTCTGCAGGCGGGCTTCATGGCGCCAACGGAATAACGACGGCGTGTCCACATTGGGATGCGTGTCGTCTTCGTCATCAGAGATTTCAATGTCCTTCCAGCGAGAATAGTCGATAGGCATTGTCACCAGTTCAGTATTACACTATCAACCTGCAACAAAGCGTCACAGAAGCGCGGGCGAAAAGGCCCAAGCGAGGAGCTCGCCCAAAGCAGTCAACTTTTGCCCAAACGAACAAAAGTTTGCCCCTCGCGCGAAACTTCTTACCAAGTTATCGACTGTTGTCTTGCAACCGTCAGAGCGACTAAGCTTACCCAACGTCTACCACTCGTGCCGGACCGAGTCAACACAAATGCAAAACAATGCGCTGCGTATTTTACCGTACTGTTATTTAAAACGCGCAGGTTCTTATGATTTTTAACTATTATTTATTGCTCGCACTTTAAGGCGTTGCTATTTGCTTATTTGATTTAAGAAAATGGTTAAACCTTTAGCGCACAGCAATGTTAATTGGCAAAATCATCCTGGTTGGCAACGACGGATAAGTTTTGACGGTTGGGCGACATTTGCTCACCCTAGCAGTGGTCACCAATGCCCGCACTACCCCGCTGCTTGACAAAGGCGTCACAAACAATCCGGGACAAACCGTTGTGCTGCAAATCGTTCATTATACTAATGTTCATAGCTTGCAGCACTCCCGCACGCTTTGTACGTCTGTCCAAATTTCGTTGATCTCTGCTCCTCGCTCACGGTTAGCCGTGTCATTATACCGGACGAAAATGCATCCTCAATTTATATTAATGCAAACGAGCTTATTACACTGCTTATTGGTCATATATCTGTCTATACGCATGTTGCTTGACGCCCCTCAGTTCCTACCTGCTGAAGACGGAATGCGGCAGTTTCGAAGGCTACGTTGCCTCATCTCCTACGGTACATCGATTCGAATGGGCTGCCCCGTACTAACACACGAACGTACAATTCATTACAACGATAAGTTGAAAAATCAAGCGCCTAATCAAAGAGCAATAGCTGCGCTAAGTTGTTAGGTAAAGTGAGAAAAATTTTGCAAGACGAATTTGAGCCAACGGGAGGAGGAAGGCAAAGGCCAAAGAACCGAACGGCAAATTTAATTTAACCGACTCCTTCCTCGAAAATAGTTGCTTGAAAATGTTGAGCAAACCAGCCCGCAGGCGCTAAGCCGCGCGCGCGCCCTTGCAGGCGTCCCCGTTCGGCGAGTTCGCCTACGCCTCCCGGTTAATCAATTCCTGCAGTTGCTTTGCCAACTTGCTCATCACTTTCCACGGTCGGTCGTCTTCTACAGTATCGATTCTGGGTGAATCGCCGGGGTTCGGCCTGCGCAGCTGGCCGCCCGTGAGTTCTGATTCAACTTGGCCGAATCTTTCCCGTCGCCCTAACCAACCAAGCAGCGGATTGCTCGGATTAGAGGGTTGTACGCCGGATTTGGTCGTTTACCTCAGCGTTCCGTCGTTGTTGGCCTGTTTGTATTCGAGGTAAGCTCGCTTGGGCAACAACTCCGCGCTTCAGTGTCGCGCAGTGGAAGTTGGAACCGCTGCGCTTGCCGTTGTAACCAAAACTACGCTTGAATATTTCTGCCGACCTTGTTGACGTAACGCTTTGCTTTAATAGTCGGTATCCCGGCAACCGACCGCGGTTGCACGCCTTTGAGTTTTTCCGAATGGGGTGTGAAGCCGCGCTGACGACGGAGCCAAAGGCAGCACGCCGTTGGTAGCACTCCATCGACCATTATAACCTGCTAATTGTCTGAGTAACGTATGATTCGATAATTATTGCCGCTGCATAAGGAAAAACAGTAACGTTTGCGTTGCCGCGGACGCTCGACCGTCAGCGGCTAGTTAGATTCACTTCATTTTTTAAAACGAATGGTTTCCAAAGCCTTCGGGTTGTCAGCGTCCATGGCCGACCGGCAATTTGCCAGCACGCTGACAGATGAGTAGGTGAATTCCCGGTGGATGCCCTGGACGTTCGGCAGCATTTAGGGCGGAACGATCGGCTTGGCCTTATTTATTGGTAAGAAACTCGTGTTGTTGTTGTTAAAAGCATCTTGATTATCATTTGTTATCGTACTGTTGCATTGCCATCGAATCTTTAAACTTAATCCTTTCCAATGCCACATTTGTCTTATCGGTTTATTGTAATATGCAGGCCCTATTCGCATGCTTTGGGTTATGTTTTCTCTGTCTTTGTTGACGAAAAGAGCAATCCCAGTTTCTATTTAACGCACCTTTGCCATTGCGGTCTAAAATAACGGTAAGTATTGCGTGATTTTTGCAAATTTAACGCCTCCTTATCATTTGTACATTCCTTAATCATTAACTGAGCGGAATTTCTAAACAGCAGGCCGGATGCCGTTGCATTCCGGTCATCGAAAGTGGCAGCCTGATTTTGGTCATTTTAATTTCCGCATGCCGTGCCAGTCGGCGGCAATCCATCCGCCTGCTGTTGCGCTTTGCGCCTCGCCAAAAGCCCTGTACATTTGCTAGCTTTGTCACTGTTAGCCAAAATTTCCCGTTATTGCAGACTATGGAGACACTTGGCCAGTACCTGCGCGTCTGCGAGGAGGAGGGCGACGACGAGATCGTGGAGGTTCCCCTGGAGACTGACGGTACGGTTCTGTTGTCCACTCTGGCCGGAATGATGCCAGGCGCCTGCGGTTTGAAATTTCGGAATCCGGACACGGGTGCGTTCCGCGGTCTTCGGTAGGTCCCCATTCGCTCCACAAGTCGTTTAGTTGAAGCGCCCAGCTTTTCTTAGCATCGAGGACGGCCACATCTACTGCGAGGATGTAGCCACGGCCAAGGACACCGTCTTTTATGCGGTATTTCCCAAAGGTAGAGTTTTCCGAATTTTAGCCAGAAGGCGTGGTTGCTTGCGGTTGGGCGCTGGCTGCTGCCGCCCTGCTGTTTCTTCAGTTAGTTGGCCGCCCGAGCATTAGTAGTAGAATTATTAGGGTGGTGTAGCTGATATAAGAAAAAGAAAAAGCACAAAGTGCCATTGGTAAACTTGACTGCGACTCGGCTAAGTACGGATTGTTTTTCAGTTTTCTATTAGAACCTGTCTGTCTGTTGTCAGTCTGCTGTTAAGGAGCGAATGTGGGTGCTGCGAGTGAATTGTGTTCCTAATGAACGCCGATGTGCAGTGGTGTTGCGTACGTTTCGACTGTTTGACTGATCCGGATCGTCGGTGTGCGCGTGTGTGCCTGTTTGACATTGTCGGTGTTCTTATAGAAAACACGAAACGAAAAATGGAGGACTTTGTGGAATCCAGTGCAGTTTCGAAACTCAAAAAGGTTGAACGGAGGAAGTGCACAGATTTGATTGTCCTGGGTATACCGTATCAATTGGGTGAAGACGAGTTGCGTGATTATTTTGAGCAGTACGGTGATGTGGTAATGGCGCAGGTACATTAAGCGTATGCGGTTTCTTTTCCTTTTCCTAAACCAAGTTATCCCTCCTCCCCCTTTCCCCACCCACCGCACATCAATTTGTCACTGCTTTAAGCTTTTTTCAAAATTTAAGTTTCTTCCGTTGTTTGCGACAGGAAGCTTGTCTTTGGGGTACCTCCACGTGGCGGTGACTTTGTTTTCAGTTGGTTTTCGGTTGAAAGCCGATTATTATCAAGTATAGTCACGGATTTCGGTTATTTCTGAAAGTTCCGATAGCGGAAACAACAGCGCCCTCTTGTGTGTGCGTGTGACTTGTATGCTTGGTGCGAAACGAAGTGACGTAACATAGCGGCACCGGTATGCCGCTCAGGTAGCCCAACAGCCTTTTCTACTCATCTTTGGGCACAAATTGCGAAACTTTGCGTTCCTTTTCGTTTCCTTCTTGCGTATTCAAAGCGAGTAGCCAATTTGAACTGTTACGCTCCTCCTTTCAGAATGCGACTTTATTTCTAGAGCAAGCAGTATACTGTTTGTCATGCGTGCAAAAGTTTGTCATTGCTCTTCTCGCCGCTAGCAACTGTTCTTCCTAGCATGGTGAATAATTGTTGCAGGTGAAGCGCGATATGCGAACGGGCAAATCGAAGGGTTACGGTTTCATCCGCTTTCACAGCTACGATGCCCAGTTGACGGTCATTGCAAAGAAGCATTGGATTGAGGGTCGTTGGTGCGAAGTGAAGATTCCATACTCGAAGGTTAGTGCTTTCCCTGCTTCCTAGCAGGATGTTTCCCCTCATATTTGATTAAAACGTTCTCCCAGTTGGATCCACTCAATCCATCGTTGCAAAAGGTGTTCGTTGGACGATTGACCGAAAGTATAACGGAGCAGGATTTGATTGAGTTCTTTTCGACTCGCGGCGAAGTGTTGGACGCGTTCATACCGAAACCGTTTCGAGGCTTCGGTTTCGTCACTTTTTCGAGCTCCGAAGTGGCGCAGAGTATGTGCGGTCAAGAGTTCGTCATCAACGGCAACAATGTACGCTGTTGCCACGCGATACCAAAGGAGAACGCAGCGCTGAAGAATGGTGGCGCCTTGGCCGAGCAGGTAAAGGAGGCGGTGAAGTACCGCAATCCGGTTAGTGCTCAATGAAGCTGTTATTAAAATTGACAAGCTTGACTTTACACACGCGTTCATTCAGCTGCTGAGCCACTACTCGTCGTTAATGTCGACCGACGGTTGGCAGGGCGCCGTGATACCGCCGGGCGCCATACCCACTCAATTAAGAAAGTCGTCGGCCAACTCTGCCACGTCATCCAATTCAATGAGTGCCACCAACCAGGCGACCGTCGGAATGGGCGCGTTGAATCTTGGTTCATTGATAACGCCGGCCGTGTGGGCGGCAGCGCACGTTGCTCTCTATCAGGCCTTCAACACTACCAGCGCCCAGGCGTCGGCGGCCCAAATGCCCAGCACCGACCTTGGCAGCCTTCTCGGCTCGCTGCAATCGGCTGCCAACCAGATATCCCAATGTAACGTGACACCTAGCACGCCGGTGGTCTCCAAGATGGCGCAAAACGCACAAGCCGCTGCCACTTGGTGGTCAGGCGGTCCAAACGCTGTTACAACCGTCCCTTCGTCCGTGCAGTCCGTTTGTCCCGACATACGAGCCAGCGGAGATCCAAAAGTCGGTAGCACGCGTGTCGGACGAAATCTAGCCTGGGCGACCGACGACGACTGGCGAACCTGACCTACCTATCCGTTCCATTTGCTGCAGAGGAAAGTCGAATGACCGAAAGCAGCAAGGACGAAAAGACAGACGAATGGTCAAACTGACTGACTGCGTGGTTTCCTCGTTAGCGTCTTCGTTCCTGTATTGTTTTTCTTTTTCGTACAGGGGGTAATACCCGTCGTTCATATCCTTTCCTTTTGCAAATATCGTTGTCACCTTCGCTGCTGTTTCTGGAAGCTTTAAAACAAGATCAGTTTAGATGGGGCAGTATATTCTTCCCGAATGGATCACGGTCGCTATCCAACGCACTTACGCTTGAGTTTGGACATGATAGGTCAGTTCCCTTGGCAAAATCTACGAACAGGGTGGATGCCGTGGCAAGAGTTACGCTAACGGTGCCAACGCCTAAGATCAGGCTGTTAAAGAAACTGCAACTTCTGCTGCTGGGCTTTTTGCTCACTGACAAGTCGTCCCTTGCATTGTTGGTCCTGTTGTACCTGCGGTCCTAAAGCAGACAGTATGTGTGCAACCGCTTGAGCTGTTGAACTTCTTGTTCCCGTAATAGAGATGGAAAAGCCGCGAATTCAAGCCCTTGTACACTGAGCTCAAACTGTGTCGTGAAAATGTATAAATCACCCACAATGGCGACAGAATGTTTGAGAAAGATGTAATCAGCGAACCTGCAGTTGAAAATTGGTTCAGAAGATAGCGTGACGGTGATGAGCAGCCCAAATATGTAGACCATCCTTCGTGAAATCAGCTTCCACCAATTTGAGAGCCATTGTGGACTATTAGATGAGCACTGAATTATACTGGTGGTTAAGGACACGGTTGTCGGTTACACCTAAGCAGAAACTGGACGGGTAAAATAGCCTGACCCATAATCAATTTTTCTGCTATCTGGATCGCCCCCATAAAGGGCACTGTTTCTCCAAAAGGAACGCGCCAAAGGGGGTCTTAGAAGTACTGGTAGCTTTTGGAACATTGGAATTTTGTGCCAAAAAATTAGAAGATTTGTTCCTCGCTGGCACGGAGGCGTAAATCATAGGGGTTATTATTTCGACTGCGCAACTTTCGAAGAAGCTGAGGTGCGCAGATGATTTACAGTTCGGCGTCAACAAGGGGCTGAACTTTCTTAACGTGCCGATTGTTCGGATCCTGCTGCCCTCCAGCGGCCGAAGTCTTCGACGTCCACCTTTCGTGCATCCCCCGAGCCCACGAGCAAAATAGCGACGAAGGTACAAACAGTAAAAGTGATTTTCAGGTTGCTTCGACTCGGCTAAAAGCCAAGGAGCCCGAACGTAGTGAATTATTTCTTCCTTTACAACCAACCGTGCGTAAAGGCAGTTAGGAGACAAAACTTGCGCAAGCTCACCGCAAATGCCGGCTGTCGGTCGACTTGTAAGTTTACGCGACCTTCTTCATTGTTTTTCTTTTTCGTAAAGGGGTATACCCGTCGTTCATATCATTTCCTTTTACAAACATCGTTGTCACCATCGCTGCTGTTTCTGGAAGCTTTAAAACAAGAACAATTTGCATGAGGCAGCATATTCCTGCTAAATGGATGGCAGTCGCTCTAGGACGCACTTACATCGTCTGTAAAATATACGGTGCGCACCCTGAGCCATAAAGCGCCGTCCGAAAATGCGCTGCGGAAGTTTGCGGAAACACCAGCTTTTGGGGTTTTGCCTTCATTTATTTTCAGGTCGACGATGCATTTACAGAAGTATGATGCACTGCAATAAAACTACGAACGCTTCAAACGTTGACACCCAATGGCTGTTGACGGTCGACCGCGTTAGCGAACCACGTTTCACGGAAATGGTTATGCAGGCTTTTGGGCGCCCGCAGCCGGGGCCGCGGCTGGCGGGGCAGCCGCAGGCGCCGCGGCATTGGGTGTCGGTGTTGGACCGCTGCCCGCCGCCGACGCTTCGTTGGGTGGCGGTGGGGCTTGAACATTCTGTGGCGGCTTTGCTTGAGCGCAATTAAACAACAGCGTCACCATGACAGCCAGCAGCGAAGCGGACAAAGCCACCGTCGTTATGCTTTGGTCGCCCGCGTAATGGCTCGCAATGTAAAACACGATATCCCGTAGTGGCAACATCGCAAACGACCTTGGCGGAAAAGCTCTGCGTCAATCAACCGCCCGCAGCAACAACAAACTGCGACAAATCACGTAAACGTTGTCGGCTGCCGTCAGTGCACAGCTTAAAGTTGAGTCGAGTTTAAAGCATTCTTCTGATTGGCCATTTTTATCTATATTAATAATTTGGAACACATTTCGAGACAAAATTTTCCTTCGCAATTCACGAACTTTCCCGTTCATTGTATGCAACCTTTATTCAAGTGACTGAAATGGCGGAGCTTTCGGGTCCGTTCTGAAACTGTACTCAGCGCATAGCCGGTCAACTACGAGTCTTGTAGGTTGCTGAAGTCAAAGGCTCCTCTGCTCGATCCACCGAGGCAGTTACGTCAGCTTTCGGGTCTAACGTGACCCATCCAGCGTTCGCCGCCCCTCTCCCAGTCAGTCACGCGGAGATGCAGCATCGCCTCCAACTGACCGCCTCTGTGACAGAAACGAACAATCGCTTATTAAGGGATTGCCCAAAAACTGCACGTACAGTTTGTTCAGACCTTGCCGCTCAATGCGGGTGCCGAAAATTCGGGTCTAACAAAATTTGAAATAAACAAATAAACAATGACGCTCGGTCTTCTAAGAAGATAATAATACAGTAGTTTAACGACGTTCAAACTAATAATGGATTTGGAATAGGGATCTTCGCTTCATATGCCTAACTTGGATCACTATCAAAAGCCGGAAAATAAACATCCCGAACGTTCAAAATCCCGAATGTACAAAATCCTGAGAGCTCAGAATCCCGAGCGTTCTAAATCCCGAAAATCAGAATGCTCAGCGTTCAAAATCCAGAAATTCGAAAAATTTGTCGCATACGAATGCTGAATGCCAGAATCGTGAGAAATCGAATTCCGGCAACGAGATGGCGCTCTTTCGTTTTCTTTCTCGCCTTTCTTTCTTCGTTTTTATAATAATTTCACCCTGAGGTCTTTCCCGCTACCGGATGGTCTTAGAATGCCGAAGAGTTGTTCTGGGAGGCTAGTGGTAATTGCTGACACGTTTCACAGCGATTTTCCAATATCATGTTGATATTCTTGTTTATGATCACTTTCTTATGTACAGGTATTCTCTCATTTCTGCAGGTTTCTTACGGAGGAGCACCCATTTAAATAAGTGAAAACTTTTATTTTTTGGCAAATCATTCTGAAATAAACGTGTTTTGACTTGTTCAGATGCTGAAGGTGGGACGCAGTCCTAAAAGCTTCGTTTCAAATAAACGTTTTGACTTACTAACGAGTGGTTGCCCGTAAGGAGCCTGAAAAAATCAGTTGACACCCTCGTTATGAAAAGTTATGTATTCGCAGGTATTTCTGGTATAATTGTACGTTCGGTAGGCAAAATTAAAATAATTATTAAGTTGCTTCATTTAGGCAGATTCCCGAACTTTTCATAGCTACTGCTGCTGAGGTGGGGAATCTTGTGACACAGCAGAGGCTGTGTCCATGGGTTTGCTAAGCTGTAATTGCTCCTATTTGAACCTTGGCCAGGTACGCATGGTCAGCGCTGGACAGCTTAATGCGTCGCTGATATCGTACTTCATTTAAGTAGTGTGGCTGGTATGATAACACTTCTTAGTCCCTTTGTTCAATTGGGTGTGCAGGAAATGAGCGACGTAACAGGTAAATACATGCAGTTCTCCTATAACACGTGAGATTCGTTCTGGAAAATCTCGCGAAACCTCTCGTTATACGAAGTTCCGTCTTCAGCGAGCAAGAGATTCGAAACGTCTCTTGCTCGCTGAAGACGGAACTCGAGCGTTCCGAAATATTAGAGAAAGAATTTGTACGTCGTTTCCTGACCGCGTTCCCTCATAACTACTCTCATCCATTCGTTGGTAGGGAAACCGCGTCAGATTACTTATAGAAATGTCAACACACAACAAGCAAACGGAAAATATCCGTGAAAAAAAACAACATCAATAAATCATCTCATCATAATAATTCTAGCGCGCCATGTTTCCAAGCTTCGCAAAACGGAAGTTGTTGCATGCATAATCCTTCGGGAAAGTAAACATTCAGGCAAATGACCGTTCACCGTACAGCTAAGTATTACTTAGGAGGCCATCAGTAAGTATTACTACAGGTAGAAAGCCGAGTTGTTAGCAGGTTTCGTTCCTTGCTTGACTTCTGCATTCTTTATAATAGCACTGCTTCTAACAGAATGGATACTGTTGTGAAATTGTTGCTTCACAAAGGGGCTGCGCGAAGTTAGCTGTGCGAGGTTATTTGATCGTGAAAGATAAGCGCGTGAAGGACACTTATTATTGGTGCTGTGAAAGCAGAAAGCCGTTGAAATGCAATGGTCGGGCAGTAAGCAAACATTCAAATGCAGAACATACAATTTTAAAGTTTGTTGAACACAATCATGATCCTGAAGCAACCGCGGCGAATGTTTCGAATATTCAAAAACAAATGAAAGAGCAGGCAAAAAATAAAAGCAGTCTCCCGTGTCAAGTCGTTCACTCTTTTACGACCACTGCATCTCCAGAGGTAGTACCGTACTTGCCTTCGACGGACGCCCTCTGCCAGAAAATACGAAGAGTTCGGCGAGCACGGGGACGTCCTGAACCAAAAACTCTTGCTGACAAAGAAGTGCCTCCAGAGCTGCAAAGAACATTAACTGATGAGCCATTCCTTATGAGCGACTCGACTGTCCAACGGCACAGACTTCTTATCTTTACCACTCTGGCTAACATAGAAAAGCTGGTCCATGCATCTCACTGATAACACTTTTAAAACCGTTCCCACGTTGTTCTACCAGTTATACACAATTCATGCCAGTGTTTGGAGTAGGAAGTCGTAGAACGCGCCCGCTCGTTTATGCCTTAATGACCGGGAAAGAAGAGGCCCTCTATAAGCGTTCGTTTCATGAATTAATCGATTTTGCAGAACGAAGTGAACTGCGGCTGCGTCCTCAAACAATAATGACGGATATTTAATATCATAAACCAACGGCTTCAATCCCGTTGAAACACTGAACAACTACACGGAGCTTTCGGGACTCTCCTTGTCCCGTCTTCAGCGTGTTACTCAGAATGTGTAATAACCAAACGGCAACGGAGATGTATCCGGTTTAAAATAAAGGTACTAAAAATACTGAGAAACTTTAAACCTGTAAAAGTCATTCTTCCTGTTATCTCTCTGCGTGTATACCCCCGTAGTTCAATTGAACACGTTGTAGTTCCCCGTTTGGGGTTAGCAGCTGACAACATTTGGTTGCTAATGTCACTATGGATCAGATATCACTAATCTGGGTCCCAGATTCCCTGTTCATACAGTCACTGTTGTGAATAAACAAAGCTTCTTTGACTTTTCTTAGTATGAAACTGTCCTCCCGTGTTAATGTGCCAAAAATGAAGTGATCGTCGGACATAGAGCAGTCTACCACGTGCTCCACAAGAGCTGATGCTCTCCTGCACTCCTCCATTATAACCCGTGGTTCTCTCGTTTGAGGCCTACCCCTAGTAGTGTGAATCTCGCCATTAAGTCTCCTTTGGGCATTTCGATACCACCTGATGCCCGCTAAATGCTGTCTTACATGGTATTCGGTAGTGTGACCAGTTTCCCCAACGTAAGACGCCCCACAGTCACACCGCATGTGGTACACCGTACCCGGTCTCTCTCTCCTATGGGAATCCTGGTCGTTTCCGATCTGAAAATAGATCTAAGGTTGAGAAGACCTTTGAAAAATGTCTTGACACCAAGTTGTCTGGTAAACCGGTGTATAAGATCACTAATTCCAGGATAGTATGGTAAGACCATTGTTATGTTTCTACCTGTGATTTCTCTCCTATCGTCCGCCCCGTTTCTCCATTTCCTTAACCTGTTTCATACAATCGATGGTAAAACCTCCAGGAAAGTCATTTAGGAGCATGGTCTTGTATATATGAACTAACTCTTCTTGTAAAAATTCCTCACTACACAATTTCAAAGCTCTATCCATTAACCCTGTCATGATACCCATTTTCACGTTCATAGGATGGTTGGAGTAGAAATTTAAATATCTGTCTGAGTGCGTTGGTTTTCTATAAACTTTCGTTTCATTAACACGGGAGGACAATTTCATACTAAGAAAAGTCAAAGAAGCTTTGTTTATTCACAACAATGACTGTATGAACAGGGGTTCTGGGACCCAGATTAGTGATATCTGGTCCATAGTAACATTAACAACTAAATGTTGTCAGCTGCTAACCCCAAACGGGGAACTACAACGTGTTCAATTGAACTATGGGGGTACACACGCAGAGAGCCAACAAGAAGAATTACTTTTACAGGTTTAAAGTTTTTGAGTAATTTTAATGTCTTTATTTTAAACCGGATACATCTCCGTTACCGTTTGGTTATTACACATTCCGAGTAACACGCTGAAGACGGGACAAGGAGAGTCCCGAAAGCTCCGTGTAGTTGTTCAGTGCTTCAACGGGATTGAAGCCGTTGGTTTATGATATTAAATATGAGATCACATCCCGTATTTTGAAATCCTATTTTTAAAATCATAAGAAGTGCTAACCGCGCACAGGCTCTGAAGCTTTCTAGGACTTTTGAACGCCTCTGGATTCAGCTGGAGATGGTTAAGACAAAATTGGACTTCCTTAAGAACTGCCGGGACTTTGGAGTCCTCCCGGTATCTTTCAGGCTAAGGACTGGACAAGTGGGAAACAGGAGAACGGAGAAAATCTTGCTGGATGCAGGTTTTTCGCTGTTGAGGAACACAATCAAAGAACGGCGTAAAGAATTGGCAAAACTGAACCACTTATGGAATGCACAGAAAACGATATTGGTTGATGTAATGAATAGAGAGGTCGTTTCCGTACTTCAGAATATGATCACGTACTCCATCTTTGAAGTCAAGCGTCATGAACAACAACGTTTGGAGAGCACATTTAATAGGCTAATTCTGACACGTTCATGGGAATTCAGGTCACGGAATAGGAGATCGGGAGGAGTTAACATACTGACTCCGGATGCTGACAAGGTCGTTGTTAATCTGAGTTCTAAAAGGTTGACGATAGCTGAAAAAGGTGTCCTAGCCAAAGGATTGAATTTCATCCCTACTCCATGGAGAATTGATTACGTTGACCTTATCAGCAGAGTCGAAAGTAACATTAGATATACAGACCAGACAAGGGCTGATCAGATCAGATGCATAGTTACACACTGCCTAATGGTTGGAAGGTATCGTCCCGTCAAAAACTTGTCTAAGAGGGAAACAGATACCATTAGGGCCATAAAAAAGTGAAGAGTCTATTGTTGTTTTTGTCGTGTTGGCACTGTCCGGGGCGGTCGGATATGATGCTCGTGCTTCTGCACGGCTGACTAAGGCGGATTGCGAAATTGACGCGGTCGAAGGTATGACCCAACTGATGTAGCATCTGCCTAAGTCGGCTGAACAAGAGTGCTTGAAGACCAACTCACCAACCTGGGCGGTGGCCGTTAGTATTTGCACTGAAGACGGGCAAAGGTTATGACCGAAAGCTTTGCTAGTAAAAGCTTTTTACCATAACGGGGGATACCGTGTAGAGGAATTTTTGATATTTGAAAATACCCCGTACGAGAAGAAAAGAAGATAATATCGATGAATTTTGTCATAAACTTTTCGTCACGCTCCTATAAGAACCATGCACTGTTCCGTTGCTTCTCTAATGTGCTTTTCTCAGCGCCCAACCCCTGCCATACTAGCAACGAACGCCAGAAATAAACATGAGATCACACATTCTATAAAATATGGATTATCATTCCAAACTACAACATAAGGATCAAAGACAAAGTTTATGACATATTATAGAAAATTAGAAAGGCTGCAGGAAACAAATCCGCTGTGATTACTGATACGGTCCTTCGAGCAATGCTAACGTAACTATTAATATATTAGCTCAAAAAACGGTTGTCATAGACTGCGCCACGTAATATATTTTTCCAGAGATGATTAAATTTTAAGCTAGTGCATGGCTATTATGTACGTAACAGGATAGCTTTTGTACTAACTAGTCCCTGGGGCCCAAGATTTGCGATTCTTTGGTACCCTTCCATATGGTGTGCTAGGCTCTTTCATCAGCCTAGTTTCTACGAAAAGAACGGCCGTTATGCATGGGTGCAGTTATAAAGACGGGTGCAAACAATTACCAATCATAGAAAAATGTATTTGCATTAGGTCTAAGAGTACCTTTTTGGACAGTTTGACCAAGTTTCTTAAAACGCCGTAACTCTACTTAGGATAACGATGCCTGAACAACATCAGCAGCAACGGCACGAGGACCTTAACTTCCCTTCTACAATTGCAAATAATAGACATAACATACGACTGTTCTTTTTTTAGTTGAAAACACCTTTCGGGATTTTGACGTTCGGGATTTTGAACGTTCGGGATTGTGATTTTCAGGCTTCTGAAAGCGACCAACCTAACTTAAATAGTCGTTCCTGCAGAATACGATCGCCCCACGTCATTTGAGGAGGACTAGGAGGCCAAGCTTAGCGAACACACTGTGCAATGAGAAACGCAGGTGCGGTACGGCAACTGAACGTACCCATTCAAACGCTGAAAAAGCAGGCTGTTTGCAGATCCGCTTCGTTGGAGCCGAACGCTTCAGGAATAATAAAACGGCATGCGTCAACATGAATTACACATAACATCTCACCGTTGCTGCGTATATTGCTTTATTTAAAAATCCGAAGCTTTCGGCTTTAATGCTTGCTTGCCGTTCTCGGTATCGCCGTGCAGTGTGCATAACTGATGCCATACTGGACGACGACATTTTACCGGCGAACATGGCGAACGAACACTACCGAAATCTTCGGGCTTATGAATAAAGCAATATACGTACCAACGGTGAGAAGTCGTTATATGCAAATCATGTTACACCGCCGTTACAAAGCGTCCGATATTCGACGCCATACATCATATGAACAGCCGGTTTTCCCTTGCCAATACTGACGGCAAAAGAATACGGACAACATTTAAGGAAAGCGACTACTAACTACCGTAACAAATTTACGTTAGTGGAACCTATGGAGACACGCAGTTACGAACGAGCGAATGCAGCGAATTGAAATGTCACTCGCAATGCGCGGTTGTACTTCCCGTTTAACGATGTTCATGTTTATTCATTCAACGCTTGGTTCTCGTACGTGCTCCTCGTCGACCGCGTCCCCTGAAAACAATTGGAATTATGTAATTAGGCGGGTAATGTAAGTAAAGCAAGTAACGAGTCGGGAGACTTACCGCTTCGATTCCTTCTTTCTTACCGGCCGCCTGGAGCATGTTAGCACCTCCGCTTGCTCAACCGTTGGAAGGCTCACCTCCGCGGCTTCGCTGGGCACCGGCTCGACAAATTTCTTCGCAGACGTTTCACTGCCACAAGTCGCTCGTTCGATCGTCTTCCTCGGTTGCTTGGCGGGCTTTTTTGAAGGACTGCGGCCATATTTTCTCAGTGGCGCCTCAGTGCGCTCTGGAAAGGAGACCAATTCAAGAAACGATAGCATTGGCATTTGCATAGTCGTAAGCCATGGTAAATTGTTATGCATTAAACGAACTTACAAACATGTACAACACACTGGAAACGACAAATGCTAAGTCCACCTCAAAGCGGGTCCTTCTTGGACTTCACTGCTAAGACTGCAGCTCGCTAACCACGCTTGCTACGCTACTGCAGTCGATCAGCGTATGCAAATCAGACTTTAAGAGTCACTGGAGAAAGAAGGAGTACAAAGCCGCGAGAACGGAAAATAGGAAGTGGAATTACTTCAAGACTTTCTACCTATCGGTAAGCGAAGTTCCCACGTGAAAAACTGCAGGGATTTCCGCATCTCAACACCATTAGACCGGTTTCTGGTGATGCATTCGTCAGCTATGACGCAAAAGACTTGTTCACCAGCATCCTTATTCACCATACAATATCTGTTGAAACGTTTTCCTACGGTTTCTTCCCGTTTGTTCTACAATATCTGTTCTCAAAAACCTTTTGGATGAACACATGGAAGAACCGCAAAAAATTAGATTTAATTTGTTCCACATCTCTAAAGTGATATCCTTTCGTCTACCTGAAGGCAACTATTTTAAATTCAATGATGGTTTCTTAACATAAAGGGATGGTGCTCCAATGGGGAGCTCTCTCGAAGGTCACTGCTGAGGTATTTTGAAGCATTATGGAGCATTTTGAAGAAAGGGCCTTTCGGAACTTAGATAACACAATCACTCTAAAGTTTTTCAAACGATATGTTGATTCTGTCCTTACCATCATCAACGAGGGTAAAAAAGAAGCTTTTCATAACCACCTAAATAGCTTCTTCCCCAATAAGATCAAACTTGCAATAGCTTCTATAAAAAGGGAGACACTGCCTTAAATTATAGGTCAGTGCTTGCAGAAATTGTACAAGGCACTCTGTTGCGTCTCACAAAATTAGTAAACTTACCACACATACTGGGAATGCCCACAATGTCGGTGAGTTGCTCATCTTGCCTTCAGTGTCCATAATAACTTCCGACGTCATGAAATTGAATTCCAGGGATACAGTTCAGATAATTCCGTTGAGCAACTCCACCGTTTGCAGGAGAATAGATGAAATGGCACACGACATCGAAGATCAATTGGTTGCCCTACTTCAGTCGAAAAAGTTTGCTGTGCAAATTGATGAAACTACTTTGCAAGACAATGACGCACTTCTCATGACTTACACGATGTTCTGGAATGCAAACATGCGGATGGAAGAAATGATGTTTGCCAGAAAAATTAGGCCCGATACTAAGGGACTGAAGATGTTTGAAAAAATTCGAAATTATTTCAATGAGAACAACATTCCGTTCCAGAACGTAATTACTTGCGCGACTGATGGCGCTGCTTCCGTGGTGGGGCGGTACAGGGGATTCATAGGCCATCTGAAAACAGTCCTACCTTCTGTTTTCACTATTCATTGCGTCATTCATAGAGAGCATTTAGTGTCGGAGAAGTTAGGATCCCATCTAAACCGTTCCTTCTCGGTTGTCATTCAAATTCTGAATTACATCAAATCCCACGCTCTCCAGAATCGTCTTTTCCGTCAACTTTGTGAGGAAAATAACGAAGACTTTGACACGCTGCTGTTGCATACCAAAGTTAGGTGGCTCTCAAGAGGAAATTGCCTTCAGCGTTTTGTTGCACTATGGCAAACGATAGTTGCCTTCATGTCTGATAAGGAATATGGAGACAAACTCATTGACGCTAAAGCGGACATATCCTATCTCGCTGAATATTTTGAGAAGTTTAATTTCTTAAACAAGGCGTTACAGGGCAGAGATAATAAACTCATGAATAGCAAGGTGGCAGTCGTCTCTTTTCTCAAAAAAAACTCGAGATCTATTAGCATAACATAGGCCGTCGGGAATGTTTGCGGTTCCCAAACCTGAAGACCATCGCAAAAAAAGCGAAAGACGATGACCTATTGGTTTATGTTAATACCCTGAAGCAAATTCAAAAGATTTCATGGAAGAAAGATTTCATGACCTCTTGAATTTGAATAACCCAGATTGGATTGCATATCCATTTGGGGTATCAGCCCTTAAAGTCGGAGATTAGCAAGTGTTGCGCTGCGAATTTTTACCTAATAACTCACCCATCCATCCGTTGGTAGGGCGTTGTTACGTTTAATTTTCAGACACAGAACTAACGGGAAGAAACCGTAGGAAAACGTTTCAACTCTGGAAAAGAATTTTAGGCAAAGAATGATCTGCCAACCAATTTTCTAGCATTGTGGAAAAAGATGCAAACCTTTGTCATAGCGTTTCCCTCAACGTACTTAGTTGAGTGCGGATTTAGTAAGGTAGTTGCTTTAACAAAGTCTAGGAACCGAATGGACGTAGTGGCCAGAGGCGACCTGCGACTGTCGTTGTCAAATTTGGACGCAGACATAATGAAACTTGCAAAGAAGTGCCAACTGTAACGGTCTCATTAGTTTGATAGTTCTTTATTTGAAACCTTTTAAGGTTCTCTCACTTTGTCGAAATGCTTACTTCCTTGGTTTTCATCAGTAAATAATTTGACAACTGCATATTCGCAATGTATCAGCGCATTAACTTGATCCTAACAGTTTGTCGTTGGAAACTGATTGGCTGCTACACAAAAAAAACGCGAAAATTAATTGACCAATAGGAAAAGGGGGGCCTGGCACCTGAGGACAGCTTCCAAAGGGGCCCGACGCAGAAAAGATTGAGAATGGCTGCCCTAAACAACCCTGTACATGCCGGAAGCATGTGTTAATACACTGGGCTTATTCCTTATGTTGACCAGTTTATTAAGTCCCTTTGGTGGTCAAATTACAAAGATTCAAATGTAAGTTCTAAGTGCAAGGGTACTCCCTTAAAAGGTAACGCGATGTGGATGCAGCCGTCTCTGGCGGCGTTGGAGCTTTCGCGCAGACCAGTTTAAAGCTAGCTCACTTGGCAAATGCTGGGGAATGAAGCGCGGACATACTTTTGCTGGGGACTTGGGCTTCCTCTTCAATTTCCTGAACACGCTTCGGTCGCGATGGAATAAAAGAGTAGGCAAAGCGCTTCAAAGCCTGTCTTCGTTCCTACAACAAGTCACTTCATTTTATTCATCATTTTTACGCAAATTAGCGTCAAAGATACCAGCATATCTTTTTTCTGCGACACCGTGGGAAGATCTTCGTCTTCACCATTTTCTCCTTCGTTATCATCGCCATCTACTTCTTCCACTTCCGCTTCTGATCCATCTTCCTCTTCCTCCTCCTCCTCCATATCATCGACTTCGTTTATACATCCTTTAGCGGAAGATGAAGGCTGCGTTTCTTCCTACAAAACAATGCTCAGATGGAACTTCAAACGAGCAAAGCGCAATTTTAATTAACAGAAACACGTCGCAAGGAAAACGGTGGACGATTTCAAAATTTGAACCGCTACAGCTGACCGCAAGTGCTTACTTGTTCATCGTCGTCGTTGTCACTTCCCCTCATGTTCTTCTTAGCCGACGAAACAATGCTAGAACAACAAACGTGAGTGTCAACAGTTGGCAACTGGACGGACTGACTCCCTGATCTCCTTTCTAATGTCTTTGTAAATGATGGGCGGAAGCAAAGAGCGGAACTTCTCGGCTTCCGGCTTTGACAGCAGGTGGACAAGCTTCTGTTGAATTAAAACGATCGTCTGGAAGGGATTTTGAATGCAGAAAAACGGAGGCGGCAGCAATGGACTGTATTACCTTTAGCAAGTCGGACGAAAGAATAGTATCCAATAAAGCCACGTTGTCAACGTCAAGGGCCAAAGATTCCCTTTGTTCATTGGTAATGAAGCTAGACAGGGTACGGTAGCCACCGAAAGGGTTGTACTACAGATGAGCATACTTGGGTTCATAAAGAAAACAGGAAAAACAAAGCGACCCACTTCACACGTGAACTGGCAAAACAGAAACGCTCGAGCTCGAAACAGCCGCATGAGACAGCAAAACGCGTGGTGCCGCCTCTCCGATTGCAACCGTTTCATAAAGTCCATCAAGCAGGCCAACTGGCCAAGCGAAATACGAACGGTCAAGTTGCACTGCTCCGGTTGCAGAAAATACATGGCATACAGGAGATATATGCCGCATATACGCGTCTTGTCGTCGTGCGGAGGAAAGCAGTAGGTGGTCACAATAATCAGCAGTTGTCGAACAAACTAAAAGGAACGAACACTTGCGTCCGTGTTCGAAAAGCGTCAAGCAATATTAAATTATGAATAGCGCATTTTTTTCAAAGGACATCGCTGCGAACCCCTGGACGTTTCGTGCCCGTCCATTGGGAACCGTCAGCGTCGTCCTTCATTTGTTGATAGCGAAATTCCACCTGCAAGCGGAGGAACTTCGAGTGGACTGGAGCGATCGCAAAATCGCAAAAGCACGGAACCGCTTTCACGCGACAACGCAATGTGACAACAAAGCTTACGGAGCGGAGGTTGTGCAAATTTCGTCGGCCCAAAAATATGGTTGACATTTGCATTTCCTTGAACAATTTCTTGAACGTCCGATAGGTGGGGTGCCAAAATGAGACGAAGCGACGAACGAAGCGCTCCACGTCGGGAACAATGCCCGTACAGACGGGCGTAAAGCAAACCATAGTTTTGAGCATCGACCGATCCATGCCTGCAACAGTGAGCGCTGCGGATTCCAATTACTTGGTTGCGTATACGCGGCGTCAACGAGGTGTAACAAAATTAAGCGCGATTTTGGCCATCAAAACCTGAGAAGCTTTGATAAATAACCCTCTGCGGCGAGTACGCATGGCCGCTGATGGTCACTTAGCGTCGCTGCAAACAAATTTTCTACGACAGGGTACGTTTCGTAAAATTAAAAATGATGATCGCCATAAGTTAGTGGTGAACGATATAACCTCTACGCAAGGAGAATAAAATGTCTTTTCAACGCGACCGCCGATTCTGAAACACAACAAGCTCCATCGCCATCGAAACAACTTTTGCTGACAGTAAACGTATGCGCAGGTTCGTTAAGAGTAGTATTCTTGCGAGAGGCGAGCCTATCCGCCAATCGCGCAGAAACCTCGACGTCGATTAAGCGAAGCCTACCGGTAAGTTAATACATTGCCTGTTAGCCAAAAGTGAACATTCGCCAATGGGGTAGTTGCCTTTTGGTCAAGTGAATCGCAGCGTGCCTCCGTTTGCCGGCTTTGCTAGCTCTGTGCTAGTTGCCACTTGCGACAAGAAATAAGCTGGACTTAGCTTTCACCAACTGCCGCAGTGTTGCCGTTTGAGTGGAGCGCTTACGACGGGACATATGCAGTGTGTTCCTTCGTTCGCGGGCTCGTGCGTTCGAGTCCCAACTTAAAAGTTGACCATTAGCCTCATCCAACCAGCGAATAAGTGTGGACTGAGGTTTCCAAAAAGGCGAGCAAGTACAAGTAGTTCCCCCTAACTCCAGGGAGGTGTCCCTGGAAACGTGACGTTTTACCGAATATACTGAAACTAGGAGATGCGAAGTTGAAAACTGGATTTCTTTTCTCAGCGGTGGAATTCAAGATTTCAACTTGTTACGAGTTCAACACCTCTGCCAGAAAGTTCTTTAACTTTCGTAGCCTTCGGAGCTCTTCTGTCTCTTTCTTCAGGATCAGTAGAAAATGGTAAAGAGGATGTCTAATAATTAAGTTGTCACACAAGGGGCCAGAACAGCTCCAAAAGCAGCGGGAGTTAAAGAACTTTTTGGCAAAGTCGATGTTGAACTCGTAACAAGTTACAACTAAGAGTTACGCTCCCACAGTATATTCTACTGTATATTAAGAATTATAACTTGAGTTATGACGAGATCTGGGAAATGACTCAATTGAATTTTGTGGGCTTTTAGCCCTACAGCTCGCGAGAAAACCATCTCTTAACAATAATCAAGTTACTTGTACCTGTAGACCTGTAAACATTGCTATTTGTACCTGTAAACAGTACAGTAACCCATAAACGCAGCCATCGAAGAAATGTGCTTCGGGGCGCAAACCTTGATCCCTTCGACAGTACTGCAAGTCGTTCGTCGGTCGTTAGTTTTAAACCAAGAGTTCCAATTTTCACACCTTTTTCGCCATAATTGAAAATAGGATTTCCAGTCAATGAAAAATTGCAAATCGTTTTAGGACTTTACTCCTTATGGGAGCGAGTGAAACACAACCGTTTATTGTGTGTCGAACTACTAGAATGGTCTAGACCTCGGAAATCGGTCCAATAATACGTTGGGGTCACCGTAGGCCCTTAGGGTGCGTAGGTACAAGTTTCGCGGGCTGTACCTGCTGGTCCCTACATCACTCCCCCCTTAGATGAGGGAACATCGTGCCGGTGGCCACTGAAAGGATACGCGACGGTAGGGCATGGCTGGAGAGCCATCAACTGGTCGGCGATGTTCGCCAATTCGTTCAGTTGCTTGTCACCTAACGGGACCATTGCCGCCTGTAGCTGCGGTGGCAGGCGACTAAGGAAGAGTTGGCGTAAAATCGGGTTTTCTCGCTCCCTTTGCGAGGAGGGTAGCAGTTGTTCGAGGCGACGGAGGAATGCTGAGGGTGTACGGTCAGATAGTTCCTCACCCAAGAGTGCTTGTCTGATGCGCTGTTCCTCACTGTCGGCCAGGCGTCGTAGACACACGTTCTTAAGGGCAGTGAAAGGTGCTGTTTGCGTGTGCGCCGTCAGTATAAAATCGCGTAGTTGCGACAAGGAATCTTCCGGTATGGCACCGAGGCCCAACTCAAACATGGTTGGTTCATCCTGGATTCCCCGATGTTGGAAGAAGAGTTGAAGGCGCGCAAACCACAGCTCAGGGTCGGCGGCGATATACGGCGGGACAGGTAGCATTGTAGATACCAGAGGTTGCGAGGCGTCCTTGGGCGGTACCGGCGACTGAGCAGTTTTCTTGGCCATAACAAGTAGACGGGTCACCAATATGGGAGCGAGTGAAACACAACCGTTTATTGTGTGTCGAACTACTAGAATGGTCTAGACCTCGGAAATCGGTCCAATAATACGTTGGGGTCACCGTAGGCCCTTAGGGTGCGTAGGTACAAGTTTCGCGGGCTGTACCTGCTGGTCCCTACACTCCTGTCCATAATATCAGTCCATTTCTTTCCCTTTTGAGAGCGCAGGCATCAGGGACGGCAGTGAACGTTTATCAGTCATTACGAGGCAGCAAGATCTGTGAATGATTGCATGCAAACCAAGAAACAACAATATGTACCTGATAGTACGGAGCTAAAAAAATGATATCAAATCGACTGCAAGACTTGCTGCTGCTTGCAGTCATAACAGCCAATAGACAGAACCTCAGTGCCATTTGCAACGTGGCGTCTTCCCATAATAGAACGTGTAACGAAACAGCAATGGCGGCGATTGCCTGTCATTGTCCATTTGCAATGCGTCAAAATGCACTCTTCGACACTTGCGCATTTCAGGTCTTTAGTATTAGTGTCCTGTAAACATACAGTAACCGACGGCGGTAAACAAGAAAATGCAGGTCCAATTAGTAAACTAAACATGATGTAATTCTCTTGGCACTGCGCGGCTGTTCCCTGCTTAAAGCGATACCTATGGGGCGCCATGTAACGCCATATGGATAGATTGGCACAGTTAGCATTATGTGAAGTCAGAAGGCAACTCCTTAGTGCCAATTCTGGAGGAAATCCCTTTCCGTCCTTACCTAAGCTTAAGCCTTAATTTCGCTCCTATGTTTTCACCTAAGCTCGTGTAAGGCATGAAGACAGACTGCTGGCTGGGGTTAAGGAACATTGGAACATACTGCTTGTTAGTGACCTGGCGAATTCTGTAACGGTGGGAAGACAACCATAGGGCTGCCTATAAGTGCACCCCAGAACCGTAACCGTAATACATCTGTGCGAGTTTATGGGACGCAGGACGCACTAACAGTACCGTGTTAAGACCGCTAGACAGTGATCAACGTGGGTCAGGTCACTAACAAGCAGTATGTTCGAATGTTCCTTAACCCCAGCCAGCAGTCTGTCATCATGCCTTACACGAGCTTAAGTGAAAACGTAGGTGTGAAATTAAGACCTAAGCTTAGATAAGGACGGAAAGGGATTTCTTCCAGAATTGGCACTAAGGAGTTGCTTTTTCACTTCACATAATGCTAACTGTGACAACCAATCCATATGGCTTTACTTGGCGCCACATAGGTAGCGCTTTAAGCAGGGAACAGCCCTCAGTGCCAAGAGAATTACGTCATGTTCACTTACGGCTTGATTTTTATTTTCACTAAGTGTACCTGCATTTTATTGTTTACCGTTTTCGGTTACTGTATGTTTACGGGACTAATACTAAAGACCTCACATTTCTTTTCACCCTGCTTAGCCTTAATTTGCGTCGCGTTTTAGGGATTCCTTCGTTCCTGAAGCGCCAATCTGTTGAAAGCACACTCCCGGCGAGGTAAGCAATTTTGTAGCATTAGAAAATCTGGTTTTCCCGAATCAGCGTTGTCTTTGTATTGTGCTTCCAGCGGGGCTTGGTCGTAAAGATAGACTTGGCGAATACACCGTAGTATTTGGAATTAAGTCGTAGAGCAAATGAGCGACATTTTCGTTGTTGAACTTTTTGCGAAGCGCTGCTTGCTCATCCTAGCGTTAATTAGCCAAAGCGCACTTTGCGTGTGCTGCTCAGCGAATTGCTGCAGCATCGGGGAGGACACAAGCGCAGCATTCCAGCAGGCGTTTGCCTGAATGCTGTTCTTGCGAACCTGCGTTCCGCGAAAGTAGGTGCAAATTGTAACTAGCAGTCAGTTGCCAATGAGCAAGGCCAAAAGAGTTCTTCTACTGCGCATTGCTGACAGTTTATAACAGAACCATTCTATATCGAAACATACAGCATAGAATTGTTCTACCTTAAGTTGCGCCCCTTTTCTAGGCAGTTCAAAAATGTAATATTCACTGTCCATCGCTGTTGCCAATGCCGCCTGACGCGTAGACAATCAAAATGGGAACGCCAGTTAACTGTCAGCCTGTTCAAACGCCAAAGACGTTCATTTGTTCACGCAGTACGTCAAGTTTTGGCATTGTGCAAAATTGCGAACCGCAATTGGCTCGGCGATGGCAGTTATTCAAGCACGTAACTCACCTTTCAGTCATTTCATTCCGTCGTTCAGTTATGTGCGCTATTCGACAAACCTTTCGGCAACGCAAGCGCTGCTTGAGTCCGTAGATATTCCGGCTCGTTACTTCCAAAGGCGACGCCACGGAGAATTAATCCGCATGAACCGATCGCACGCTTTAGCAAAACTTTTGCCGTCGCCTTCGCTCAAAATAAGGTTGCGCGCATTACAGTATTCCTAAATAGCATTCATGCTCGAATAACTAATTCTCCGTCGACGCCATGGCGTCGAGCCTAAGGTAAAGCGACCATACACGCGATTTCCGCGTCGTCGCATTCGGCTTTAACGTTACGAAGCTGTGACAACGAAAGGAACAGTGCGAAGCGTTGCGCCTTTCCAGGCGACAACCGCTCTGCAGAATTCTCACCCTTCAATGGAAACGCAGGCGTGTCGCCAAATTGCGTGCAAAGCTAGTTTTTATCGCAACGTCTCCGCGATGGAAATTCTAAGCTCCGCATTTCTATTCGCTTTTTTCCAAAACAATAGTTCGCCTATCTACCCGCCAATAGCGCTTTGCCAGGCACTTTGCTCGCGTGCACAGGCTGCTACGAAACGCTTCTTCCCGAAATACGGGCGAACGTGCAATCACTAAGTGGCTCGGGTTCTCCTTGAAATTGCGCTCGCCAATTTGGCGTTTTTCGGAGAACGTTGCACGATGACGAACTGCGGCAAGCCTTTAGTGTTCTGAAGGCAGGCGGCTGATGCATAGCCAGTAAACTCGTTGCGCATTTTATGCGATGGTCCACGTGGCGGGTAGTGTTTCTTAAATAGCACATAGAAAAGCTTCCAAAGGTTGGCCATTCGGTCTCGGTCGTATCGACAATAACTTTTCGCTTCGCCAGCAGGCGGTATTCGGAGGTAAATAGCTGTCAGCGGAATTCCACTTCCCTTTGTTTGAGCGTCCTTTGGTGAGCAAGAAAAGCAATGGGTCTGGAAGGTAAAGCGTGCTGCTGCGCACGCGACACCAGAGAAGTCAAGCTTCTCTTGGCTGCAAAATGTTGGACTTCGCGTGAGGCGACGGCGTCCCAAAATGTCGTTGCGATAATTTACGGGCTAGTTAAGTACTCCATGTGCGTGATATTCTGAGTTAGATCTTTATTTTCATTACTACTGTTCTCCGTCAACATTGCCCGCCTGCTTCTCCACAGGAATGGCAGTTGTTGTTTTTCGAAGCGTCGCAATGTCCCAAGCAGACGTGACCATGTTTGCCTTACACGTTGCTTCAGCCAACCGTCACCGAAGAGCACGGCTGCTTTTTTGAAGGCTCGTAATTTGTCGCTTATCTTTAATTCAGCCAAACCTGCTCGCACCAGCACGACTGCGTTGATTCATAGTAACGTCGAATCAACGTAGGCCGCTTGCAAATGTGCAGTTTTTATTTTACCCCAATCTTATCTCGCTGCCGTGCCGATAGAACTACGCGAAGGGATCACAGTGCAACGTTGTGAATAGTTTCGTTTAGTTTCTCGATACTTCGCTCCGCACTGCGTGTGTCCGCAACATGCAACTGCTGCAGCGAATGCGTTTGTTGAGTCAGGTAAGTCGGCTCGTCTCCTTCGCGGCTCTTCGCTGGCAGCGCAACTTGCAGAGCCCCGGCTGGACCATTTGGCGCAGATACGCCTCCGTCAACGAGCTGACCTTCGATGTGACCGTACGTTTTTCTTGAAGTGCCCTTGTCCAGTGGCCTAACTAACTTTTCAACCTTTAGCCATTCAAACTCCACAAGCTTGACAGCGGCCCGGACACGAAAGTGACTGTAACAAGGGAGGAGGCGTTGGAGTTGTTGAAGCAGATGATGCTTGTGAGGCGATTAGAAACAACGGCGAGCAATATGTACAAGGAAAAGCATATCCGCGGATTTTGTCACCTCTACTCGGGCCAAGAGGCGGTTGCCGCCGGCATGAAGTCCGGAATGCAGCCTGGCGACTCAGTTATTACGGCCTATCGATGCCATGCATGGGCGTTGAATTCCGGCGTTAAGCCTAAACAAATTCTCGCCGAGCTGGCAGGTAATACTATGTATTAACAGATATTGTCCACGTTTCACTGCTTCGTTGACAGGCCGCGTGTCCGGTTGCGTTCACGGAAAGGGAGGTTCTATGCACTTCTACTATCCGCAGGGCAACTTCTTCGGCGGCTGCGCAATTGTTGGTGCTCAGGTACTTTTTGTAGCACTTGCGCATTCGGACGGAGCGAAGCGCCAACTGTCGGTGTTTGCAGGTTCCATTGGGCACCGGTATTGCATTTGCGTACAAGTACCGAGGCGAAAAGAACGTCAACTTCGCCTTGTACGGAGACGGCGCGGCCAATCAGGGCCAAATATACGAAGGTGAGCGGCCGCGCGAATCACTTCAATTAAACTGCGCTAACGGTAACGAATACTTGCCTTCTGTTCCAACGTTTCGAAAATGGCGAACTAGCGTAGACGAAACGCAAGATGTTGGCAACGGGATTTGGGCAGCATCCCGTTGCCCACACCAAGTTAAAAACGCAAAACGTAGCGCAGTCGTAAAACGGCGATCTGCGATGAAGTACCATCGTTCCCGTCAAAGGGGATGGCTGGGCTGCTTTTAGCCTCAACGGATTGCTCCGGGAGTTAATGCTGATTTGCCATGCGTAGCTGCTTTACTTCTAAATGTGTTGTGTTCCAACGTTTGCCGATGTATGCCCTTGTGACAAACTGCTATGGTGGGCGAAAGCAAGGCGAGTTCAAGCCGTGTGAGCTTGATTTCTCGCCAAGCTGCGCTCAGTCAGCTCATCTCTTGAGCGCAAATATGCGTACAAGCGCGACATCAATGGCGAGTGTTTGCGTTTACCGAACACGCCATCGGTTTTCCGGCAAACAGCCTCTTGCGTTCGATTTTGCGGCATGACATGCATTTGGTACTTTTCGTGGTAGAGATGATGCTGTTGTCTTTCAACCTTTGTATCATATTTTGCGTAGATTGTATATGAAAATATGGAACTAAGTAGTAGTGGCGAATTCAAAATGTTGTCTGCCAACTTGTGACAGTAACAGGCTAAATGATAGTAAGGTACGTATTATTTTCTTGTCTGTTTCTTTAGTGATGAACATGGCGAAGCTGTGGAAATTGCCGTGCGTATTCGTGTGCGAAAATAATGGATACGGCATGGGCACATCGGTGGAGCGTTCATCCGCCTCAACGGAGTATTATACGCGCGGTGACTATGTACCTGGTTTATGGGTACGCAGTACAGCAAATTCGTTTGGCTCTTTTGGAACTTTGCCCTTGCAGGTTAATGCCATGGATGTAGTAGCAGTTCAACAGGCAACTAAATGGGCAGGCGAATATTGCCGCCAAGGCCATGGGCCGCTGGTCCTGGAAATGGCCACCTATCGTTATTTCGGTCACAGCATGAGTGATCCCGGAACCAGGTAGGCCTTGCAGGGGCCGTTTTAGTGTTGCCTCATTTGTTATTTTCAGCTATCGTACCCGCGAGGAGATTCAGGAAGTGCGTAAGCACAGAGATCCAATTACAGGATTTCGCGAAAAGGTTGTCTCCGGCGGTTTGATTGACGAGGAGGAGGCGAAGGTAACAATGACAGGCTTGCACGGGCGAAGTATCCCGTTGCTCGTTTAGGCTATCGAGAAGGAGGTTAGAAGTACTATTGAAAGTGCGCTCGCTGAAGCTCTGAAAGATCCAGAACCACCGATGGACTTGTTATACAGCGACGTGTACGCGGAGACGCCCAATGTTGCCATACGAGGCACCTCTGTGGATCAGATGATTTTCCCGAAGGGAAATTTGACTAGAGATGTTTTGCAAGCTGGAGCGTGAATCGCAAGTGGTTGGTGCTGACAAGTTGTAAAAGCTTCGGATCGCGCTTAGGTTTCTTTCAGCTTCGCACTCCATTCTAAGAAGACAAATGGGGCTCTTATATAAATGCATGCTATTTTGGCTCGCTGACGTAAAGTTATTTATAGCAGCGCAGCGGAAAACATTCCTCACTGCAAAAGGGACAAATGTGTGACGACGTATAAGTGAATACAAGCAGCAATAATTGAACATAAACAAATGCTCAGAAAACTGAGTTGCTACTGAGTTGGCGGCGGCACCATTTCTAACAAACACAACGGCAGACGAAATGAAAACTCCGCGAATGGGGACAAGCCGACGCTGGAAAGGACAATTACTGTCCTGTGACGGAAAAACATGACGCAGGACAATTTGACGCAGAACAATTCAAATGCATCTAAGCTCACGAGCTGTAACTTGACCCAACTAAAGGCTTGCCATCGAGCAAAGTTCCGGGTACTTCTGGCTCTTGCTCCCATCATATAAGCCGATGACACTCACCGACAGTAAGTACTTTCGTGAATGATCATTTCGACGGAAGTCAATATTGCGAAATACCGCTTCCCCTAAAAAGTCGCCCCTCAGGTTCGCCATAGGTCACCTTGTAGTAAGATTACTAACACAAGCGAACATTCCGCTTAGAATAGGACCTTAACTTAGGCAAATTATGCGGTCGCATATTTTCGGCTTGTCGAGTTGTACAACTTCAACCCAGTGTGGGTCCATTTGCCCACTACCTGAAAGTACCCCCGAACTATCCATAGTGACTGTAGAAAGATCGAATGGAGGGAACAGGATAGTGGATAATCTGTTTTCCTAGCTATTGTTTCAACTGCAAGAGAAGCCCATTTGTTGAGACGAAGAAAGTACAATGTAAGTTAACGAGCAATTCACAGCGTACTTTTAACAAAGAAGTCGAACCTTTCGGAGCGGATTGCTCCGACGTCAGCAAATTGGGCGCAACGGAAAGATTGGGAAGGCGTAGGGTGCTCGAACAGGTCTTCATGTTACAGGAATCCGTTTTGCGATTACCGAAGACCAAACATTGCTGAGTTCCACGCCCTTGTCGCGATTGAAGCAGCTATTATCCTTAATGAACAAAGCTTGTTTGAATACTGGATGCCTTATAACTGTTTCATGTTTGTTTTGGTCGTATTCCGACTTTACCGTCTTTGATGATACCTACAACAAATCTGCAAATGCCCAATCAGCGGACGGATGGGCGCTCCATTATCCCAAAAAGGGTCCTAAGCGGTGCTTTCGCAATATACGCCTGTCAAGTAACACTGAGCTCTTAGGTTCATTATCTTTGATGTTGCGTACGTTCTAAGTCAGTAGATCCGGACACGACATAGTGTTGCCCGTTTTTCCAATATAGGAGGCGTGGCAATCGCACTTTATTTAGTAAGCAACGCAAGGCCTGCTGTCAAATGGAACCAAGGTCTTATCTGTTCTCACGATCGCGCGAATGTTGCTCGAATATTTAAAATGGACGATAAAGTTTAGAGAACGACCTATACGTTTTATTCTTTCACCCACTCCACTAAAATACGGGAGAACTAAAATTTGTTTTTTGGGAGTATTGAAAGCGTGCGGGACTGCCTGTTTTCTCGAAAGGCTTTGGTTCATAATAGCTGTGATGAAAGCATTTGGGTAACCGTTATCCAATAAAGTCCTTTTCATGTGTTTCAATTCTGAGTATAAATATGAGGGATCGCAAATTCGTATGGCTCGATTGACCATTCCTTTTACTATATCTCTTTTACGGAGAACGGATGGTGCGAGGAAAAGTTTAAATATCTGTTCGAATGCGTCGCTTCTCTATAAACTGCAGCTTTTAGCGAACCTCCTTTTATCACTAACGCGTCTAGAAAAGGGAGTCTTTTGTTACTTTTATTTTCAGTAGTTAATTTAATTGATGGAAAAAGGCCGTTTAAGTGTTCCAGAAGAGCTTCCTCCTTTCCCTTTGGTATTACTGCAGAGACGTGTTCCACATATCTCTTGCAAGATTCCAGTTACTGTGTAGGGTGGTGAAGGCCTTTCCTACTAGATGTTCCATGGGATACCATCTTTTTTGTGAGAAGAACAGGGAGTCCCAAACAGTCGCAGACACTACAGGCAGTCCCAGAACGGAATAAGCTAATTCCTTTTCGGCAGATCGCTAACAAGGGAACCAGGGCATTCTGAAAGCCACGATAAAAGTTTTGACCTGTGACATTTCTAATAAGCGCCCATCCATCCACTGAGAGGGCCTTTGCAGATTTATTACAGATATCATCAAAAACGGGAAAGCCGCAATACGACCAAAAGAAACGTGCAATGGATATTTTTAATAAAAGCAAGAATCTTTCATGACAATGTGGAGATGAGATTTTCTTCGGTTGTTGTAACTGGCTTCTTATTATTCCAAATTTTGCGCGCTTTACGGGAATTTCCTCGTTCTTGGTCACAAATTTATTGATGTAAAGGATTAAACAAAGGGTTTCTGAATACGGGGTAAGATCTCATGTCTTTATTTGAAGAAACACGGCAGAACAACCCGTGGTTAAGTACAGTTCTAACAGCAAACGGAGCTTTCGAGAACTTCTCTCGTTCTCGTCTTCAGCGTTCTAACTTCGGTTAGAACGTTGAAGGCAGAACAACCCATGGTTAAGTACAGTTCTAACAGCAAACGGAGCTTTCGAGAACTTCTCTCGTTCTCGTCTTCAGCGTTCTAACTTCGGTTAGAACGTTGAAGGCAGAACAACCCATGGTTAAGTACAGTTCTAACAGCAAACGGAGCTTTCGAGAACTCTCGTTCTCGTCTTCAGCGTTCTAACCTCAGTTAGAACGTTGAAGACGAGAACGAGAGAAGTTCTCGAAAGCTCCGTTTGCTGTTAGAACTGTACTTAACCACGGGTTGTTCTGCCGTGTTTCTTCAAATAAAGACATGATGTAAAGGATGTTGATTCGAAGCATTCTGGAGTTTTCCCTTGTCCTGGCAGGTAACAGAACTCGCTGATGTCGGATGGGGAAACATCCAAAAACTACAAACTGGCAGCTTGTACATAAATAAACGTTTAAACAGGAATAGGCGAATTACCGTTAAACAGAGCATTTTAGGGTGAAATCGAATAATATTGGTATTAATATTCACTGGGTCGATGAACGCTGACAAGTAGTTCCGTTTTAAGGAACAAATCTGCCAGCTAATCAAAATAAACCTTGAATGACATGCCTACTTGGGTTTGTTCTAACATCATTGCGCTAAAAGTCAACCAAAGAGATTAAATTATTATACTTTTGTTTGCAATTAGCCCTTCAATGTTGGGTTATCCTTATAATCACCACTTCGAAGTCATGTTCCTTGATTAGTCTTGAGTGAACAGAACGTACAGCGCAACAGGTCGCACGTTCCCATTTGTAACGTATTTATAAAATGTGTACTTTATAAAACTTACAAGATTGCTTGAGCAAGCTTTTTTTGTAAAAAGTGCACCAAGGTTACTATCGCGTGACTGTTCCATTATGAATTTGGTGATAATCCATACACAGAAGAACGTTTTTGCGATCACAATAGCTCACGTGGAATGATTGTTTGCCAAGCTGATTGCGATATTGCCATCGTGAAATATCCGCAATCGATGCATCCGACACAAATGTCTAATTTTGTCACTAATCACATTTATTCATTAAGCTGCTAGCGCACAACTGTAAAGTGGAAATGAGTCATCTTCGAACACAGTTTTCATAATAATCAAGCATTCTGCTTGCAAAAGTTACCAATTTCACTTTCCTTGCGATTTTCATTGAGTAGTCTGCTTTGATTCAGTTTTCAGCTCAACTGACTCTATATCTCTTTAACCACCTATTTGAACCATTGGCCGGTTTGACTGTTCTGCTAAACGGAACATTCCTGAAGACATACAGTTTGCTTTCTGCGAACAGGAAAGCCAACATTCACTAAATGTACCTGCATGATGCTCCTGTTTGCTTAATATAGCTTTGTTAATGAGTTCAATGAGCGCCTCTTCTGATGCACCTGATCGTACGGCATCCCTGAGGCTTACTTCTGAATTCCCATGAAGACACACCTTCAGACAACCATCGGCTGTTAAGCGCAATCGGGAACAGCTTCCACAAAAATGTTGCGACATTGACGTAATAAATCCAATTCTTCCACGAAATCCAGGGACCTGATAACCCTTGTAAGAAGCATGGTCCACAGAGATCTTCATGAACTGTTCAAAATATTCACCCTACCTTACTGGTGTCGTTCAGGTTATTCTCCAGCTTCATGAGGTCACCGAACTGGCGTTGTATAGTTTGCATCATCTCAAGGTAACTGACCATTTTACTGTACTCCCATTTGTTCCCGTTAAATGGCATGTATTCAATGAAACGGACGTCAAGCGACTTAAGCGAAGGGTCATTTATTGAGCAAGGCATTGAAGGCAACTTTACCCGATTTCTTGTCAGCTCGACAAAGTCGCACAGCTCTTCTTCGTTGTAACCTCTTATCACTACACAATTTATCTAAGACAAACGAATTACTTAGGCAAGCTCGTCCTTTCACCTACACGATCACCTACTTTAATTACTGGATACAATCTTTCTGCCATTTCAATAGTTTTCCATACATGTTTCCAGCCATTACTTCCTGTGATCAATTGAAATTTTGGTTCAATTAAAGTATCCAAACTCAGGTTCAAATGAGTGAGTCCTCGTTCCTTCAGTTTAGGTAGCATCTTGCGCAGCAAGATTCCATTTGAAGTCAAACCAAGTTTCTTCAAACCAGAAATTCTACTAAGCGACCCTGCAATCGTTCTACAGTCAGCGATTGTTCAGTTTCCAAGAATGTATTTTGAATTAGAAGACGCAAAAATCTTGCACTTCGAACTGTGAAACTATTGCTAGAATTTGACATTTTCTTAAGGGATTTCTGGTTCACTGTTCCTATCTCTTTGAAGTCATTAAGGTAGCTGACCTTATCAGACACCCAACTGCAGTGATAAATAGTGCTTGCTGAATATAATTGGGCGGGAAGATCAGTGGCACTGTCCGGTGCAGCTGCGCCGAAGCTACAATTACCGTTTGAGGCAACATTTCTCAAGTTTTGTTTTTGCAGGGAAATTTCTCCGTTGGTTTCCGCCTGCCAGTTCGTCACTGAAGTTCTCTGCTAAGTTTACCGGCCGTCCTTTTCTCCCTTACTTAAGAATATGCCATAACGTGGGGCTTAAATGAAGGATTAATCTTAGATAAAGGCAACAAATGGGGCCTATGGTAATCTCTTATTTCCTCAGGAATGTGCCAGCGTCCCTTTCCTGCCCTTATTTACGCTTTAGCCTTCACATGAACCTAATGTTAGGGCTTTAATTTACGTAAGAACAGGAATGGACGGATACGAAGTTTCAAAGGAAAAACCTGCTATTCATGGCTCATTCTCTTTGAAATTTGTTGAGCATTTCTCTCTGAACATAATACTTACGTATGATACGACATGGCAGATGAGGATGGACTCAAAGTTACTCATTTTAAAAAGCTGAGTGCGCTGACTTGTCTCAGAAACCTGCCGAACATTCCTCTCTGAAACTTCCCGACTGTCCTCGCGTAAAAGTATCAGTATTCCTCTCTGAAACTTCCCGACTGTCCTCCCGTAATAATACCAAACATAAACGTTAAGTGCAGTAGAGTAAGAGCAATTGCGCCGGACCGTGCCATGAATCATGCCGTTGATCGGATTCAGCAAACACTACTGATTGCTGCCGATATATAATTGATATTGTCAGTTGCTTTAACGGCTTCACAAAGTTTGGAGCGCTGAGCAGAAAGACACTAGCGCCAGTTTAATCTGAAACCGCAGAGTGAATTAGTCATATACGAACGGAGTGAAAACAAATTCTTCTTACGTTTGAACAGCGATGCAATCTTTCGCTCAAATTTTAATCTTACCAACGATATCCATGAGGTCCGTCCGAACTGTTGGCTCACCGCCAGTTAGCCGCACCTTTGTAACACCAAGTTTTGAGAAAAGTGATGTTAAAGCAAAAATTTCGCTTTGCGATAGCAGCTGATCAGGAGAATAGCAGGTAACGCCGTTCATTGGCATACAATATTTGCCTAGAAACAAAATAGCTGCTACGGAACAAATAGTACTAATTGTGATAGTATTTGGATTAAAGTTCATAAAAATTGAATCAGCAAGAATGATAATTTGAATTGAATTTGATGCGCTCAAAGGTCAAAGCCAAGCCTTGCTGTCCAACAGAACGACCGGTGAATGATGGGCCGACCCGCCTATCAAATTCACATTGTGAGTACAATTTCTGACAATCAAACGTGCGTTTCAAGTGAACACATATCTCACAGCGAAGGTTGCATCGATCAGTTAGGGATATACGTAAGTAGTTGTGAAAACGACCGAACGAATCCCGTAGAGACTGGCTAGTTCGTTGGGCGGACAAGTGACGTGCAACTTGTGACTCAACAAACCTATTTTTCGCAGGCATTTCTTGCAGGATTCGCTAGAGAAAAGCAATTGGCAAAGACAATTTTCCTTCTTCTGTCTACTTACCCGTCCCAGCGAAACCCCAGCTGCAGGTACTGCGTAACCATAGCATACCATGCTTTTCAAGCGCAAGCATCCCATACTTTTGATAACACTTACTGCCTGCAAGATATTCTCAGCCTGTTGCATCCACACGAATTTATTACGAAAGATAACTTCTGTTCACGTAAACAAACCTTCTGATATTATTGATAAGGATAGACTAAGGTGTGGGAAAATGTCAACAACACGATGTGTTTGTGCCAGTAATTCAATTGAGATAAGTCAGTAAGCAAGCATGAACATATAATCACATTGAGTGAAGTTTCCGGCGTTCTTTCAAAGCAGCTCATTTCCCTTGGTAAATGTGAGTGAATGTAAAGCTGCACAACAGAGGTCTGGCCAATAATTCCATGTTCATGATTGGCACAACTTTCTTCCATGAGTTCTTATCCAACAAAAGCAAACAGCGGGAATAACTTTGCTGATAACTGTTCATTCCATCTCAGCTTTTCTATAATTGATCATACCGATGCCTAACACATGATGCAGGTGTTTTTGCTAGTGCGAATAGATACTGTGATGATTCTGTTGAACGTCGCGTGTCTTCTAACCTGCCGAAGAAGACTCATAGTTAAAAGCATAGTAGCCTTCTATTCTGAAATAAAGGACTTTACTAAGATGTAGAGCAAAAAGCGGAGTTTCTTGAGTAATCTTGTTCTGAATACTCCGCTGTCTACGTCATTTCATAGGAAAGACCTCTCTTCCTCTCCAGCTTGTTTACCAATGATGTTCGATGAATTCATCGGCTCTTTTATTTGCATAAACCTTCACTTGATGAAACGGTAAACCCATTTAACAGTACTCCAATGTGAAACTGAATATCGACACCAATGAATAAGGAGACAGGGCCGAAGGGTTTCCGTCTCCCAGGGACACAAATCAATATTACGTGAGCCTTGCTTTTTAACAATGCCTTGCCGTTAGTGATAAAAGACTTCATAGCAATAAAACAAGCTGCGTTCAGAAGTAGCCATGCTTTCTAGAGAAAGTCCCAAATGGTAGGCGTACTTGTCCAAGACAGGGTTTCATAGGTTTTACAGCATGAAGTAGTCAGAACATGACAGAATCAATATCAGACAGTCCCCCACCCCCAATTGTCAAAGGAATCACAAGTTCAAATAAAAATGGACAACCGTTGCAATTCTCCCTGGGATAACCGCGCAGGGACCGAATTTAATCAGTTCTTTGAGACTGTTCTGCTGCGTGGCGAGTCTACCAGGGTGCACAAGGTGACATCCCTTAAACCGGACATGAAAACAACAGAAGATCAGAAGAAAGCATGAATACATTGGACTACAGAGAAGTGGAGCACAACAATTGTGTTGAATGTTTGCAGCGAGTGTACGGGGCGTGAAACAAACATGATCCAGAATTTCAAATACTTTCTTTATTCTTACGAGTTTCGTCTTCGCAAAGGGTGATCTATGATTTGTCGTTTTTTTCCGTGACAAAAGAACATATTCACTTTATTAGGGAAAATACGAATTTGGAAAGCATAAGAATTTGGAGGTCGCCACACACATGGTAACAAATATATTTCTAGTCGATTCGAAACCTCTTTAACGTCAACGAAACACTGCAATCGACTGTGAGAGCTGTCTGCCCTAAAACGAAAATCGTAGTATATTGGAGATACTTCTTCTCACTGCCTCCCTGATCGGAGGATGCCGTCGCTTTGGCCAGCGTCGCATTCGGGAGCCGCGTATTAAATATTGTATCGGTTGAACACAGCCTACCTAAACTGGACCCTACGAAAGCGGAAGAAATTAAAGGGGCGATCTGCAGCTCATTATTACACCTTAGGAAAAGAAATCCCTGTATTAACAGGCTTGAACTAAGTGTAATAAAAAGGTTAAAGCCTTAAAGAGGTAATCATCAAAAAAGCTGACATACGAAACGTAGTGGTTTTCCTCAGTCAAACGGACCATGTACACAAGATCTCTTCCCTTCTCAGCAGCGGTGTCTACAGACCGTTGGTCTTTGACCCTATTTGCACAGCCGAGAAGTGGCATTAAGAATAATGAAATGCATGACAGAAGAGACCAAAGACCTGGGACTCAGTAACATCAGCCGAAAACGCTATTTCACTGACAATTCAAAGTGCCCTGAAATGTGCGGATTTCCAAAGATCCATAAATCAGGTGCTCCACTGAGACCAGTGATTTGTAGGATAAATTCGGTCACGCCTGCCCTCAGCACATATTTAGTTTATTATTCAGCCATTTACAGGTAGCCAAACTTCGCATGTCTCCAACCACAAAGATTTCTGCCTGCAACTACAGACAATCGACATCACACAGAATGACATTATGGCTAGCTATGACGTAAAAGACCTTCTCACTAGCATAAACATTCTCTAACTTTTGCTAGAATCTGACAGCAGTTTGCACCAAAGAACAATGCTAAACCCCTTTCATATAATTAGGCTACTTTCCTTTCGCATGCAGAAAGGGAATTACTTCAGGTTGCAGGACAGTTTCTACACACAAACCAATGGAGCACCAATTGGGAGCACCTTATCCCCTGTCCTGCATGGGATATTCGTGGAACACCTGGAGGAAGTTGCCTTTGACACTACGGCATTACCTGTGACCCCGAAGATTTTCAAACGATATATAGATGACATATTCATCGATCATGGTAGCAGACAGGGAATAAGATTTTCTAAACAATCTTAATAATAGCTTCCCAGGCCTCATCACATTGACAAAGGAGAGAGAGGTAAGTAATAGACTCCTGTTTCTTGACGTCTTAAGAGAAGGGAGAAGGCTTTCAACGAGAGTGTATCGAAAGCCGACACCCTCGAACAGATACCTCTGTTTTACCACTCGTCACCCCTTGTCGGTGAAGAAAGGTATTGCCGCTGGAATGACAGACTGTGCGATCACAACATGTGAACCAAAGTATTTACCATCGTAAAATCAGAAACCAATCGCATCGTGATCACACTCCAACGGAATGGCTATCCCAAACCGTTAGTCAATTCTATCATCAGAAGGAGCTTACAGCAAACCAGAAATAATGGAGTAAACTCAGAAAGAACAGAGCCGGTGATAACTATTCCTTTAATACCACTGCATAGGCGAGCAGGTACAGCAGCTAGGACGCCTACACCACTTCCGAGTTTACTTCAAATCTTCACAGAATATGCGGACTATTACAGGGAACGATAAGATCAAAGTTCCCTCCGAGGAAAGGCCCGGAGTCGTTTATGAAATTAAATGCAGTTGCTACGCCTTCTACATAACGGAAACGGGCAACACTTTGTTCCACAGGTTCCATGAGCACCTGGCGGCGTTAACCAGGTACAAGAACGCATAACAAAGACTCAATGGGATTCAGACCTGACAATGAGGCCGACCACAAACACTTGATCCACAAAAGATCACGGATGATACCAAAGAAGCCTCTGAGGTCGTGGGGCATTCCTCTCAATGTTCACATGACCTGCGACCGAAAATAATTTGTCGCGAGAGCCATTTTCACCATAGGCAAATAAGGGAGGCCCTCTTCATCCGCAATAACAACTGCATGAATGGCCACAGAGTAGAGGTCAGCGACATATGGAATGCACTCATCAGTAAAAACAAATGTTGAACTATACCACCTGACCCCAATCCTCAGTATTTAAATAACCCAATCTCGGAATAAACACCAACATTACCGTTCGCTGAAGACGGAACAAGGTGGTTCCGAAAGTTATGAAGGTTACAGTGTTCTGATACATTCCCCTAATAACTGTCCATGCGCTCGCTGGTAGGGCGTTATTTCGATATATTTTCAGACACGTTTCGACTTCGAGCGGGAACAAGCCGTGCACTCCATGCCACATAGAAGACCCGTTACGAAACACCCCATTTTCAAACGGTTCTCATAGTCGACTGCAGTGTTTCGTTGACGTTGAAGAGATTTTGAATCGGCTAGAAATATATTTGCTACCATGGGTGTGGCGACCTTCAAACTTCTATGCTTCATATTTTGTCTAATAAAGAGAATATGTCCTTTGGTCACGGAAAAAACGACAACCTTAGATCGCCGGTTACGAAGACGAAATTCGTGCGAATAAAGAGACTATTTGAACTTCTTGGTACACTCGCGGCGAGCATTCAACACAATTGCTGTACTCCACTTCTCTGTAGTCAAATGTATTCATTATTTTTTCTGATCATCCGTTGTTTCCATGTCCAGTTTAAGGGAGGTCATCTAGTGCCCCCTAATAGACCGGCAACGTAGCAAAACCGCCTCAGAGGACTGGTCAAACTCGGTCCCTGCCCGGTTATCCCTGGGCGAATACCACAGAAGATAAGATCAATGCATGCGAATGGCGCGGACTATCCAGCTTGGGCAGATCTAAGCGACGATTAAATGTGAAAGGCGCAAAACATGTTTTGCGACTCGATAAGGTGCCTTGCAAGTTGGAGCTATTCCTTGGACATTGCACGCGGCTCCGTCAGGGAATATGGAGCAGACATATTGAGGTTGGAAAAGGGGTTAGTAAACGGGGTGTTAAGCCGTCAGGATTGGAAATAAGCCACAATGCCAGGAAATAAGCGTCGTAGTCGGATAAGGTAGCCCATAAATTGGAGCTTAGCCGCGGAAATTGCACGCGGCACCATGAGGAAACATGGAGCAGAGACCCGAAAGCGGGAGCAAGGACAAGTACACGGAAATGAGCCGTTAGACTGTGAGCAAGACGACACAACTTGGAAAGAAGCAGCGTGATCGAGTAAGATAGCCTATATATTGGAGCTAAGCCGTGGAAATTGCAAGCGATGGCATCGGAAAACATGGAACTGGAGACCCGAAAGTTGGGAGAGAAGTGCACTTGGGAAACAAGCCGTCAAAAATGGAGATTGGCCGCAGAAGCGGTAATCGGTTACCGGTGCACGCCTGACAGCTCGGTCTGTGCCACCGTGGCGAACTGACGTGTACCCTGTTTTCCATCGTTGGGGGCACAAAGCCTGCACCCCCTATGACCGTTTGCACTAATTGCTACAGGGGAGAAACGACAGCGGTTGAAATGTGCCTTGATCTTTTGGTGGGGTTTCCCCATTCATGCAAGGAGCGTGGTATCGCTGATCCAAACTCTATAGAAAGTCTGTATAGGTTGGGGTTGAACGAATTATACATGATATCCGGTGGGAATGAATTATAGATGAGTTTTTCCAACTTCAAAAATGGAAAGTAGCTTCATTTGCATGACATGGGTCCAGCGAGTTAGTAGTCTTCCGCAGCGGCGTCTGCTCGGAATAGTTGGCAAGCTGAACGGAGAAAAGCTTTGTTATGCTCCTTCGACGCTGTGGACGTTACAGTGCACTTTCGAAAGCAGTCCGTTCACTTTGCCCATGCACACTTTTCCATGGGCACTATTTGCATATGGCAGACGAAGAATCATGCTTCACGAACCATTATTTAGGTTTATTCAACAAAGAAACTCCTATTCAACGTGTTCAGCTTCGAACCGCAGCTTCACTTCATACTTTGTATAATCGAAACTGCACGTTGGGCGTCAAGCAGCTTATAATTGGGGAATGAGTCAGATGAAAGAGGGCTATTTGATCTTTCATATGGCTGATGCTCACAAATTGCGCAACATCTGCTGACATTCATATACGCGTGTTTGTTATTGCCCGCTTGCCGCTACGTTTCCAAGCTCGAAATTCAAGAAGACGAGCGGAAGCCACAGCCTGAAAGCGGAAAGGTTGTTACTGAAAGAATTGTTTTTCAAACGGGCTACAAACTTCGAGTGGCACCATTGCTTCCTGCGGCGGACGAATAGTCGAATCGACTCCTTTTATCGTCTCTACGATAGCGTGTGTCGCCTTCCGATCTGCCATCTGTACGACCATGCCTACCAGCAGAGCGCGAGTCGTGCTGGAAACTACTGTGCGGACGTTTTCGACCGTTGAAGGAACCGCCACTTTGCGAATATCCGTATCTGCCTAAAAGATGGCGAATATTGGTCAAGCGAAATGTTGAATCTACTCGTATACCGCGAGTCTTTGACGCACCGCTAGAATTAAGCGCCATGTTTAACAATTCTTGACTGACCGGTTGGTTTGCCTCCCGCAGCACTTGGACAAGGTCTTTTGCCGACTTCGCGTTGCTTTCATTGAAGAAAGTGTAGGCCGTTCCCTTTCTATTGCAGCGACCGGTACGACCTATGCGGTGTACGTAATCCTCGGAGCTGTTTGGATAATCGAAATTGATGACGAATTTGATGTCGTCCACGTCTAAGAAGGGAAGCCGCTGATTTGCCGAATTGCTATGCAAAGTTATAACTGACCCAAGCCACGAGCGGCCACGTCGGTTGCAACAAGAACTGGCGACTTTCCCATGCGGAAGTCTGCAAGCAAAGAAAAGAAAATAACCGTACGTTCCGCTGCTGATCAAACGTGTCCACACCGTTGAGTATCCGGTTGCGCTCATATTGCCCTTTGTCCCCGTGCATTGCCACCGCCATCCATCCTTGAGAACGCAACCAAACGGACAGTTCATCTGCCTTCTTCTTCATCTCCACAAAGATCAACGTTTTCGGATCGTTGCCATCTGCGGTAATATCTCGAAGCAAATAGAGGAGACGAGTTTTCTTGTTATATTCCGGAACGATTTCAACTATTTGTTTTATGTTGTGATTGGCCGCCAACTGCAACGAACCCACGTTGACGAACACGTATCCCTTCAGGTACTTCTCCGCCAGGGAACGAACGTCGTCGGGCCAAGTGGCACTGTACATCAATGTCTGTCTGTCGGGCTGAAACAGATCGTACAATTGCTTGGAAGGACAGGTTGCGTAAACGCTTACCCTGATATGATCCACAATTTGCGTTATTTGGGGTTCAAAGCCCATGTCCAACATGCGATCGGCTTCATCTAACACCAAATATGTGCAGCGACGCAATTGGATATTCCCCATCTTCATATAGTCTATTAGCCGACCCGGCGTCGCAATAATTACATCTACGCCTGTTCGACAAGAAAAGCAAGCCGAATTGAAGAAGCTGGACGTGAATAAAGACGTCAGCGCGCCCACCTCGACTTAACTGCAGCAACTGAGGACCCTTAGGTGCCCCACCGTAAATGCATGCCGAGGAAATACCAGCATCGCGGCAATAGTCGTCAACCACGGCCTGTACCTGCTGAGCCAGCTCCCGGGTGGGAGCAAGAACGAGCATCTTAAATTGTTGGGTACTCCTTAATGATTAGCAAGTTCGTTGCTTACGATAGGGCCTTCGCCGGCGCCGCGACTCTTCTGGTGCGTGATGTGAACAGCACCGGGCAGAACGAACTGAAAAGCAAACTCTTGAAAGCCCGATGTGGAACAACGCTACAAACCGATAAGGTTTTGCCTGAACCCGTTTGCGCGACACCGACCATGTCCAGACCGGACAGCGCTATCGGCCAGCTGACCGACTGAATCACGCTTGGTTTTTGGAAACTGGCGCCCAGCTTCGTTAAGATGTTTGCTAAAAGAGCCGATTATGGCGGTCGGAATAAAACAGCATACTTGGAAAGTTCGTTTCGCTGAATGTTAGCATTGGGCGCGGAACGTTCTGGCCGCGAATCATGATATTATTGGCGGCGTAGAATTCCGAGTCCAAGGACAACGGTCTGTCCTGGACCACGTTCTTCTCCGTGTAAAAGTTCTTTGGGAAAGGCTCCAATTTTAAGGTCTCCCATCTCGGCTTCGCTAACGATCCATCCATAAACGATCCGGTCGTATACCGATTTCCGCCGTTAAAGCCACCTCGGCCAAAACGTCCGTCATCGCCACGCTCGTAACGACTGAAAATGGCAAAAGTAGTGGCCAAACGGCGCTGCCGATCGCCCCGAAGGCGCACACAACGGTAAACCGTGAAAAGCGCCAATGGACTAACGTGGCGTCGGCCGACGAAACTTACCTCATCGTGCGTGGCGAAAAGAGGAGCAACCCTAACAGAAAGGAACAATAACAACAACGGCGGGAAAACAGACAATCCTGAAACTGAAGGACCACCTGCAGCGAGCTGCAATTTAACACCGACGCGGTCAAAGTCGACCGCACCGCTCACCTAATCCAACCAACAACAACAAACGAACGGCCACTATGTACAAGAGCTCAGCGACGATAGTGATTCGCAGGCAGGCACCTGCGCACCATTTGATTAGCATCGTAGCCACTCTTTGGGGGAATTTTTGCTCAGCGGCAATTTGTGCATTTCCCGTAAGAGCAGACGTTCATTAACCCATCTTAATAAGGCATTTAAATTACATGAGGTTTTCAAATTTTGCATTTCCGTGTTTGCCTGGCTGACCTAATGGTAACTTAGTAGACGAAGTTAAGTTCGCTTCAGTATTCAGACGACTTCGCGCCACTTTCAAGGAAAGGATATTTGAAAGTTTGCCATAACGACTTGACATCGCAAGTATGGGAGCCTGTTCATTTGCGCAAATGTGCTCCAGCGTTTTCCGGACTGTTCGTGTACCGTCTTCGGAGGCAAAAAAGTTCGACCGCATAGGAGAGCTTCACATCAACAGAGAGAGTCCGCTTTCTCCATGCTTGGGCATCGTTCTCCTCTACAGTACATTAGTAATGCGCAGGTGTGAATACACAATAACATTACGACTGAAAATAGGGTTTCTGATAAAGGGGTGTGATCTCATATTCTTTGTCAGAAAACACGGCTTTTACCCGTTAGTAAAGCTTTTAATTTCATCGGAGCTTTCGGTGTCATATCTTGACAACATTACGACTGTTCCGAAAGCCAATTTTGTTCGAAAGTAGCACTTGTTAACTTCATTTCAAGCTTTCAGCGTTACCGCAGCGCTTTCGAACGTTGCCTGTTTGACCTTGGTCCCATCCGCGAAGAACGCAAAGCTGCATCCGTTGCGCACGAGTTTGCGCGATCACGCTTCTCAAACTTTTCCAGAGCTCGTTCTCCAGGGGCCCCGTCGCAGCTGTACATTCAGCCAACAGAGGAGATGCGAGCTAAACGTAGCGACCGATGCGACGAACAGCCTGCGTTTGGTGAGCAACCGGTATAGGAGATTTATTAATATTTGCCCAGCCTTCTCCCCAACCTCGATCGGTGTGGCCAGATTTCGCAAGTGTCATTTTCATAATTTTTCCGGTGATTCCAGAACTAATTTCTCGCGCGTTCATTCGATCCTTGGAAGCTTGCATTTTCTAAGATTTCTCATTCCTCAAAGCTGCAGTAGCGTTAGAATCAACTCGTTTGCGTGCGCAGGAAGTTCTGCGTAAAGGCGCAATCTCCCTACGGCGGCTCCGAAGGCTCCGCCGGACTTTTGATGGAAAGATTCCCTTCCCATCGGTACTAGTGGAGCGGGATTCCGATTTCAAAGCGTGCTGCACATTAGCTTACTCTCCGGCTGGCAACGCAATTGAACAGGCACGAAGGTTTGCTTTTGGGTTTAATACATTGTTTGCGAAATATTGAACTTGCTTATTTGCACAACATTGCTCAAAAATGAGTACAAATGAGCAAGTTTCAAAGGAATAGCGTTGTTCTTCCTTTTTGCACATTCATTTACGTTATTGCTATTTATCGCTTTGGATAGGTAGATCGTGCGGCACTTCAGTCCTGCTTTAGCTTTACGCGGCGGACCAACCATTGATACTGCAGTTCGATCAACTCTTCCTCAAGTTCGTTCATCATTTCCAGAACGACCATGGCGGAACACATTATGATTACCAGTGGTCCAATGCCGAAGATGCAGGCGTAATAGGAGGTGGAATATTGGTAGTTGGGTTCAAGAGCCAGCGATTGCCTGTGATCGTGCATGATGATCGACAGTGAAGCCGAAGCGACGAAGCAGCACACTAGTACAACCATTTGGGGGTTACTGTCGTCGATGGCCATTGTGTCTCTAAGGGACGGTCCGAAGGAAAGCAACTTTGGAAAAGCGGCTGTCTTGTAAGACACCAACAACCGTATAAGACGCCGCTGCGGTTCGCCCAACCAAGTAGACTCGACAGTGTAGCAGTCACCTTTGTCAGACGTAAGCGCAATGTCAGTTTTACGGAAGGTCATTTATTTAGCGCAAACAGCGGCTTTACTGCAGTTCAAACTCGGCAGTTTAAAGTCGAGCGTAAACTTTTTATTTTCAGCGTCTTCCTTTTATTAAAATTATTTGGCACTGTTTTAGAAACTGCTCGTCTTAGCAATACCGTATTGGCGATGCACTTTCGGGAATGACACGTTCAACAAACAGCATCATTCGTCCGTTAAATTGAAATGGCCATTTCAGTTAACATACTTGTTAAACTAAGTATTAACGGGCGAGTTTTTAAGCAATGTAGATTAACCATGCATTGAAACCATTTTACAAATCATTGTATTCATAGGACGACTTAGCAATGCTTGTTGCTCGTTTATTCAATGTCTTCGGAGCCCTCGGAACTTCTAACGTCCCGTCTTCGGCGGTCAACAGCTCAGCCACGAGGTAGTACGACAGGTGCACACGCAAAGTTGGACGTATGTTTGTTCCCTGAATCCGTGGATTAATGCATACACATTTCTCCCAAGATGTGACGCCGCGCAATCGCGGATATTTTCATAAATAGTTCCGGCTTGTTCAGCCGCCAATGTTTCGACCGTATACTATGTGAGGAAGAATCTCATGTTGGTTGAACTCTTTGCGAAAGCTATGAAGTCTACCATCCTGCCTGTACATTCACTTATTTCTTCCAGTGCCTTCGTAATAACGAATTATGAGCAAAGGTTCTTTTTGTAAATACTTTTAATATTTCAGGATTGACCCATGGCTCGGGAACTAAGCTTGTTGGGTAATCTATTGGTAGAGGCGGTCCTTTGGACGCACCGTTGCTGCGACTACCTAATTGCTATACTGCGTTATGCTGATTGACCCGTCTGTTTTATTACTGGTGAATCCTGCAGAAGTCGAGGCAGCATGCCGGAACGGTAAATGAAGATACCTGTCCGAGCGCTTTTCTTTCCTGTAAGCTGTCGTTCCAAGTGATCCTTGCGCCTGGTCAACGAAACGTCAAAGAATGGAAGTCTTTTTCTGTGATTCCTTCCGCTTCATGAATTGCCTGAGAAAAGCGCTGTTGAGATGTCTTACGGCAAGGTCTTCCTTGCCGCTCTTTGTGGTGGCATAGGTATCACGCACATGTCGCTTAATCCGTCCTCGGAACTACGCAATCGTCTGTTGCGGGAAACACTGTCTCCAAAACTTTTCACAACGATTAGAGGTATAGACCGCTCCGCGTAGAAGCGCCATTCCGTAGCAAGAAGACATTCCCTTGGAGATGCCCCGTCGTCGAGCCCGTTGTCAATGAGTCTATGTTCAAACGAGGTACACTGTGACTAAGCTTTTTATTAACATAAATGTCTTGGTTTGCTTTGCGTCGTTTTCTACAGAAGATAGCGACACGGCATGTTTGCATATTCCAATTAAAGTTTATTGTCGAGTTGATGAATTCCAGGTAAAGCTGTAACGAGTTCGTGCGCTTACAAACTGGTACGACAGCGAACGATGGATAACGTTGCGACGCGTCTATGAATGGGCGCTCGGCTGTTTGGCTTCGTGATTCCGCGAATTTACATTTAATTAGCTTTTTTTGAATTCGTTACACGTTTTGATGCAACGCAGACGTAGAAGACAACCATCATCAATGAAGATTCTATGACTCCATTTGCCACCTGTCTGAGTATCGTTTGGAAAGCGCCAAAGACTGGCCCAGCGTGAAGGACTCGAAGGTAAATCCTTCAATTGCTTCTTTTTTCGAACCTGGTGATTTCCAGCTACCTCAGTGGGCAGTGCCGCGATCTCACGACGAACTGGTCGAATCACTTAACGACTGGTCCAGTTGTCCCTCTTCCGAATGGAGCAGAGACCTCGGTACAACCCGTACGTTGACGGCGCGCTTCCTTCTGTCATAGTGTTTTCCCTTTCTGCTCAGCGGCGTGTCAGTATACATCTAAGGTAAAGTAATTGTAATGGGTTTGGTTCGCCTACCGAACAAGCATACGTTGCTGTTTTGCACTTGCAGTTGATCGACGCCTCTTGATCGAACAATGCCAGTTACGTAGAAGTTCTCGTCCTGATCGTAGAATCCGATGTCGCCTACAGGAAAGAGGGGCTTGACGCGTTACGCAAATTTTTACCAGTAGGAATCGACGCAAATTCTGGTCTTAACTTATGCGCTTGTATTGCTCGTCGGCATAATCTCGACGCGTTACGCCATTTGATATGGTCAACTCGATTGTTCACTGATATCGTAACTGGCTGTCAGCCACTTACCCGTGTGCAACCAGCCGTACTTGTCCAAGTAGGTAAGGCATTCGACGTGGTCGGGCACGCACTGGGCGACCAGAGGTCCCCTGATGACGATTTCGCCCATTCTGCCGCTGCACTCGGCCTTGCCGGTGTGGAGATTCAAAATTTTGCACTCCATGTTTGGCAGCAGCGAGCCGATGGACTTCGGTGCCTTTTCAGGCACCAACGTTATGTGAGTAATCGAGGTGGCCTCGCAGAGACCGTACCCTGAAAATGGCCCTTGCGCAAGATTGCACTTGAGCCGGCCCGGCGTTTACCATTGTACAATACAATGCCTGGAAAGCGCCTTTGCAACGAGGAGGCGACCAGCTCGTCGATGGGAGCCGCAACGGAGAAGATCATGTCCAGCGTGCTGACGTCATAGTCTTCGACCATATCGTTGAATGCGAGGAACTCAAGTATCGACGGAACGGCGAAGCACACGGAAATCTAAAACCGAACAAGCGCTTCGAAAGTTCCTCAAAGTAATCAATAGGTTAACAGAGATTCCTCAGCATTGTATATATATATATATATATATATATATATATATATATATATATATATAAACACCAATGTAAAACGGTTTATTCTAAGCGGAGAACTCAGGACCTCCCTTGATCCCGTCTTCAGCGGTTCAACTGTCACGAATGAATATGTCGAGTAAGGGCCAGGAGGGAGGATTCGGTTTAAAACATAGTCTCCGCCAGCTGACCCTTACCCGACATACTCATTCGAGACAGTTGAACTGCTGAAGACGGGACTAAGGAAGGACCTGGAAGTTCCACTTAGAATAAAGCATTTTACATGGGTGTCTTGCCGTTCGTTGATACGGTAAAACTTCAACCATTCTAAATTCCTTTACGGACTTCGTCAATAATTACGACAATGCAATCGCACGAATTTCGTCAGAATTGCTTTCAATCCGTCGGAATATATATATATATTCTTTTTTGTTCGTAAGGGGTTTATAAGTTTGCAGTTCTTTCTTATCTAAATGTTAGGCGTTCATATGAATGTATGAACGGTTAACATTTAGGTGGAAAAAAATTGAAACATATATATATATATATATATATAGGTGTGTGCGTGTGCATTCAGGTCACACTTAACGTGTAATTTTCTTTTGGAAAATCACACGCGTTAGTTGAAATCACATTATGCTGTACGTGTAAAACGGAGGTGTAAAGGTTTAGGACCGAACGTCTCGCGTTGCAACGGAAATGACTGTTCATTTGCATGCAAATTTTTTCTCCTTACGACGCGAGTACGTTCCAGTAATAAATAAACCAAGTGAATAAACAACTGCCATTGTAGGTTATTGAACAGAAAGTTCCAATTCACACTTACGTGCAACAATGAACGGAGCAATTTGCCTTGTAAGTATTAGGTTTTTCAGAATTGCACTCTTTGTTTTCTGTTTTCTCACTCAAATGATCTGACATCGCGTTAAGTGCCAAATACAATACAGGGTTATCATGAAGTCGGGCATCTAGCAAACTTTTCTTTTCTTCTCTTTAACGGGGAAAGGCGCATTACTGCACGGTGCCCCGTTTCTTATCTAACGGGTGATACCCTGTTCAAGAATTTGTCAGCAGAAGTCGGGCATCGCGTTATTTCCCAGATTTGCAAATCACGTAAGAGTGAAGTCCTGTTATGTGAGTTCAAGTACAAACTAGGGACGATTATGTGTACCGTGTATACAGGCGTTTAAGTCAAATCTGTATGCGAAAAAATGGATCGCAAAAGTAGGTGTCGACTTATACGCCGGTATATACGGGATATATGTATATATGGAAATTTTTTTCTTCTTCGTCTTCTAAAAAAATAAAAAAATAGAATATATATATATATATATAGGCATTCGACACAGATATTTGATAGCGGGCCCAGCGGACTGTCGTTCACCTACCCGATCGTGTTCGCTGCAACGTAGAAAGTCCACCGGGCCCACTTTGGAGAGCATGGTCAGGCGACAACCGCTAATCAATGAATTATATACACTCAACGTTAGGCTGAAGGGATGGTGCAGCGGTAAAAGGTCCAAAATCCTCATGTTTGGATCCAGTTGGGTGACCTGCCTGTCGAAGGGCGAAACGAAATTGACGTTCGGACGGTTTGGCCCTGCCGCGTACCGACCTGATCAGGCAAATGCTGCTGGTCAAATTCTTGTTCGTCAGGTGGACCATCTTTGGGCAACCGTTGCGTCCCATAGTCCAGACGGTCAGCACCGGGGCAATGGGATCGCCGGGGTTCCTCCCGAACGTCACAACGGGTGGCAGCAACGTGCCGCCCGCGCCGTAGCACTTTTGCAGGTCGGTCAGGGATTGGAAGCCCGGTCGCGGGTTCGTCTCCTCTTCATCGATAAGAATGCAATGCTAAAGAGCTGGGCCGTCCGTTGGCGTTCTTTGCGCTCCACCTACGGGCTACCTCGAGGTTGATCCGCTCACGCAGCAGGTCGATTTTGTCCAAGTGCTCCTGGCTGGTGAAAACGCACGAAACGTGGATGTCCTTTAGATCTTCGACCAGCATGCCTGCAAGCGCTCTCTCGAAACGTGCCAGTTGTATTCGTACGTATGCAACAATATTTAATGCAGGGCGCAAGGATAGTCCGTTTTAAATCCGCGTAATCGCTCTCCAGGTACGCCTCCATTGGCAGCTACCTACCTGTGAAGTTCGGATTCATGATCGCCACCGGAATATGCCGCATGTGACAGGCTATCAACAGCGATACAACTGAGGTGCGATTGTTGCTCAGAATGAGCACCGTCTCTTCCTTGTCGGGCTCCAACAGGTGGTCCAACAGCACGGTGTTAACTTTGATGTTGTCCATAAGTTGGCCATAGGTGAGCATGTTTTCCTCGAATATGCCCTGCAAGAATGCCTTACGTATACCGACTGCTTCCGGCCCGCCGTGACAACTTACGAACGCTTCCTGTTCGACCGGTTGAAGCTCCATCTGTTGCCAGAGGAACTCGCCCAGCGAAATTGGCGGCAGATCCAGCTGGGTAGACTTGACCACGTTTATGGAGCAAAGGAAGTTCCTCCGGGTGTTGGACAGTTGGCTAAGGGGAGTGGCCTCAGTGATCAACAGCAATGGAAGGGTGTTGTTGCGCAGATCAGGTTTTTTGCTGCCTGACCTTTTGGGCAACCCATTGGCGGGTGTTGCCTTGCTGCTGCGCTTGCGCAGTCGGAAAGACGGACGGAATCTCCAACCAGCCGGCATGGGCAGGCAGTTTCCCATTGTTGACGACCTGCACGACCGCAGGTGGGCTTTGTGGGACGCTTTGTCTTTCCGTGGGGACCGAATGGACGCCTATTGACTTGGTCCCTTATGGCTACTGAACATTCGGGCGGCAAGTGCATGCAAATTTACCGGCCGATCCTCCGCAGGGCATCAACGACCTGGTGCGGCAGCCGAGGCGAACGGCGAAACGTTGGAGCGCTTCAGGGCAGCCGAAATCCTTTGCACATTTTTGTGAAAGTTGCCCTTTAGGCGACCACTTCCGCTTGCCGGTCGGTCCGCGAATTTGTCTTCTCTGTTTCAGCAGGAAAGCAACTCTTCCAACGCCTACGTATATTATTGCACGTAAAGCGAAAGCGGCATTTGCTCTGCACGCTTTTGCAAAGCTCTTTTAGCTTATTACAAAATCCATGCTCAGTCAGTGAATTGTTATTATTACCGTAATATCAGTTACTTGCATATCGGCTAAACATTTCTCCAGAGTGAACAGATTGGAATCCGAAGATAAGGTTAATCAGAATGTCTTCACTTTGAAGAACTTCGGAGAACTGTAAAATATTACAGTTCTCCGAAGTTATGACGTTCCGATTAATTAATGACGTTAGACATGAAATGCCAAGATATTCAGTGGTCCTCCATAATCGTCAGGCCTTTCAAGCCGACTGCGTCCTCTTCTCCGTGGAATATTCGTCAGCATTTACTGACTTATACAGATCGCCTAGCGGCTGCGTACTCTGATTAGTCATTATCTTCCTCAACGATTTATCGTTCTTATTTTGATTGTTTACTGATTGTTTTGTTTGTTTTCGCGAACTTTCCCTATTTACCGTTCCAAAGAATGACAGAGCAATTTCTCGCCAGTTGCACTGTCTTGTTCACAGCAACGTATGAATTGGAAATATCCGCGAAAAGCTGCACGGCAACGATCGTTTCACCCTAATTGTGTCTTGTCCACTTGTTTGACTCTGTTGCTAACGTTGGAAACCTTCGGGACGTAGCAGCACAGTAAACAAGAAAAGCGTTTTTGTTAATCGCCTCACAAACGCGTATAATGCAATCAAGGAGACCAGACGTCTTTCGAAATGCCTTCCTTTAGTTTTACCGTTCGGTGATTGCGAGCATTCGCGTGAAGTCTCCGTAGCGGCGCCTTCGTTTCTCATTTGGCGGTTTGCAAGGAAGTTTCTTGACTACCTAAGCCCTTGCCCGTTGGGCTTACTTTCTTTGCAGAAACTGAGTCACTATTCGCAGGCTTCGGCTGAGCTTCGACGTAGGGAAGTTACGTAAGTATTAATACTTCAGAGCGGAACGTTGTTGCTTTTAGATTCCCGTAAATTTTTGGCGGTAATATATCGAAGACAGTCTTGCCTTGAAGTTGCCACTTTTATGTGACGTTACTGCGGTTCATCGAAGCAAGACGTCTTTCAGCTCTTCAGGCTGCTCGCGCAGCGACTATCCCGTACTCAAGGACAACGTTTACGTAGGTATGCTTTTAGAAGTGTAGGATTCAGGACGTTGGCTAAAACGTACTCCAAGGCGTTATAAATTTTGCTAGCACGCAAAGATTTTGCGTTCGATACATTTGACTCCCTGGTATCCGTTTCCGTATCCAGAACGGTCGTGGTTCTTAAAGTCGAAATCCCATTTCTGACCATCCTCATTGGACCAATGAGGATGGTCAGAAAGCTCTGCAGAAAAAAGAGAGAATGAAAAGTTTTTTTACTGAACGGGGTTTAACTGTGTAAAGCAATTGATTCGCAGAAGTGCTTCTACCCCGTTACAAGAGATGAATACTTGTTACCTCTCTATTTGTAATGACTTCTACTGGGTAGTATAGTAATAGTTTGACCGGATTAGACTGTGCCAGGATTATTATCCAAAAGTATAGGCCTATGGCAACGGTGTTGCTGTCCGTTTCAGTCCTCGAAACCTTGCGACGGTATCACGTATGTTCCTCGGGGAAGATTCCAAAACGGATCTCCTTAATCAACCAGCTGGCTTTTGAACGGATCTCATTAATAATATTTGGGGAATTTCGTTTTTTGGATTTCTTCGTTCGAAGGTTCGTGAAGCAAAAGGAATTAGTAACAAGGTGTCTCATAATTATGAAAAAATATGAAAAGATACGGTATCCTTGTTCAACGAGCTTTAATAGGCGAAGCTTTCGGAACGTACGTGTTCCGTCATCAGCGCGATTCAAAGTGTGGTAGGACAAGTGATAGAGCGTTATATATGTTGTTACAAAGGGGTCAGGTAGCTATTTTGCAGACCGCGGTCTGATAAATTAATCAGACCGGGGTCTGCAAAATAGCTACCTGACCCCTTTGCAACAACATATATACCACTCTATCACTTGTCCTACCACACTTTGAATCGCGCTGATGACGGAACACGTACGTTCCGAAAGCTTCGCCTATTAAAGCTCGTTGAACAAGGATACCGTATCTTTTCATATTTTTTCATAGTTCGAAGGTTCGACCATTAAATATATGTCGGCCGCTATCACGCGTTCACATTACGTATATACGCTGATTGAATTGTTGGCTAATGGCTGCGGTGGACTTGTCTTGCGAATGCGGAAAATTTCATTGTTTGACACGACACAGCAACCGCCGGTTCAGTTGGCCAATGTAGACAAATGGAGTTTGATGCTGAACTGTCCGCTGTACTCCTGGCAGAACAGTTTCCAAGGGATCTCTTGTAGAAGTCTTGTTGAATTGCCGAGAAGGTCACTGTTGTTGAAAGGTGAAACAATATACGATGAACATTGTTCTTGTTTATCGCGCTCGATTAGTATTGATGGTATTTGCCGTTGAAGACGGTGTGAGAAGCTCTGGTAGCTGCGGATTGTATCCATAGCTTGAAGTATTAATTGATAGATAAATACAACAACAATGCTGCATCGCTGGAAAAGGTGAAACACTTATTGTTAATATAATTGCATTATGGTGTCCTTACGCTTCACATTCGTCGAAGGGTTACGGCAGGATAAAGATGCACGATGATAAACTGATAATCTCATGTAAACAGATAACTTTTCGCTTCCCTATGAAGTTTGGCCCCACCGTTGATCATTGCTCACGATTGCTGTTGGGACAAATTCCAAATTGGTAAACGTTTTGTCCGTTTGCGGTTTTACAGGGGCCCAACGCATTGCGCGAACAAGGTGCGTAGGTGCGTTCGGCTTAGTTCAACAAATACGAGAAAGTTCGTGGTTTGCGCGATTTGCCCTGGAAAGCTCGCGAGTTCATCATTTGCGTCCCATTGGAAGCGCCATCTTAGGTTAATGAGCCTAAGCTGTTCGCCTTCTAGCGACCTTGAATTCTTTCGCTACCTTCACGTCGAACGGCGTGGGTGTCTGAGTTCGCATAGTGGTGCAATTGATCTATCAGCCGCAAGGCTGCATGGAGGATTTACTGGACGCAAACGATTTGCATGCGGTCGAGCCGACGGTCGAACTATGAACTGCGATGTTTACGGTAACGATAGCGTCCGCAGGTTCTACTCTTTTCTCTGTTGGCAGGCGCGTCGACGTCGATAGTTGAACCTTCGACATTTTGAAATCGCCACGATTTGCTGAAGGACATGTTTTGACTTGGTGTCGATGTTAGGTGCATCCGACCAGTGTAATTCTTCCACCGAGTGGCTGACAGGTAGAGCACTTGCAAAGCGAACGAGCTGAACAGCGCGGCGACAAAGTGAAACCCTAACGAGCAGCAGTAGATGTAGTCGGCGCTGGGCGAAAGACGCGAGTACGTGTCCCACGTCCACCATTCGGTCGTCTCGTTGATCAGCCAGGCAGCCCATTGGACGGTCGAGACAGTGCAGAAGGTAGCCCAAGCGGGCAGACGAAACGGCGCGCGATTGGGGACATCCCGAAAAATGGCCATCGCCGAAGCGACCACGGTCAGCATGCCGCACCACAGGGAACTTTTCCATTTGAACAGCGCGCCATCGACTGTTCTAGCGTATAAGTACAAGCATACCTGCAGTGTTCCAACGACAATCAGGCATACGGCCGTTACGAGAACAACAGCTTTTTCCAAAAGGGCGCCCTCAATTGGCATCGGAAACGATTGCCAGTCGAATGTTCAAAGGCGACGTTTGTGTTTGCACTTTCATGCAAATTATTCAATGCGTTTTCTAGGTTTGTAGGCCAAATGTACCTTCGTAAAGAGAATCGACAGAGGTGGAGATTTTGTCTACATCTAAGCCTTCATTTCAATTTGCCGAAATGCTCGTCAGGGAAGTTGTTGATTTTGTGGTTAAAAGTGCACGGGATACCAAGGACGTTGCTTCGCCGCAGATGGTGGCGATGTTTGTATGTCTGCGCTTCGTTCGTGTTGGTGTACCTGTGTTTACTTGTATTGTCGTTAACCTCACGTCAGCGACCTTTTTGAACCCGCTCTTTGTCTCCTTACTTATCACCGGCGAAACGACAACAAGCCATCTCCCTTTACGCAGAAGAGAGGCCAAAGCAAGCTTCGAGTGGAAATTGTTGGACTTTGAATATCCATATAAAGAGATGCAAGCATACGGTAGGTTATACGTCATTACAGGCGACTTCTTATCCGCTGATTTTTTGCGGCTAAACAATGACATCCCTTTTTGCAGAGATCGACTTACAATGCTGAATATGACAGCTGTTCAGGCAATTTTGGTTGTATGGGCGTGTGCTGAACGAATCTTCAGTGTCATCTGACAAGTAAAAGCATCCATTTGGCTGCTGTGGGATATATATATATATATATATATATATATATATATATATATATATATATATATGTTTTCAAAGATGAGTCTGGTAACGGGGTTCAAAGGTATCAAAGAGAAATCACAGCATTTCTTCCCGTTCAAGTATTAATTTTCACGAAAAATGATGGTGAAGCTTTATTTCATGAAAATGAAAAAACAAAAGCTTGGCGTAGCTTCCGAGCCGAACCTTGGCTCGTCGTCAGCGCAGGGTTCACCGCTGGCCAACCACCAGGTCGGGTCTTACGTACGTTGACCCGCCACTGGGGACGGATGACAAGGCAGTTGCTCCACCGCCTGGCCGAACTTGGAGGGAATCCGCCACGAGGGATCAAGTTTGATCCGACGGGCTTCCCACCGATGTTTAGCTAGGTGGCGGAGCTACTCCGTAAGACCCGACCTGGTGGTTGGTCAACGGTGAACCCTGCGCTGACGACGAGCCAAGGTTCGACTCGAAAACTACGCCAAGCTTTTTTTTTCATTTTCATGAAATAAAGCTTTACCATCATTTTTCGTGAAAATGAATACTTGAACGGGAAGAATATATATATATATATATATAATATATATATATATATATATATATATATATATATATATATATATTATATATATATATATATATATATATATATATATATATATATATATATATATATATATATATATATATTCTTCCCGTTCAAATCAGATTCTTCGTAACGGTGTAGTTATACATGATAAGGTATATTACTACGACTTGCACCGTTTAACCCTTTATTTCAAACAACTCGGAGCTTTCGGGGTCGCACACACCCCGTCATCAGCGACTAATGAACATTCAACGATCTGGTTCATTAGTCGCTGATGACGTGGTGTGTGCGACCCTGAAAGCTCCGAGTTGTTTGAAATAAAGGGTTAAACGGTGCAAGTCGTAGCAATATACCTTATCATATATATATATATATATATATATATATATATATATATATATATTTGAACACTGGGTGTTTTGTAACGGGTTTGTTCATGTTCGGATGTCTTTTTTCGGCTGTCGACCCGTTTGGTGGTATCTGTAATAGATCTGAACACACGCCCTACCAGCGGATGGATGGGCAGTTATTAGAAAATATCACAGATAAGAACGCTTATCAGTCAGAGCTTTCGGCACACTCTGGTGCCGTCGTCAGTGATGGGAAAGAGCTCTTTCCCATCACTGACGACGGCACCAGAGTGTGCCGAAAGCTCTGACTGATAAGCGTTCTCATCTGTGATATTTTCTAATAACTGCCCATCCATCCGCTGGTAGGGCGTGTGTTCAGATCTATTACAGATACCACCAAACGGGTCGACAGCCGAAAAAAGACATATATATATATATATATATATATATATATATATATATATATATATATATATATATATATATATATATATATATATATATATATATATATATATTGTAAGGCGCCAGAAGAGCACGCAGGGAGATAAGAGTGCTGTAGTTAGATAGACTGATCGACAGGTTACTCTGACATACATTTAAGCTATATAAGATACCGTTTCCTCTGTATCGTGTTGTTCTGGGTTCTTGGTTCATGATCTTGGTCGTTAGTGTGCTCTCGTCGATTGTTCCTATACTCATTCTATACGCGCTGGTCGAGGTTGGTTGTTCAATAAAAGGTTGTACCGAGCCAGGCCGATCATAAGCGCTCTATCAAGTCGTTACAATATATATATATATATATATATATATATATATATATATATATGTGGCGATGCAAGCAAATAGGAGAGCAGCTTCCCATGGCAGTACCTTTAGCTGGATAATTGGCAGTTATTTCTCCCCAACCTTTTTGAAATTCAAAGTTGGTGACCTCTGGGGCTCCTCAGATGCTGCAACTGACTGATCTGCAGAAATTCAGCATTTAAGATCGTGCAGCAAGTAGGTGGTCGAAGCAATTCTTCGCAGCTTAAGCTTCTTGATCCATAGAAGATCCATGCGATGCATTCTCAAGGAGCAGCCTGATTAGTAAGAATGCCGGATATTTTGTCGTCTCATCGGGGCATGCATCGCGATGCAGTAGTTATCATTGTATAACATAGGGGCACAGTCGGAGGCGAAGCATGCATTTTATCAGTATCCACACGGTAAAATGCAACAAATAGTTTGAATTTTTATTTCGTTCATTTATCCTGTGAGCACCATGGGTACTTAATTACATTTTGAATGTTTTCTTTCATTTAGGGGTGCAAGGAAAACTGTTGACCATGGCAAATGATAACAACGCGCGCTGTACCATTTCGAGGCACTCCTATCCCTTTCCCATCATACGGAATCAGCCACTCTTATTCTGTTAAGTCACTCCAATGTCTCCAGCGAGTTATCACGTGACCATTGTGGAGTTTTCGTCACACAGAATCGTAACTCGACGCCCGTATGTCCTCCACAAAATGGTTTTGGCAACTGCTGGCGGCACCCTAAAGCTATGAAGCAAAAGAACCAACGCGAGCACAAGCCTCTCCTGCGTTACATCACAAGACGAATCCAAGCTAGGAATGAACAGAAAGAAATGAAAACGGTTTCCTTGCGTTAGTGAAGCAGATTTTCGGTTCAGTAGGCAAGCTTAACAAAAGGCGGCCAAAATTAATTTGAGCATGAATTCTTGAGCAGACAGTACCAATTCCTCGCAATGGCTTTGCTGCTGTTTGCTTTTATTCTGAGCATTTGAAGTAGCTGGTTTTGGCGTCTAATTCGTTCCCAGATTGAAACTAGGGGTACGCTAAGTTTAAATTAGAGTAACAGAAATTTCTGGTGGAGAACTGAGAAAGTACACCTCAAAATGCCGCGTTTAAATCGTAGGCAGAGTTCGGGCGAATAGCATTGCAATGAATTAACAGTTGTTACTTGAAAACGTTTGATTAAATTCCGATGTATTGCAAGGTCCAACGTTTCCCTGTCAAGTAATTCTCGGACGACGTACGAGTGCAGCGAAATCCCTTTTCCAAAAGGCCACGAAAAGTTTGCACGCGTTGGTAGGCTACGGACTTTGCATTCTTTGCACGTCTACGTTGTGTCATTTAACGCTACTCCTTTTCTAAGTTTTCGACGAACTGGTCGATTAGTCATGCTCGTACCGGTTTCAGCGTTGCGGGTTGTCACCGATCATTTCCCACGTTGCGCCGTTCGGCATGGAAACGCCATTTTCGAATGGAAACAATGTTGTATGAACAACGACCAGTGCTTAGCTAAGCATGATCTTTTGGTTTCGAAATGGCGTCTCCTTGATCCGCACAACTTAGCTTGAATATCCAACAGTGTCGCTATTTTCGCAACTTGATTTTCAAGCAGGCTTGGGAGGGCAGGTCGCACGTTCATGTTTTCGTTTTCGTGCAATCCATATATCGCCTTCAAAGGGAGTAGATCGAATTTTCGACGCTATCACTTTTCTAAGACCCGTAACGGCGGTCCGACGTGTCGATTTGCAAGAGCTTAAAAGTTATACAGTATGCTAAATGAAATTAGGTAATTATTGAAAGTTACAGTCCTTCAACTAAAGCGCGCGTAATATTAATAGAACTTCGTAGGTTGCTTTGGGCATCGTGGAAAGTGATGCTGTGAATGGCGGTTAGGTATATAGGCTAGTAATTTTCGGAAAACCTGCGTGCCTTATTCACCTAAATATCCGCCTTATTCGAGTTTGTCACTACGAGCATCAGTAGCGTTTTATAGTTTTCTTTTCAATTTCGTATCGTCCGACCGTTTCAAGCTTCTTTCATAGTGGACTTTAGCAATAGAGTTTCCATGTTTCCTAGGCAGTTCAAAAGTTGATTTGGGGGCATCGGCTTCGCTATATTTCTTCAAGTATGGCGGCAATGCGGACTCGCCGTCGTAAAGAGAGGACTGCTGCCGGTCAATGCGATTGTCAGGGAAAAGGAACAACAAAGGAACCAGAATTATTGGACAAAGAAGGTGATTCCCGGATTGTGGCAGACTCTTGGCAACCGCCAAATTGGCTTTCCATGTTGGAAAACATTGAAGCAATGCGCTCCGGTAAAGAAGCACCGGTAGATACGTCTGGATGTTCCAGGTTGTCCGAGCCAAACGCCAATCCCAAAACGAAGCGCTATCAATTGTTGCTGGCGTTGATGTTGTCGAGCCAAACGAAGGATATAGTCACTGCCGCGGCGATGAGGCGTCTAAAGGAGCACGGGTGCTCGCTGGAGAACGTATTGGCGATGAGCGAAGAGCAGCTTGGTAAACTTATATATCCGGTGTCGTTTTGGAAAACAAAAGCAAGAATGATCAAGAAGACTTCCAGGGTTTTACTGGAAAACTACGATGGAGATATACCTCAGACGGCGAAGGAGCTTTGCCAGCTCCCCGGCGTAGGACCTAAGATGGCCTACCTCGCCGTTCAAACAGCCTGGAATAGGTGCGACGGCATTGGAGTCGACACGCACGTTCACCGCATTTCGAACCGACTGGGATTCGTGCCCAAGGTGACCAAAACGCCGGAGCAAACCCGAAAGGCTTTGGAGAGCTGGCTCCCCAAGCAGTACTGGTCAAGCATCAACGAACTGCTGGTTGGCTTTGGTCAAACGGTGTGCCAGCCAAGATATCCAAAATGTCAGTCATGTTTGAACGTTGACATATGTCCGTACGCCAGAAACGCTGACAAGCAAGGGGCGAAAACAGTGAGTTGATAGTAGCCTTCTTTCGTTTCGAATGATCAGCGCGTTTCCATATGTGTTAAGTAATGCACTGAAGCGGTCACCCAAGTGGCCTTCCAGTTGTTGTAATGGAAAGAGCTGCCCTTTCCCCAACATTTTTCGTTAAACGGAACAACCACGATTGCAGTTTCTTTTCGCCTCAATTCCCTCTTTTTGTGATGCACAAATCCACCTGTCCAAGCTTATGTAGCCCTTAGCAGTGTGATTAATTTATAAGGATATTACTTGAATCTCCGTATGATTCGACCTTGATTACTACGCTGTTTTATTGAAACATCTGAGCGAAAGAATACATGTAACTTCGTGCGACTGTTCAGTACCATCGTACCATTTCAGGTAAAAACGACTCCGTGAATTTGTACCAAGGCACAAAGAACGAAGCGGACGCAGGGAGCGAGTCAGCACGGCACATTAATATTGTGCATTATGCCTCTACGGCGATTAATTTTTATAGCTGTCTATTTTAATGTTTTCTCACTTATGCCAAAATGATGAACGTTTTTGCGAATTCGTAGTTTCTCAAAGCGGTGTAACAATACCTCAGTTGCTTTCCAATGAAACTGTTCAAGCACTGCATGCATAATGAAAGTAAAAATACTATGCATGATAGCTGGCACCTTGGATATGAAACGTTATCTTTGAAACATAAGCGCACCGCTTTTCCTAGTGCATTTTCGATTGCTCAGACCATGGTTCATTAGTTAAGGAAAGCGTTATCTCCAGACACTGTAACCACGAACCTGATCATTGAAACTTGACTTTAATTCGTACATTGTACTTAACAATTTCATTGATGGGATGGTGCCGTTGTAAATGCATTGACAAATGAATGTCCTGTGCGGTACCACTCCGCTACCTTTTGCAACAGTAAACGTGTTTCATGAAACCGCTGTTCTCCGTTGCTCTTAACTTCCTTCCACTTACTAATGTATTGCGGAAGTCTAACAGAATTAGCAAGAATGGAGAATCAGCACGCTCATAGTTTGACAGCCTCAGCAGCGATTGAAAATTCAAACGTAGACTGAAATTGGACGTTTGAACCGCAGCAAACAACTGCGATGCCGCTTTGCGCGCAAGCTGAGATTGCTAAGGGACATCTCCCCTGCCTAGAAAAGTGGGGTTGAAAATAAACCGGGCGAAGTCTGTTATCTGTTCAGGAAAAATACAGTAACCAAATAGTAAGTAAGTAACAATGTTCTGTACATGGCGTCATGATTATTGAGCGATTGGTTGATGTTGAAAATGGGGTTTTTTGTATCGGGTTCAAACGTATTCATGTGGTTGTTTAACGGTTGAGGTTCCCGTTGTCGCAATGTATTGAGATCTGAAATCACTTCAAAAAACGACACCTTAATCAGTGGCTCGTTAGGTGGTATTTATTGGTGAGAAACAGACACAATCAATGTACAGTTCGAAGCTTCGGAACAGCCTTGTTCCGTCTTCAGCGATGTAAGCCCTTACATCGCTGAAGACGGAACAACGCCGTGTGTTCAGCGAACCTGTGAAATAAACTGTTGCCTGTTCCCCTACGTAGGAGGCGTTGCAACAACATTTAATTTCGTAAATAACACCAGGTTTTCTTTCTTCTTTACGTGTTTCCTGTCTATCGTGAGAATTTTTTTGGGGTAACTTACCCAAACGGCGTAGCTTTCGGGAGAACCGACTCCCGTCGTCAGCGTCAAATATGACAGATCATATTTGACGCTGACAACGGGAGTCGGTTCTCCCGAAAGCTACGTCGTTTGGGTAAGTTACCCAAAGAAAGCTCTCTCCTTATACAGGCAACGCGTGAAGAAGAAAGAAAGCATGAGATAATACGAGCCTGTAAGAAGTCACATTTTCCAATAACACCAGGTTTATCTGATGGGGGTACACGAAGTTTCTCCGTTCTGACGAGTGCCCGTAGGTTCGAAGTAACCAACCGTAATGCAGGTTAGGTGCAAAGCCGTAAAAGGTAGCACCCCACACTTGTGGGGTGCTAAACGCAGGTTGTTCAAGTAGTTAGGGTCCTTACGGAGAACAACAGTTGACCGTGTTTCTTGGCGTTCGTGGTACTAGGATCTGTTGGTTGCGGGTTTTCCGTTCATTCGAGATTATGAGCATGGCCGAGCAGTTCAGTTTTGCGGGGATGTGTGCGAAGTATGTCAACGATGAGATGGCCGCTATTGAGTTCATGCAAGATCGAGGGATCTTGCTCAAGGAGAGAACATGCCGATGCGGCTGGAGTATGATGTTGCGGAAGAAGAAGACGTACGTAGGATGGCGGTGTACGGCTAAAGAGTGCCGGAACCGTTCGAAGTGTCGTCAAGCCAAGGTACCTGGTTCGAAAGTAATAGTAGTCGTGGGTATGATTTAGTTTCGATTGTGGTCGTATTTAGGCAGTAGGTTGCCGGTGATGACTGCCCTCCTCCTTATTCGTGCATGAGGCGAGAAGATGACCTCCTGTAGGTTCTGCAGTGTCACCTTCCGCATGAATAAAGACGCCGCAGTCGAATGGAACCTGGCAATGAGGGAAGTCGGAGCGGAGTGACCGTTCAGAAATCCAGTGACTGTGGGAGGGCCTGGCCTAACGGTTGAGGTTGATGAGAGCGTTTCGTGCCTTTTGACAACATCCTGCGTGCCATTGCCGAAGTGTACCCGCCACAGGATGGAGGTAAGGAGGGATTGTGTTGATTACGGTTGGTTACTTCGAATCTACGTTGTTTTAGGTGCACGTGCGTGAGATAACGACACAGGCAGCAGTTGTTCAGAGAATGTACTTGATTAGAAAGGTCGTCTTCATCATCCTTAGCAAGTTGAAGTGTTCTTTTTGCGCGTTTTGTCCCGTTCCTGAGCCGTTTTGCGGCTAAGTCGTTCGCGACTCGGAAAAACAAGGTGAAATGGACAGTTGGGGAACGGAAACGGGAAAACGATGCTGTTTTACTATTTGTCGGCCGGTTTACGGCTAAGTCGATTCGCGAAAAATAGGGTAAAGTCGACAGTGGCGTCACCTATAGCATGGAAGGTATCTATGAAGGCATGCTGCTTATCCCGTAGCATGAAAGCACCGGGATAAGTCTGTTGCATGCCCATGGGTTGTTGTCAACGAGGCAATGGGCAGCATCAGGGTTTTCTATTTGACCATTCCAAGCAGGGTTAGAAATCATGCAGAGAAATGATAATCTCATTGCCCGCGTTCATCTGGACTTCAAGCTGATAATCAGTACAATAGTTTTACCCTAGGTTGCCAGGCTTCGTTCCCATTACGGGCAGAAACGAACAACAACTTTCTCTTACCTAAATCTAAAACCTATCCACAGAAGCTTCTGTTTTGGGTTTAGGCTGAGGAAAGGATGGAGTGCTGTTTTCCCATCATCCCGCGGGCAACAGAGAACAACTACCGGTGCAGTTCGTTTTACAATTTGCCAGCACTTTCTTTCTACCCTTACCTACATTTAAAAATCACACCCAAAAACCCCACTACTGTGTTTAGCTGGAGGAAAGGTAGGAATGCTGCTTCACTACCAAAACTGTCCAGCGGAAGTCGCTCGGATCTTTTCTGTCTCGTTCCCCGTCATACTGTAACTTCTGGGTATGACGTCATCCACATGCTGATTGGCCCGTTATTTTGGAGACATAGGTGGCGCCACCGTTGCATTTTGCGACGTATGCGCAAAATTGACGAATACTCGTCAACTGATGTTGGCAGTCGTTTTCGCCAATACCTATGCCTAGACCGAAACACAACCGATCTTTCCAGTGCGCTCTGCTTTCATGCAGGTCGACTGATGATGGCAGTCGTTTTCGCCGATACCTAAGCTTAGACCGAAACACAACCGATCTTTCCAGTGCGCTCTGTTTTCATGCAGGTCGACTGATGAAGGCAGTCGACTTCCCAGATACCTAAGACCACGAGGCAAACATGATCCCCGTTTAGGTCTAGGCTTTGGCTTTAGGTCTAGGGAAGTCGACTGCCTTCATCAGTCGACCTGCATGAAAGCAGAGCGCACTGGAAAGATCGGTTGTGTTTCGGTCTAGGCTTAGGTATCGGCGAAAACGATTGCCATCATCAGTCGACGAGTATTCATCAATTTCGCGCATAATACGTCGCAAAATGCAACGGTAGCGCCACCTATGTCTCCAAAAATAACGGGCCAATCAGCGTGGGGATGACGTCATACCAGGAAGCTACAGTATGACGGGGAACGAGGCAGAAAAGATCCAGTCGCTCAGTAATCATTCGCTCAATCAAACAATCAATTGCTTAATAAGTAGCTCAAAAATCATGACGCCATGTACAGTATATTGTTACTTACTTACTTTTGGGTTACTGTATTTTTCTTGAGCAGATAACAGACTTGACCCGATAAACCACCTCTAAACCCTCTCACGTAATGCTTTGTTTCATTTTCATAGTTAAAAAGCGTCCCTTCAATGAAGATGCCATACAGGAAAATAATTCCTCAGTTTCAATGCATTCAATCAATGACGAAAGTGGCCTGCTGCTTTGTCACGTCAGCGCGCGACTGTACTTGATAGTGCGCTTAGGGCTGCTATCTTCTCTGCGGCAGTGTTTGTGGTGCATTCGTGTTGGTGAGCGGTTGCTTCGTTGCCGAGTGTACGAGTTTGACGGATCGAGTTCGTAAAGGCAACGACGGCCCTACAATGCTGCCTGATTCCAGCACCACTTTCCCTGTGCCTACCTGTGGTGGTAACAGCCGGTGCTTCAGCCACCCGTTGAGGATGATGCGAATATACTCAGCTGGAGGGATGACTCCACCACCTCGGAAGCGTGACCTAATGGGAGGTCACATCTGAATAGGAAATGCGACCTATTTCAGAGGCGCGACCCCATTTAAGGGTCGCGGTCCGCATGACGTACTCTCCAGCTGAGTAGCCTTTACTCCCTCCCTATAAAGCAGGGGTGGGGAACCTTTTTGCTGCCGCGGGCCGTTTGGAAGCATATAAGACCATTCGCGGGCCGGATGGAATGGTCTGGCGGGCCGGATGTAATGGTATGCCTGGTCGGATGGAATGATCTGGCTGGCCGGATGGAATGGTCTCGCGGGCCGGAGGTTCCCCACCCCTGCTATAAAGCAATGCAGTCTGGACCATCAGGGTTGTTGCTATTACTGTGCGTTGTTATCGTCTGTCGTCTTTTCGCTTCTGTCAGTAAACTTCATTACCTGTACCTGCTGCTGCGTTCTCCCTCTTGTTACACTACCTTACTGTGGTGGAAAACAACACTGAATGCTTCACAAAGTTTACTCTTCAGACCGTCAATGACGACAACAACAATAATGCAAAAGAAGCATAACATTTATATATGTTTCCGAAGGACCTATAACTGTCCGTTCGTAAATAGAACGAGGCCGACTCCTACTGATTCTTTTTTGGGAAATAGGTGCATCAACAGGCGAGGAACATCACTGAGCGCAGAGACTTCCTGCTGACTAAATGGGTGTCTTGCAGGGAGTCAAATTCACTCTCCTGCTGGCTTCTGCTTGTCTTCAGCAGGAGCTGGCAAAGGGGCCACGCTCCTCATATATAGATCAGTAGGAAACTGGCCTCTTTCTGTCACACTTACTCATGAGGAGCTCTCCGTCCAGTTCAAAGGCGAGTTGATCGTAATGAAATAACTCGCAACTTCGTCGAAACGAGTTCCCGAAGACGTACACAGTTGCTGCCGTCAGCCAATCCACTGCCTTTCGGAGCAGCCGGCCTGGTTTGCTTCCAGAAAAGGGCTGGATTCGTCGCATCTGTGCTGCTGAAGAAACTTCAACCCTCATTGCTGGTTGCTGGTTGTCCTTATCGCTGAATGTTGTCACGCATGCTCATTTCGGCCTCTGTTTTCATTGCTACTTGTTTGTGACGAAATTGTTCAGCGATGAATGAATTTCCAAAGCGGCTCAGTTAGCCGTTGTTCACTTTCGATCAGAAGTTTGGCTACTTGCATTCAATAAAGATTGATAATGAATATTTGACGTTTTCTGTTGTACTGAAACTTTTTCCACAATGGAACTCTTGAGTAGGTAACACAACCGGCGCAAGTGATGCATTAACGCCTACCTAATTGCGCACTCCAAACAAGTACTAGAAATGAAATTGAAATGAGGAAACCGTGGTCCCGTCGGCTGCTTCACGCGGCCTTTTCATGCTATAACTTTGCAGTAAGGCGGTTTTCCAAAGTCGCGCGATGAAGAAAACCCGTTGTGCTCAGCTTATAAGCTGTCGCACTGACGGAAGCACACCTCATTTGGCTATTGAAAGTGCTTTCAGCTTCATGAAAATTATTAACTGCGCAGTTTGCTCCATAAAAAATAACAGATCATTTACAGGATGGCTCATTAATGGCTCATTGTTGTTCAACAAAATTGGTTGCGCGAAGGACTGAATCCTTTGGCGTCTTCTTTTGGAGGCAACTTTAATCCAACAATCTGTTGCGGCAAACGTGGTTATCTGTTAGCAAGCAGTTTGATTTCCACCAATTGACGCTGTTCTCACTTTGCAATGCTTCAAACGCCTGATTTGCCTGGTCAGATTATGTTGCTTTTTATCTTTCTTATTTGTCCCACCATTTCGTTGAATTTTTTAGTGTACGACCTTTAGGTGAGAGATAGCAGCCCTGCGCCTCTTCATCCTATTGCTGAAGCAAGCAATTGCGTTGATCTTAGTTAACATCCAGCGGTAAATGTAGTGGAGTTCCATTTCATCTGCTGGTGTGCTGGTTAGCAGTGGTATCGTCATTGCATTGCAAAACATGACTTGGAGGGTTTACTGCGTCATCTGATGGATAAATGCTCTTTTGCTTTGTCTTCCAAGTATTTGTTCAATTATTGTCGATACTTGATGGTGGTCGTCTGTAGTTCATTTTATTGATTTCTCTAGGCTGTTTGTTTACGGATGAATTTCAAGCCTTGACTACTGTAGTTTGCAATGAGGTCAAGATGTGCGCTACTTGTTAGCTGAGGGGATTGCGTTCCTTGCTTAAAATATAATGCTGCTTCGATAAGCGCCTTTTAAATTAACATGATTTACCGCGCTTGCGATATTGAGAGCATATACATCCCATACAAGCTTTCCAAAGCGTGAATACCTTGAATATTTTAGCATTAAATTGAATATACGCGAATCAGTTGAAACGACACTACGCTCGTTTGTTACAGAAGAACATTTGTTAAAAGAAGAACATTTGTGACACTACGCTCTCTCAATCATCTGGGTTTTTCGTTATCCAGACGACCCCTTGGCAAGTGTAGTCTAGATAATCGGGGTTTCAACGTATGCTAAATTTGGCGCACCATATTTTTTAGAACAGTGCTTTTATGGTGATTAAGTGTTTTTGCTAATTGAACCTGACTGTGAAAGACAGCTATAATGATGCACAAGCAGGTAAGTTCGTAGTTTGCTGCTTAGCCCTTCGTATATTACTTTTTCCACAGCATGGAATAAATGGCACCAAGTGGTTGCTTACTGCTCACTGTTGTTGTCTGCTTTGGCAAAAAACAGAGACAGTTGCTTTGCCTCTTGTGCAGTCACCTTATTGATATTACACTTGAGTTCCCTTAATAGCGAATGTGTCGCACCTTCATGAGCCGTCTTGTCTTGTCTCATTCATGAGCCGTCATGTCGCACCTTCATGAGCCGTCTGTCATTCACTTTATTTGTAAAAACACAACAACAACGTACGCACCACATCAGCACTGTCCGATCCTCATGCCGTAACCCTCTCCTTCCTGCGGGTCATCTTCTGCTACGCTACTCCACCTCCAGTTGAGGCCGTCCCGGCTGAATGATAGTTCCTTCGGAAGTACAAAGATGTAATATCAATAGCTGAAGATGATCTTGGGCGCAAGTCAGTGGTAAGACACGAGATACGAACAGGTAATGCTAAGCCGATTAAAATAGGACCCCGCCGGGCACCCTACCGCCACCGATCTACCATGGAAACACTGGTTGATTGCATGCTTCGGCAAGGCGTAATCGAACGGGCATCGAGCCCATGGTCTTTTCCCGTTGCTTCGAAGAAGGATGGCAGTCTACGCTTCTGCGTCGATTATCGCAAGCTCAACGACGTGACAGAGAAGAACGTGCAGCCCTTACCGCGAATTGACGACGCCTTGGACGCATTAGCCGGCTCGCGCTGGTTCTCAACGCTAGATTTTGCGTCTGGATATTGGCAGGTGGAGGTTGAACCCCAGGACAGACCGAAAACTGCATTTAGTGCTCCTTCAGGGTTATACCAATTCCGTGTTATGCCTTTCGGACTCTGTAATGCGCCTGCGACTTTTCATCGTCTTATGGAAAAAGTACTGGAAGGGCTTCAGTGGCGGACATGGTTGGTATACTTAGACGATATAATTGTTTTCGCAAAAACACACAACGTACGCACCACATCAGCACTGTCCGACCCTCCTACCATAAGCACCTCCTCCCTGCGGGTCACCTTCTGCTACAAATGTCCTTGAGCGCGCACTGTTGGTCTTTCCATCCTGATAGCCAGTCGAAGGCACCTAAGTGCTTGAGTATTAACCACTCTTGTGCTATTGTGACCCACAGATGCTCCGCTATAGTAAGCACGGCCAAAACTGCTCTGACATTCCAGCGTTTCCAGTCACTTGCCTTACAAGTAGCCAACTGCTATGTAATATCACACTTCAGTCTCCAATGTGTGGTAACGCTTTTATTATTCTGCTTCAAAGTCTCTGCCTTTGCCCCATTTGGGCTCGTCATTGTTGTATTTATAGATGCTAGACACCGCATTCTGTTCTTACCGGTAGATGTTCCTTAACATCGTTAAGTGGAAAATTTCAATGCCCATTGTGCCAATCGACTGAGCATACACTAATAGCGGTTTGATGTTTCACGCTAGAGTAAACATATACATATATATTTGAATACTGATGCTTTGTAATGGGTTTCATGTCTGCATTTGGTGGCATTCCGGTTTTCCCGTTTTTTATGATAACTGTAATAAAACTGCAAATGCCCTACCAGCAGATGGATGGGCGATTATTAGTAATATCACAGGTAAGAAGTCTTACCGAAGTTTTCGGAACGCCCTGGTTCCGTCAGCAGGCAAAATTAAGATTGGTAGTTAGGCAGTTGAAAATAATTTTGCAGAAAAGACCAACATATTGAACAGGCTTCACCTATTTCAGGACTAAATAGAACTGCTGCTTCTGTCACAATAAATTTAAATTCTTCAACCTGAGCAGCATGTTATTACATTGAAGCAAACATAAAACAAGTTTATGAAGCAACAATGTCTACAAGCAATAGACGAACCCAGTATTGTTACTTCACGGTTCAGATGTTTGTAATTTCCTTCTGCGACTTTCTTGCCGCTGCTGCTTGTCTCATTTTCTTCATACTTCCTTGTCATTCCGTTTTCCTTCTTCCTCCTGCTCTTCTTCATTTTCGTTTTCGTTTTCCATCTCTACGTCCTCCTCCTCTTCTTCATCATCTTCTTCTCCCTCTTCTTCCTCCTCCTCCCCCTCTTCTTCTTCTTCTTGTTCTTCTTCTTCCGTAAGCTCCTCTTCTTCTTCCACTTCAACCTCATCAGCAACATCTTCCCTTTCTTCATCGCCATCATAATCTCCTTCGTCAACAGCATCATCTTCTTCTTCGTCATCAGCATCACCATCTTCTTCTTCATCCTCCTCGTCTTCATCATCATCTTCTTCCTCCTCTAATTCGAAATCTTCCAATATCTCTAATTCCTCTTCATCTAGCCAGTCATTCGTTTCCGATTCTAACTTTGACTTAAAAGAAAAGTTCTGAAGTTTGAGTCGCATATTTGCAATAATCACGAACACAACAATGCACACAATTAACCGTAATAATTAAACATACTTAGACGTGCTTAAACTTGAACATTAATCATACGGACTGTAACGTACTTAGTTCAGACGATTGCGGAAACCTTTACAAAACCATGCAGATTGCGAGGTCGTTTGTCTCGCAGCACGGAAACACAAGAGTAGGTTACACGCAGACCCCAGGCAATCTGGCAATTTAGAGGGAATCCCCCAGCTGCGCTACTGGACGGACAGCTGCGCAACGGTCCCTCCGAAGCACAAACATTGAAGCAACCTACCATTTCGCTCTCTGCAACTTCCCTGTCTCCTTCGCCTATTTCCGCATGGTCACCTCCTATTCTTCGATGCTTAGCACTTTGCTTTTGTCCTTCTTTCACTTGTGCTTCCCTCTTTCTGCCGTCTTCTTCCTGCAAGTATTATCCTTCTTTTCCAGCAACAACTTCCTGACTAATTTTATCTTTTCCTTCGCTTACCAACGAATTCCAGGTGCACTTGAAGGATTTGTACCGGGACAGACAGGAGCCACGGTTATCCGGCGTCTTCCAAATGTGAAATAGGGACATGTCGTAGGAAATATCGCGAAGGGCCTCCTCCCAATTGTTTATCCTTGGTCGATCGCTTTCCTGCAAGCAGACGAACCACAATCTTTTTAACAGGCAATTTGGCTATCGGGCCACAACCTCGACGGCGTAGTAGGCCAAACCGCAGGCCAACACTATTTTCAAAGCGTTCGGGCTAATATCCTTAATCGGAGCCGAAATGTCGAAAGTGTTCACGTTAAGCTCGCTGCCCGAGGTCGCCCAGGTCAGATTCCAGAACTCTCGAGGAAATCTGTAGGCAGTTTCGCCGAAACCTGAAAAGCATTAGTAGTGAGAGACATGTCCGAGACGGCACTGCGATAATTTCGTGTGGAAACAAGAGGGGTACTGGCGTACGGACGCTTCAAACTGTAGGGCATTCAACGGATCCGCAGCGCAGCGATTCTAAACTAGGCTGCCTTGCAGGCGACTATTGCAAATTGTCCTATCCCACTGCTTTTCCCGCTTCACCAAAGCGCAAGCGGGAAAAGCAACGAAGCAACCTGCTCGGTTGCTCGGAAAGCAAACAGCGTTCGAAGGTACAGTCATTCGCTAATACGCGCCCAAGTCTCAAACTGATTACCATTTTCGGCAAAATAGGTATGAAGCATTTCGGCCACCCGCTTGTCCGCCGAGGTGTTCATCCTGGAGACGCCGTCCATCTTCCTTCAAAAGAGTCGGCGAAAATGCCAACCCGTTTCAAGGGAATTGAAGTTTCGCAACACGGCGCAGATGGTTCAGCCGAAGTTCGCAATTATTGTTAATTCCTCGCGCAAAACAAAATCTGTATAGAACGTGGAATGTTGTCCCGGTGGTCTATTCCAGGAGCAGCTTGAAAACCGCTTCACTATAGATGCGCAGGTACAAACGGTATTGTTGTTAACTACCGATAGCTTTCGCACAAGCACTGATCGGCGGCTCGGCTGAATGCACGCGCAGTTGACCTGCGCTTGTGCTCACAGCTGCAAGTGCTATTTTTAGCATACGAACCTAGTGGATTTAAAGTTTATCGGGATGGGCACGTTTCCAAAAAGCAACCTGGCGGTGGGGCGGCTAGCACTCGCAACATGCTGACCATTGTTTTACTATCGCTCTTTGGCCAGTGTAAAATTGCTTGGCGCGTTCATTCATTCATTGGGCAAAAGTTGTAGCTGTTCGCTATACAACGCGCGGTCAATTTCGTAAACGTATCGTCATACGTTGGCTGCACGAGAGCACCAATTCCGGTACTCGGTTTTACGTCAGTTTAACGACCACTACGTTTCGTCCACAAGTGAAGCAAACCTTCGGCCGCTCGGATCGGGACATTCTTTTAATTATTGCATACCAGTCTCATTCCAATTTGCAAGGACAATTTCGACATCCCGGCAGGCTTAAAAGTTATTTGCGCCGCAAGACGTTGCTTTCCTCGCTTGCGGCAGCGCAAGCATAAAATCCACCTTACTTAAGTATGCGCAGGTACATGCACGGTTCGCTTTCGAACACTAACGATTTGGTGCCGCTTGATTGCCACAGAAAAGGCAGTGCGAATAAATTGATGTTTAGCTCCATGTCTTGAGCCTTTCTGTGCTTTACTTCCAATCTTTTAGCTTTATTCCCGTTTATGCATCTTTGCTCCAAGGCGCTGAGCTGTTCTGCTAGTTTCGACGTTAAGTTGTCTAATTACAATGCCACGCTGCCCATCTGCCTTTATACCCTTTTGCAACGCTTCGCTACCTGTTATGGGCTTACTTGCTGCCCAAAGGTTATTTGCAATGGCTGCTGGCTATTTACGTTTAAATTTTCGTCATTCTTACTTTCGAACCACTACCGTCACGTAACGAAAGTTGCTTTCTGCACTGCTTGTTAAAGCACCTCGATCTGCGAAACAGTCGGGCGCCATTCAACCTCAGTTTTATTTTGTAGCTGTAATCGCAGTATCTCTCGCAATGGAGTATTCGTTTTTACTTCAACACTGGATGTTTTGTAACGGGCTTGTTCATGTTCGGATATTTATCGGCTGTCGACCCGTTTGCTGGTATCTGTAATAGATCTGAAACACGCCCAGCAGCGGATGGATGGGCAGTTATTAGAAAGTATCACAGATAGAACGCTTATCGAATCAGAGCTTTCGGCACTCTCTGGTGCCGTCGTCTGTGATGGGAGATTCCTTCATTCATGCATTCAACCGGTTCAATCATTCATTCCTTTTTGCTGAAGAAAACGGATTGTTTCTGAGAATATCGGGTGGTTAACAGGGGCGTTGAACATCCTGAATGGTATACGACTATATCCCTGTGTCAGCATCACCAGCACCAAGTAAATACTTCGTGGAGCAATAGTTTACTTGTACTGGCAACGGCAAAACATTGCAGTAGAGCTTTCGAAACAGTTGTTTCGTCTTCAACGCTAAATGGTACCGTTTCGCGCTGTGGCTTCCAGACTATCCAGAAAACGGACAGCATATTATTCATCTGGCACTATGTCATATACGTGGGATAAGTTAATGACGTACTGTGGCAAAACAAACTGAGCGACAAGCAGGTGCGGTTGCTCCGCGGGGAGTGGGGCAATAGCGCATGGTCTCCCAAGGAACGCCCAATGAACTGGCTTGTTGATCCCTAATAACGAATGGATCCAGGAAAAAGAAATTGGGTTACGCGACAGATGCCATGATCTCCTGCTGGGATCAAAAGGGGCGCCACGATATATAATCATGTCGCAAGATTCGTTAGGGGTCGTGTGTGACGGTGTTAGAACGCTGAACTGAGTAATACTTTGATTGTTTCTTATGGAATCTGCTGCAACACGTACATGTCTAATAACCTTACGGAACTGAAATGGAGCAGAAAGGTGTAGGCCTGTATGAATAAGCCTCAGCAATTGAATTGAAATGAGCCAAAAGGTAAGTCAAGCGACAAATAGATATGCCTGCTCAGGGTGTGGTACTGTTTTCTCCATGGAATGCCCAACAAGATGGATTTGATAAGCCACAGAAGGCTGTGAAGGCCGGATGTAATATCAGGTCATATGCCTTATTCTGATGGGTTCACGCAGAGAGCGGAAGAGTATATGAATAGCACGCTGGACGGAAAGTATGTCAGCGGAAGTTCTCATGCTGGGGGGATTATTAAAATTGCATTTATGGTGCCATTATGTTGAAGCCTGAAAAGAGTAAAAGTTTCGTTTCTTATGAACTTGTCAACAACATTAGGTCACTGGAGGTCTCTGTTAAGTGTTGTAAAAGATGCATCCGAACTATTTTCGCCACTTATAGCTGCGCTACTTTGTGTTTGAGCTGTTATTACAAGTCGAAATGTCACGTTTGATGTCGGAAAGGAACCGAGAGAAGCTTGCCCACAATGGACACATGTACACCTTCGAGAAGCTAAACCGCTCAGGGGCCATAAAATTCTGGGGCTACGATACGCGATATCTGGACGAATGCAAGGCCACAATTCACAAACTTGAGACAACAAGAGTGAATGAACACACCCACGACAGTGACCCAGTCCGTATGGAGGTTACGGCGGTGTGTAACACCTTCAAGCGTCAGGCGGAGGAAACGATGGAGACTCCTGCGATGATCATCAATGAGACTTGCGCAGGTACGTCCACGTCACACTTGCACAACTGCCCAGCAGCGACGCGATGAAGATGATCATCCGGCGGAAAAGAAGAACTGTACAAGGTGCCCCACCACAGCCTACTCATCGTGCTTCAGTCGTCGTTCCCGAATCGTATCAAATCTATCGTGAGGAGGAGCGATTTTTGCTTTATGATTCAGGTGTGAAGGACGCTGACCGAATACTCATTTTCGGGAGGCAAATACATGGCGCCAGGAGTGGCTACATAAAGACGCTATACGCTGACGGTACGTTTAAAATAGCACCTCCCATTTTCGCACAAGTCTACGTGATCATGGCGGAAAGGGAAGGCTTTGTTTTCCCGGTGCTATACGCCCTCCTGCCCAACAAGCAGGAAGAAACGTACCGTCGCATGTTTGAAGCAATGAAGGGCATATGGCATCAGCTCGCTCCTGAGTCTATTGCAACAGACTTCGAGCAGGCAACCATGAACGCCATCAGAACAGTGTTTCCTGCTGTTCAGCTTTGTGGCTGCTTCTTCCATCTCGTCAGAAGCTTGAAGAGAAATCTGCACCACGAAGGTCTGATAGCAAGGTACGCCACGGACCCAAGGTTCGCCCTAACTGCGCGGATGATCACCTCCTTGGCTTTTGTCCCTGTGGACTCCATTGACGGAACTCTAAACGTCCTTTCAAGGGAACTACCAGCAGAACTACTGCGCATACTGGACTGGTTCGAGGAGAACTATGTTGGGCTCCCGAACCGATTTGGCGGCCGTCGGATCCCGCCATATCCGCCAGAGATGTGGTCGGTTTACCAAAGGACGCTGATGGGCCGTGATCGCACGAATAATTTCGTCGAAGCGGCCCATCGACGAATGGAGTCAGAATTTGGAGTAGACCACCCCACTCTCTGGAGGTTCATAGAGGGGACCCAAAAGTTGCAGGCAGGAAGAGATCTTCAGTATGAGCAGCTCGTCAGGGGAGAGGAGCCGCTAAGGAGGCGCGCGAAATATGTCCGCGCAGCAGAACGAATTCTGCGAAAGGTTAGACAATTCAGCACAACGTCAACTGCTGAGTATTTGCGTGTCCTGGCCAACAACTTTTCCATGAATTGACATCTATGCATCATTTTTACTCATTTACATTTACATGTGCGCTATTCATATGTATTTGTTGTCTAATATTACCTGGTTTTTGAAATAAATTTACATCCCACGCTAGCGAGAGCGTAACATAGTCACGAAAATCAGCAGCACAGCATCGCGATTGCAAATAACCTTCGGGCAGCAGGTAATCCCGTAACAACTAGCGAAGCGTTGCTAAAGGGAATAAAGCGAGGCGGTTGGAGGGCGTGGCATTGCAATTACACAGTTTAACCGCGAAACTAGGAGAACAGCTCAGCAGCTTGGAGGAAAAATGCACAAACGGGAGCAAAGCCAAAAAAGTGGGGGTAAAACCTCAAAAGGCTGAAAGTAGAAGCTCAGAATTTAGAGCAAAACGTTACTACTTATTTACAGCATCCTTTCTGTGACTACCAAGCGGCACCAAATCGTGCTGCACCAAATAGTGCTGCACCAAATCGTGCTGTACCAAATCGTTGGCACCAAGTACCCGTTCGATATTGCGTCCGCACGCTTTTCTCAGCAATTCAAGTTCCAACTTCAAAATTTGCCAAAGTATTTGCGCAAAACTTGCGTAACGTACGCATTTCGTGGTAAAACACCGTGTAATGAGAATCAATGCGCAAAATGCCTCAAAAAGTGTGCAATCGTGTCGGCACGAGGGGGCAGCTGGAGGGCGGCCGATTGGAAGGCCGTTGAAACAGGGCAACGTTGATCATGTACTCACTGTAAGCAACGAAATAACGAAAACCCAACGAGCCGTTGGAGCCTGCGCGAAGGACCAACGAAAAGCGTGAAGCGACATATTTTTAAAAAAGCGTGATGCGCAATGGAGTAGGACGATTTGGTGGAAATAGGCGGCCAAGAAAACAGCTATACCGTTCGGCATTAGTTCGCCGGACGACGGCATCGACCAGGGCGCACTGTTGTTTCGAACTTGCAGGGCGGAAGTAGCCAACGAACGGAGCACGTCCTTCCTTGCCTGGCTCAACGGGAACAAAACCTTCAAAGGTTGTTCACTTGGGAATTTTGATTGCTCTTTGTCCGAGTCATCAGATGCTTGAACTCTGAAACGAATAACGTAAAATGGACGAACAGGATAACAGCAATGATGGCGATGTACATCTAGTGAAATCGCCCATGCGTTTGTCGTTTTCTCATGAATAAGTTTCCCAGACGTCTTGCTGTTAAGGGCTTTCGCCATGTGCGATTATGGACGTGGATCCTATTGGCACTGTTCGATTTACATATTAGGCGCAGCGGGAAATATCGGCAGTAACTGATAATAGAATAGAATTTGAAAATCGGCTGTTGCTTACTAACGGTGGAAGTTGTCATTGAAAATTCTTTACGAATACAACATCGCTTTCTCAGTCACTTTTTATTACAGGTAGTCTTCGCGAATTAAAGAAATTAACTGAAAAACGGTGTTCGGTTGGTAGAAAATTTACAACAATAGAATAGACAAATTATAACAACATAACATAATCAATTATCAAACTTTCAACACGGTATACAACCCCGTTCTAGTAGAAAGCTTTTACTTCCTCAAAAGCTTTTCCTTGCCGAGCTTTCGGGGGTACTGCTCCTGTACCCGTCTTCAGAGCAAAGCGTAAAATATGTCGACTGCCCAGCCAGCCGAACGTTCAGCAAGCCCCTCTGCTAGACCATCCGGGCTGGCGACATCAATTATCAGGTACTACCCTTGTGCCCGTCAAGCGACTGTCGCCCGCCCAGTCAGTCCTGCAGAGAGCGAACAACCCCACCGACCGACCGGGACAGTGACACGAATCCAAATGAACGTACGACAGTAAAAACATTACTCCCGCTGATTCCTCTTGCTTTTAAACGACCGGGCTTTAAAGTCAGCTCCAGCTCTTCTCCATCTTTCATCCTCTCTGCATTCACCATCCGATGTTTCTTCCTTTTTCTGCCGTTGTTCTTTCACTTTGTGCCCCGTCAAGCACTTTTCAACATGAAAATGGTTATTTCCATACGGGAGTATTTTTCAATTATCAAAGTTTCAACACGGTATACAACCCCGTTCTAGTAGAAAGCTTTTGCTTCCTCAAAAGCTTTTTCTTTGCCGAGCTTTTGAGGAAGTAAAAGCATAACTTTTTAACATAACATAATGAAGCAAGGCGTCTCATAACTATGAAAAAGAGGTGAAAAGGTACGGTATCCTTGTTCAACGAGCTTCAATTGGCGAAGCTTTCGGAATGTACATGTTCTGTTGTCAGCGTGATTCAGAATCCGAATCACGCTGACGAACCGCGCTGACGCTTTTCTGTGTCAGGATTCTATTACTCTAAAGCTATTCTGAATCGCGCTGACGACGGAACACGTACGTTCCGAAAGCTTTGCCAATTAAAGCTCGTTGAACAAAGATACCGTATCTTTTCACCTCTTTCTCATAACATAACATAATAACAATTATCTGAAAATCACCTTTGCTCGTGGCCATGCAACTACGCCCCCTACTATAGTGAAGTATGATATACCGGCGTGGTGTTGACCCAACGTCGACCTCCTCATGTTACGTCAGCAGATGGGGCATCACGCCGTATGCGATGCAGGTGTCCTATGTGCTGCCCCGAGTGTTCGACAATGTAACCGGTAGATCTGCTCAGGCGTGCAGTAGTCACTTCCTCTCTTAGAAGGGAACTTCCGATTCCTGCAACGTCGCTATTAATCCGTATCGCCTTGACGTTTTAGTTGCCGTAGATTTTAGCCGAGTAAAACCCTCTGCACGGTCTCGACAGTAGGTGCTTGAGAATTCCCATTAACTGGGAGGCTCCTTGTCGAAAACTTTTGGACGAACATTGCAGTTGCATACCAAGGCAACTACGATTCAGTGTAGTGCTTACTTGAGCGAAGCATTTGCGACACGGTGCTTCACGACGGTTCGCGTTACAACGGGAAAGGCTATGAACATTTCAAACGCAATTCTGCATGCTCCCTTATAACGCGAAGCCGTTCACGGTGACAAACAAAATCAGTAGAGAATTTACAGAGAATGTTAATGAATGGAAATTTTTAACAGTTACATGCAACAATAAATGGAAAGCTTTTCATTCGGACATCCTACGCGTGATACCGTTTCCGCCCGTGCTAATCAAGAGACAGCAAAAAGCAACTCCGTAGCGATAACGCAAAACATGCATAATACGCTGAGGAGGGAACCACTCTGTTCCAAAAGCTCCGTTTCTATGTTACTGCTAATTAAGTTGGCTTTTTACTATCTCTTGATTAGCAGTGCCACAAACAGGGTCACATACCGTGCATTTGGGAGTCACCAGAAAGGTCCCTCTTACAAATCATACTTTCGCAACGCTTTCATATCAAATACCAAAGTGTCTTCACAACGTCGTTCCCTTCCATGCGCTCTTTCACTCGGACGAGTTGACGTCACGTTTGATGCCCTACGCAAAATCGCTTTGCGGACAAGGACTGGTGGTCGACAAAAGGCCAACCATCCGCTACAACTTCTCGAAACGCCCAGCGAAAGTATCCTCACAGGGAAGCGCCGTGAGCATGCCGACTGAAGGGCGAACAAATGCACGGGTTCCGTTCAAGATTGGGCGACAAGAAAGGGCTCAACTTTATCACAAAACCGCACTGCCAACAGGGACTGCGGAAGTGGACGAAACGGGCTGCGAAATTCCATATCGCGGCAGCGCTATCCTTGTGCTCGAGCATTCGGATCACTTTCCTAAAGGCAGCACTTTACGGAAAAAGCGGGCGCAGAAGAGCCTTCGAGGAATGCCACGTTTGTAGAACTCCAGTATTACAAGCTCGTGGAATTTTTGCACCTGAGCATCGCTGGCGGACGTGCGCCAGATGCCAAGGATTCTTACTGTCAACGGATAAAATTACCGTACGCTGAGACATATACGGGTTCAAAGGTTCACTGAAGCTCCGCAACAGCCCAATGTGCGCGGAACTGGGCGCGCCGTCGCGTAGGCTTGTCGGCTGGGCGTTCGGCTACGACCGCGTCGGGGCCGTGGTTCAAAGCGCCGGCGGCCCAACCGTGACAAGCCTCTTCTCAAGGTAAGCAACGAACGAGCAAAGCAATGGCTGATACCTTCGAAATTGATGAGACCGTCGCCGTTGCTGTCGGCCGCCGAAATCATCGTGCTGACATCCTCGGAGGACAACTCCTCGCCAAGATTGAGCATCACCGTCCTGAGCTCGTTGGGCGATATTAGGCCGTCCTTGTTCTGGTCGAAAACCTGTGCAGCGAAAAAAGCGAAGCGCTAGTTGGCAACGTTGTTGACCCTGGGGCCCAAGGGCGCGCGAGCACAAACTTGAAATATCAACGCCAACTCCTTCTCCTCGTCCACGGGCACCGACCAACTGGACAGGAAGTGGACAAACTCGGAAAAGTCGATCGTTCCGTCCCCTGAAAACTGGAGTTCGTCCGTGCACCGACACTGCAGGCTCACCTGACCGTCTACGTCCGCCTGAATGATCATCCGGCTAACCTCCTCCTTGGAGGCGGACAGGCCGAGCGACTGCATAACGCTCAGGAACTCCTGGTTCGATATGGATCCGTCGTTGTTGCTGTCGAACATTTGAAAGGCGGCGCGATACTGGGCCATCAGTTCGTCGGATATCACAAGGGGCGGCTTCTTTCGCTTCTGCACCGACGGCTGAAGAATGAACGAACGTCCTGGGCGCGGGGCTGCTCCGCTGGTCGATATGCGGTCTACCTGGGCGCGAGCGGACGTCCCCTTGGACGACGTCGCCCTCTGGTGGGCGCAGAAGTAGTGCAGTCGACTGCTGTCCTCGTTTTGAGAATCCTTGCTTCGGTTGCGCAAGTGTCGGGACGATCTGAACAGAAACATCCTGCCGATGGCTGTACCCCTGAAACAAGTATGCACTTATATATAAGGACGACGGGGAGGCAACTATCGCCAGGGGCGCCCATTCGGCCAACAGCCTGGCCGGACGTACCGACGAAGGCGCCGTCGTCAAAGACAAATGCTCAGCGCCGTGGTGCTACGTCACAGCACGGATAAGGAAGGAAAAGGAGCAGAATTTGCCGCCGGAGCATTTGCCCTAATTTGTCTACTCTCTGCTTTCGCCCAACGGGATGGCCGTTCTCTGGTCGCCCATCGATGGGTCTTCTTTTCGATTCAGCTACCGGGCCAGGAAACGCCTCCCGAAGCGGCGCGACTCCCTTCAGTCCTAATGGCGTGTATGCGCTTAACGAATAGGGGCGAGCGTTAATTCAATGCCGGCAATTATTCAATTTTCGGTGCCGTTTCGCCGTTGCAAATTGAAAACGGCGTTCATCGAAGGGGCAAACGCAATAAGACCCATTCTCTGGAGGCGCGGGACCCTCTATTCATCACGGAAAAATGGCGCGATCACGAGTCTTGAAAAAACCGCCTCAACATCGACGAAACAACGTCCATTTGCAAATTCGATTTAGACGCGCTTGCTATGCGCGGACGTTGGCGAAGCGGCAAAGCACGACATGCCCAAACAAAGCTGGCCGTCGACGGAACAAACGAGCACCAAAGCGGCAGAAGAATATTTCGAATTTTTGACTTCGACCGGCCAATGGAATTTTCGAAGGGTTACGAAAGCGTTGGAGTTGGCGATCATACGCCCATGGTTGGCCTGCAAGCGGCGCCTGTGCTCAAAAAGACAAAACATCCAGTGCATACATACATACATACGCGTATGCACGCGCATATACACGCACACATGTACTCTCTTTTCTTGGTTAGCCGAAAGAACGTGATCGCCCATGGCAAATTTGCCGTCAGCAATATTGCACAATTAAAATTAGACCGCACTTGCGGAAGAAGCGAAACGGAACGTCGGCAGTATGTCCCAAAGCAAAGTCCAACAATGAATACAAGCAAATAATTAGAACTTATCCGTCAGCACGGCGCACGCGTGACAACGGATTACTGTGTCGGCGGGCCGCAGGTAGGCCCAACGATGGGGCTGAAATTGGAATAGACCTTTGGAAGTAAAAATGAAAATGTGCCCTTGCTTGACGCGGACTACGCAAAAGGCGGCGGCGCGTATTGACGAGCCGACTTTAAGTGGATAAGTCACCTGTCAATCCGGGAGTCCAGATTTTACCGGCAACCGTTTTTGCACGCCGGCGAAACGCCCTCGGGGAACCACGTGGACCGCCGACGCAGCGGTGGCTACGTGCCATTTGAAAAGTTGCCCTTTAGGGATCAACCAACCTTTCTTCCCTATGAAAGCGGATCGACCGGGAGTCGTCCCACCGTTGAAACGTTCAGCCAACGGACAACGGGCGCCGGCCGATCGTTAGCACAGCGTCCGCGGACTTCCAAGGATGAGGGACGCCAAAAGCACCTTGCAAAGTCCATTCATTTCGAGAGCGACAGACGACAACCGCTGAAAGCCGCAATCCGTCAGCGGCCCCTGAAGGTACACTTCAAAATAGGGAACTGAAAAATGGGAACAACCGCGACGACCGACTTTCGCTTTGCACCTGTTGGGCGAAAGGCTACGTTCGCCCGACAAGGAGCGCCCCGACGGGAATTGCTGATCCATTGCGGACCCGCCGGATCTGAAGCGCCGCCCGACAGGAAGCCTGCAACTATTGGGGAACACCGAGCCGGCTCGACGGTGTCCACTCGCGCTGGAAGGGTTTCCCAGCGACTGGGCGCCCGGCTGTCATTTATCACATGGCATTTAAAGTAGGCCTACCTGTCAGGATATGGGCGACGGCGGTCAAGCGAAGCGGCGGCTTGAACGCCGAAATATCGAAGGACACGTGAACAGATATTGCGACGACGAGCGGGACGGACGGACCACCTAAGGAAACGTCTGCCCCGCTTAGCGCGCTGCGGTTGCTCAGGCGAAGAAGGCGCAACGGGTGCGGCTGTCGCCTTGAAGAAAATTACGTGTCGACCGAGCGACTGCAAGACTACCGGTTTACCAGGAAAACAAGTAGAAATTGGATGAACGGGAAAGCAAAACACCTTGTAAGGGAAGTACGGCCACCTGCGTGACGTCACTGTTGACGGAAGTGCGACAGGCCACTTGACGACGACATACGAGCAACAAGTGGTTGCCTTGGAAAGGATGACAGGTAGGTTATTATTAAACTGAACCGTTCGCAATTCTCCTGCAACGAACTCCCGCAACGTAGCCGTATCTTTTCATCACAGTGACAAACCTTATGACTAAAATTTCATACTTCAAGATCTTGAAGACAATTACATCACTAAAGACGGCTGAAGAATTAGGCCGAAAGCTCTGGTACTAACAAAAAGCTTGTTTAAAAGTTAAAAGTCGTGTGAAAGTATGACAGGAATATATATATATATATATATATATATATATATATATATATAACGGGTACAAGCCGTGAATGCTTCAAACATGCCAAGACCCGTTACAAGACATCCGATATATATATATATATATATATATATATATATATATATATATATATATATATATATATATATATATATATATATATATATATATATATATACAGTAGACCCTCCGTATACGCGGATTTTTTATACGCGGATTTGAGTCAACGCGGTTTGAATGAGAAGGCAATGACGTCATTTATGAGCTGTAACTGACGAATCACTGCCAAGTACAGCTACTTTCCAAGTTGTTGTATAATCTACAATGTTTATGAAAGGCTACAGCGCTGTCGCGCAACTTGGCAAGCACTTTTCTATTTGCGCAGCTTGCGTTGTTTCTTGCTAAATTTTTGCTGGGTTTGCCTGAAGCGATTTTGCCTGCAAAGGAATTAATCACAAAGGCTTCATACCAGGGAATGGACAAGACGAGATTTTAGTTAACTGAGCAGATAAAATAGCTCGTACTTCTCATATTGTGCACTATATGCAGACGTGCTGTTAAAGTATGGAGCTCCGTGGTCATTTAGTTTTCTTGACGAGGGTTGAATCTAACAGTATTCAAACAGCGGTGTTCGAACTGCTCGTATTGTTCAATATAAGTAAATCGGGTCTTATTGCGGGTTACCCCGGGCTCTAGAGTAATCCAACAATCGTAAGCAAATGAATGCAAGTATCTTCACAAAGCAAAACAACGGCAGATGACGTAGTCGTTGTCTTTGTTTACGGGTTGTTGCTGACACGGAACTTCGGGAAATAAGCATGTTTCCATGTTCCGACGGCCCCAATATACGTAGAAAAGCTTAAGCGACGCAACACTGTTCTGTTTTTGTCTCAACCTTGTCAGGCATGGTTCACTGTTAACTGCTAACGCTAACTTAAGCGTAAATTTTATGCTCCTTAAGTGTGGAGGTCTGAGATTCTTAAGCAGCAATGGAAGGAAAGGGTGCGGCGTTTCCTTATGTGGAACTTGTAGATAATTTAAATGCATTCGCTTACATGGCACAGGATACCTGATGAGCATCATTTGGCTCTGTTCGGTTGACCATAGCTATTTTGCCATGGCCATCGTATGCTCCTGGAAGGCAAACGTACACCGAAACGGTTGTAGTTGCCATTTGGATGCGCACGCACTGATATTGCCTGTTTCTGTCTCCGCTACTGTTTGATCACACGTTCATTCCGTTGGTAAGTGCGCATATTTAACAACAATGAATGATTTTATTCGCAATGGTTAATATACGACGAAAAAAACACACATACAACAGCAACTGTACAACGACCAAAATACAATAACTGTACAAAGATCACTGTGGCGGCCAGCAGGTTGCAATGTCATTGACAATGCAATCGAATGGGTCTTGACGGGGCGTAGCCTGCGGCGCCACATGAACTCGCACAAGTACAGGTCCAGAAAGCGCCGAGGCGTTCCGCACCGGAGCTTGTTTGACCGCTACACTTGTGCCCAGAGGGATTCCACGATCTGCGTGTGCACCCCTAAATTAAACCAGATATCTCAGGCCTATGGGAGGTCAGTGCTGGGCTCTTTCAAAGAAAACGTCTTGTCACTGATGGGACAGTGGTTGTCTTGCTTCACGCGTAATGTTAGAGAAAATATCTTGCACATGCTGGGAGAGCGTTGGTGTCCTTCGTGCACGTATGATCGGTAGGTGGTCGCAAACGCGGTGGGCTAAAGGAAACGTCTCTTATGATTGACGGGATCTTGTTCGGTCACCGTTGCGCACGAAGTTAGACAAAAGAACTTTTGACTGAAGTGACGGTTGTGCCGTCCTTTGTGCGCATGCGATCAGGAAGCATTCTGACGACGGAGCATCCATTCGAGAAAATTTTTCGTTCCCGACCCAGGACTGTACTTTCACAAAAACTTTCGATTGATATATCAGGCGAAAGTTTTTATGACGGTCGCCTGCGTGATAGGACATTTGAGTATGGAATCGCGCAGGAGAAAGTTTTTCACAGGCAAACGTCACAAAAACTTTCTCTTGCGCGATTCCATACTCAAATGTGGTATCCCGCAGGCGACCGTCATAAAAACTTTCGCCTGATATATCAAGCGAAAGTTTTTGTGAAAGCACAGTCCTGGGTCGGGAACGAAAAATTTTCTCGAATCAGAATCATACGCTGCTCTGCCGTCAGAATGCTTCCTGATCGCATGCGCACAAAGGACGGCACAGCCGTCACTTCAGTCAAAAGTTCTTTTGTCTAACTTCCAGCGCAACGGTGACCGAACAAGGTCCCGTCAATCATAAGAGACGTTTCCTTTAGCCCACCGCGTTTGCGACCACCTACCGATCATACGTGCACGAAGGACACCAACGCTCTCCCAGCATGTGCAAGATATTTTCTCTAACATTACGCGTGAAGCAAGACAACCACTGTCCCATCAGTGACAAGACGTTTTCTTTGAAAGAGCCCAGCACTGACCTCCCATAGGCCTGAGATATCTGGTTTAATTTAGGGGTGCACACGCAGATCGTGGAATCCCTCTGGGCACAAGTGTAGCGGTCAAACAAGCTCCGGTGCGGAACGCCTCGGCGCTTTCTGGACCTGTACTTGTGCGAGTTCATGTGGCGCCGCAGGCTACGCCCCGTCAAGACCCATTCGATTGCATTGTCAATGACATTGCAACCTGCTGGCCGCCACAGTGATCTTTGTACAGTTATTGTATTTTGGTCGTTGTACAGTTGCTGTTGTATGTGTGTTTTTTTCGTCGTATATTAACCATTGCGAATAAAATCATTCATTGTTGTTAAATATGCGCACTTACCAACGGAATGAACGTGTGATCAAACAGTAGCGGAGACAGAAACAGGCAATATCAGTGCGTGCGCATCCAAATGGCAACTACAACCGTTTCGGTGTACGTTTGCCTTCCAGGAGCATACGATGGCCATGGCAAAATAGCTATGGTCAACCGAACAGAGCCAAATGATGCCCATCAGGTATCCTGTGCCATGTAAGCGAATGCATTTAAATTATCTACAAGTTCCACATAAGGAAACGCCGCACCCTTCCCTTCCATTGCTGCTTAAGAATTTCAGACCTCCACACTTAAGGAGCATAAAATTTACGCTTAGGTTAGCGTTAGCAGTTAACAGTGAACGATGCCTGACAAGGTTGAGTCAAAAACAGAACAGTGTTGCCTCGCTTAAGCTTTTCTACGTATATTGGGGCCGTCGGAACATGGGAACATGCTTATTTCCCGAAGTTCAGTGTCAGCAACAACCCGTAAACAAAGACAACGACTACGTCATCTGCTGTTGTGTTGCTTTGTGAAGATACGTGCATTCATTTGCTTACGATTGTTGGATTACTCTAGAACCCGGGGTAACCCGCAATAAGACCCAGTAAACCTGATCAAAAACCAGGGAAGACTCCTCTACTTTCCAGGGAAGACTCCTCTACTCGACTGTCAGGGCGGGGTAACCATTCGGTCATCCTTGATCGGGCAGGCTTCGTGTCCGTTCTGATGGCAAGCTTAGTGTACTCACCACTCACGGTGCGAGTGCGTGAACGAATCGAACGACTTCGCTTCATCGAGAATCCAATAAAGTAAGTTCAGGAAAAACGGGCTGAAAACTCCGTAAAGCTGTTACGATAACGATAAAAGCACTACACATTCGAATTGGTCCAGTATCATAGTAACTTTGCTGTTTTTTTAAATTCGCTACACTACGTAACAGCTACTCGCTTAGCATTTAAATAGCGCTGGGCATCGGAACTGGAACGAACAGTCTGCTTGAAGTCTGCAGGAAGGAGTATGCGCAGTGCCTACGTATTCTCGCATCTTTTGTGCAGTGGACTTGATTACACGCGGAATTTGATTATACGCGGTATGCCCCGGAACCAATTACCGCGTATACGGAGGGCCTACTGTATATATATATATATATATATATATATATATATATATATATATATATATATATATATATATATATTTAACAGGCGACCCTCGTTATCCGCGGTTGATTCGTCACAATTTTGAGCGTTACACCGCGGATAACGAATTCCGCGTTATATAGGGTACCCTATGAAAAAGGCCAAATAGCTTGTATTCCAGCCGCGTATATCGTCCTGCACCCTTGAATTCCCTCCGGAACGGTTACCATACCTACTGATCCTTCGAATCTTGGTACTACGGAATCTAGCTGCGAGATAATGACATGAATGAGACTGCGCTTATCCAATGGGGCCAGCCATCAGAGTCTAGGCCATTAGATACAACAAAGGACGAAAGTAAAATGCTCTTTCTCTAAACACCTGGGAATCACCTTGCATTAATCAGCTAAGCGATGTACTGGTGTGCGGAATGGGTACAGAGCAGGGGAAATATAAAATACACAGGCACACTTAAGCAGAACTATTGAACATCACATATAGGGGGTTCAAAAAGTGTTGAGCCTTGCATACTTGTTCTGTGTTTCGAAATTTTTTTATTATTTTCATGTAGAGAGATGTCCGTCATGATTGCATAGAAAGTTACTTGATAATATCTGTCTGCCTGCGGCCGTAGGACCTTTTTTTCCAAGGCGAGTTATGGAGAATCGCGGCGACGTACGATTTCAGCAACGCGCTGTCATAAAGTTTTTGTTACGCAAAGGAGTACGAAGCGATGAAATCTACCGGCGACTGCTGGAAGTTTACAAGGACGATGCTCCCTCCTATTCCCAAGTCAATCGATGGATCGCGGAGTTTCGCCGGGGCAGAGAATCCATTTGTGACCAACCAAGGTCTGGTCGGCCCGTTGAAGCCACCTCTGATGAAAACGTCGCAGCTGTGGAGAAGATGGTTTTGCAGAACAGAAGAATCGCGATTGCAGAAATCATGGCAAGGACTAAGCTTTCTTTAGGCACAGTTGAAAGCATTCTACATGATCACCTGAAGCTGTCAAAGGTCATTGCACGCTGGGTGCCCAAAACTCTTTCACCTTTTGAGAAGGAACTGCGCATAGCGCATGCGAAGGAGATTTTGGAGTTGTTTAAAAAATCAGAAGAAGATTTTTTGCGTCAAATAGTAACCGGTTATGAGTTGTGGCTCAGTCACTATGACCCTGAATCTGAGCAACAAAGCAGGCAGTGGAAACACACTGATTCTCCGAGACCGGTAAGGGCGCGCATTGAACCCCGAGTGGGGAAGGTTTTGGCAACGATCTTCTGGGATGCGGATGGAATTCTTCTAATTGATTACATGGAACATGGAGCCACCACCAAGGGTACATATTATGCAAATTTGCTCCATCAGCTTCGTGATGCAATCAAAGAAAAACATCGAGGAAAGCTGTCACGCAAGGTGCTGCTGCTGCACGACAACGCTCCAGCTCACAGGTCAAAAGTTTCGCTAGCTGCCATCCAAGAATGCGGGTTCGGCCAAATCAACCACCCACCCTATAGCCCAGACCTTGACCCTAGCGACTATTTTTTATTCGGTAATCTCATGCAGCACCTTCGAGGAACGATTTGCAGAGACGATAAGGAGCTGCAGTTGGCAGTTGAAGAGTACTTTAACTCGCGTGAAAAAAACTTTTTTAGTGGTCTAATGAATTTGAAATCTCGATGTGATAAGTGCATTGAAGTTCAGGGACATTATGTTTGATCATAATAAAGTTTTGTTTTCCCAGCTCATCTGGAAGTGCGTTAGGCTCAACACTTTTTGAACCCCCTGTAGAACACATGCACATAGAACAAAATATCTACGGCAGAAACGTTTGGCGCATCAGGAATCAGACAATTTAGCCACTTTGTGAAGGTGGGTGCAGATCCCCTGGACACAGGCCAGTCCTAGGGTTTCTTGAACTTGTTGGTGGCGAAACTTCTCGCGTTAAAATGTTAGGCTCCACAGCTGCCGGATCTTTACTTAAAAACATTGTTACAGGGAGCCGTCTCTCCCTTTTCTTCGCTTCATCGAATAAATCTTGTAGCGGATTCAACGAAGCCGTTATTCCTCGTGTAACCATGATGCCACGTCCTATGGATGGATGATATTTGCGCACAGAGGGGCGGGATCGACAACGCGTATGATGCAATAACGAGCAATCAGAAAAATGACAACGCCTCATTAGCATTGTGTATGGTTTAGAGAACGTTGTGGGCAGAAAAATCCTTTCGCGCCCGCGCAGATGATCACGCTGCTGCACATCGGATAACGGATAACGCGCGTTATCCGCGCGTATTCTATACAACGGCGGATACATACACTACTATAGATACAAGATCTATCCCTCGTTATCCGCGCGTATTCTATACAACGCCATTTGTGAGGCGTGAAATAGTGACGTCATCTTTTCACAAAGACATGCGCATCGGTGGCCGGCATGCGTAGTTTCACTAGTGTTGTTTCATGCCTGTGCAGCAGCGTGATCATCTGCGCGGGCGCGAAAGGCCTTTTCTGCCCACAACGCTCTGTAAACCGCGCGCAATGCTAATGAGGCGTTGTCATTTTTCTGATTGCTCATTATTGCTTCGTGCGCGTTGTCGAGTCCGCCCGCTGTGCACAAATATCATCCATCCATGGAACGTGGCATCATCGTTACACGAGGAATAACGCTACAAGATTTATTCGGTGGACTACATGCTACATGCGCCTGGAATACGGGCGGAATTCGTTATCCGCGGTAAAACGCTCAAAATTTGGGACGAATTAACCGCGGGTAACGAGGGCCGCTTGTATATTCTTGAAGCAAGAGAAATTAGTAACAAGGCGTCTCATAATTATGAAAGAATGATACGGTATCCTTGTTCGAAGATGTTTATTAAGCGTAGCTTTCGGAACTTTCGTGTTCCGTCGTCAGCGCGAGAAAGAAGCGGAAACCTTCCAAATGCGCTGACGACGGTACACAAAATTTCCGAAAGCTACGCCCAATAAACATCGTCGAACAAGGATGCCGTATCATTTTTTTTCATACAATATATATATATATAAAATGAAATCTTGATCGTCTGAATATTTTGCATTTTTGAATTAGGAAAAATTAGAGAAATGATGTATAACGCCTAGGCCGCACGTCGTGTTCCTCGCTTTCATCACATCACACAGTGGATTCTTCTGTAGTTGCCTCCAGAAGCCCGAAAATCAAAATCGCGAACGTTCAAAGTCCCGAAAACTGTTTTCAATCAAAATAATCAAAAATCGTATGTAAGGTGTATTATTTAGAATTGCAGAAGGGGAGTTATGGTCTTCGTGCCGCTGCTGCTGATTTCGTTCAAACATCATGATCCTGAGAACAGTAATGGTGTTTTAAGAATTTGATCCAACTGTCCAACAACGTACTCTTAGAAATACAAATACATTTTTCTATAATTGGTAGTTGTTTGCACCTTTCATTATAACTGTATTCCTGTATAACAGCCGTTCTCATCGTAGAGACTAGGCTGTTGAAAGAGCTTAGCACACCCCAGGGAAGGTGCCAAACACCCGCAAATCTTTGGGCCTCGTTGATTAGCTTGTACATAAGCTATCCTATTACAACTACGTACATAACCACCATACATTAACTTAGAATTTAATCATCTCTGGATATGTATTACTTGCTATAGCCTATGACAGCTCTTCAGCATTCCAAGACCGTCTGGGAGCGGAAAAGAACTCGGGGTGAAATTATTACAAAAGCGAAGAAAGAAAGACAGGGAATAAAATGAAAGAGCGTCATCTCGTCGATGGAATTCGATTTCTCACAATTCCGGCAATCAGGATTCATATCCATCAGGTTTTTCAAATCTCTGGATTTTGAACGTTCAGAATTTTGAATTTCGGGCTTCTGATAGTGATCCCTTCTGAAGGTATATTCTTTGCTTCTCCACGCTAAACTTCCAGCCGTTGTCTAAGTTTTCGTCAGGGCAGGCGATATGTTCCTCCTCCCTTATTGACTTGATAATATGCTTCCATACCGCCAACTAGCCAATTCGAAAAACTGAAACCATAACTACACGAAGAGAAGTACCCTCCGGCTTTAATTTACAAAACGGATGAAAGAGGCCCAAACTGGAAAGCTTTTGCAAAAGTAACCATTACCTCGTCGTAAGGAAGAATCTGCACGGGGCGCAAGGCAAGCAAGCAAACAACATGTTACATCAAATGCAACATGCAAATTGTTGAGGCGGTCACCGTAGTCCGCTATTTCAGGTCGCAAGGAAAATTAGAAGTTTGAAAAACTCGTCGCGCGTTCACGAGAATGGTCGGACGGCACGGAGATTTCTGAAAAGTGGTTCAAAGAGACATGAAGTGAAACGCATAGCAAGCTGACTGGGGAAAATGGAAACGTGCTGCTATTAATAGGCAACGTTCCGTCACCCCCTCTAAAGAAATGCTGGGCAGAATTGATGAACTTCTGACAGAGAAATTCCGGCTTCCTTATGCTGGTTCCTCAACGCAGCCACGGGATCAAAGAGTAGTTGAAAATCTGAAACGCTTATGCCGACCGCAAAATCTCTGTCATCTTTCTCTTCACTGTCATACGGCGATGGAATGATAACTGCGATGAACTTTTATAAGAGAACGAAACTGAAATACCGTTGTTGTAAGTAGTTGAGAACTGGGATTCCTTAAAATAGTCAACACGAGGAGGCTAGTGGATTAAGCTCATCAACGCAAAAGTGAGCGAAAGTTTCGGCAACAGCAGCTCTCATGAAGATATAGCGGAGGTAATGTAAACGTTGAAAACGCTTTCAGTAACAAACATACCTGACAGATACTTGACAACGCTGAAGACGGAACAAGTTCGTTCCGAAAGCTCTGTTCGTATATTTCCCTCGTTTCATACTAACAAAAGCTGATTCTCACCTGTTGATGGACAGTTTCACATTCACTTCACAGCGGCTCAACGTACCACCCAATTACAATGGGGCTGCGTGACAATGAAATTATTCAATCATTAATAAACGTGCAAGACTAACCAGAAGAATGAAGTCGAAAGATATGCATCCGTCTCACGAGGAGACTTTCGAATGCTTGAACTATGCTCTACGGTAGTTTGAAAGGCAAGTAGAGAGCAATTCAAGAAGCCTTCCGTGACTGAACAGTATCCGTGGCTTAGCTGCTCAGAAGCGAGTGGCTGCTTTAAAACAAACATTCATAACAGAACTCTTTTTAACAGAGCACAATTTTGGCGTGTTCTCTCGACATTCAACGTGTAATGTAAGTTATTTTGTACATACAAAAGCGTTCTTATGGAAATGATGCTAGCAACAGATGAAGGAGGAGCAAAGTGCTAAGATAGAAGGCAAAATTTCCATTATATAAATTTTCGATTACACTAACAAGCTCCTGTTCCGTTCAAGTCGGATAACTGAGGTTCTACCGTACACACAGTCGAACCCAGTTTGTACGCGATTCCGCATAATGGGATTTCACTCTTACACGGCCAGGGAAAATCTCGTTACGACGTGATACTCGATTTCAACATAGCGCGATTCTGCGTCAGGCATCAGACGAGACTTCAGAAAATCCCAGCGAAAGAACGTAAGAAATTGCAAAGGAATGTTAGTAGTTAACCTTAGCAGGAAGCGAAACCGAGTCGCCTGCGCAACTCTGCTAATCTTAGCGAATCGATCGAATATGTATGCCTCATGAATGATAAAGTGGAAAAAATGACGCTTGCAAATGGTGACAATTTTCCCCACAGTTTCTGAATGAATTGGACATCAGACCGAGACTGCGCCTGAACATCAGTCCAAAGAAGGCAAGTAGCCCACGGGCGAGGTGCGGAGGGGACATAAGCGCAGGTTGGAAAGACCCAACGCGCAAAGGGATCAACTGGAAGCGCCTTGATACTTACCGGGAGATAAGCGGTATCGGCTAAACGCTACCGATATGGAAAATTGGCATATCACATCGGCAATAAGCTGCAGACATCGAACGGACAACGCGCACTGGTTGGTTGTTGATACGGATGGATTTGTCAATAGAGCTTTCCCTGCTGGAGCGTCAGTCCGATTGTACGCTCATGGGACCTCCTGAAAACGTGTTTATCCATTAATAAAAGAAATGGCTACAACTGGGCAACGGCAATTCCCTGAATGCGCTGTCCATCCAGCTAGTCGACGACTAGAGCAATTTGCTTTTCCGAACTTCCGCGCAACAACGGCTGAGCGAATGCTGGTAGTATGCAAAACTCGTTCGGCGATCGTCGATATGGAGTGAATGACGAAATGATCGAATGTACGTAAATAGCGTTGCAATTGGGCGATCAGAAAGAACAGCAGCCGTCGCATTGCAACATGATGGCGAAAGGAGCCGTAGACGAAGGCTACGCGGAATGGGCAAAGAAAAGATTACCGAGAATGCTCATGTGAGCCATGCTTGGACCTTTGCTCCAAAGGGGCGAGGCGTCGCCGAGGGTAACGAATCGGTCGGCAGTTCGTACTTAGTTGGTAAACACGGCGAACTATTAATGAAAGTTATTGTGAATCGACCAATTTGGTAGCAGACGTCTGACCGGCGCCAATTATTAGCTTTTCTTCAATTGACGTACGAACAGGCGACTTTTCACGCGCCGACTGGCGGAGTACAATCTGCAATTGTTCTCAATGAGGTGAGAGTTAGAAGTAAAGGCGCCCAAAGGGGTACCGAAGCGTTAAAAGCGTCTCCTGGGAAATTAGTAGGGCAGTTGAGCCGGCGCAGTTGGTAAACAAGACGGTCGCCTGCTCTGTAGCGCTTTGTCCACTGGCACAGATATCCGATATCCGTAGTTTTGGGAAAACGACGGACGAGGGCTCTCTGCCCTATGTTCAAAATTGCTCATTTTCGTCGACCATTCGCCGAACGGACATAACCCCGAACCGTTCGCTTTGTCTGAGCAGCACGGCGATGGATCAGTGACCAGGTCGGTTCTGAAGGCTCGCACAAGCACCAATGGATTGGCCTTAGACCGCAATCTTCAATCGGCTGCTGCATACGGCTTCCCAACTCTCAGCAGGCGCAAAGCAGGGCAGCTGAACAAATGTGCGCCCGCAATGAGGCTAAGGTTTGTTGACTGGAGCCTTGCGATGGCCCGGACGTCATTAGCCGTCGACCAACGCCAAACATTTCAACGTGAATACGATGCGTTGACTTGCACGTAAAGCACGACATTCCAATCTCCGGTACCGCCAACCGTTGCTCCTTGATCCTTTCGCGTTAAAACAGCTGCATTCCGATGCAGTACCCGGCGACTCAAATTGGCCAAAGGAGTTGAAACGTACACGGACAGTACGCATCCTCCACCTTTAGCTGGTCAGCCAATCACAAGGCCATCGTCGCCGTCCCGAAGAGACAGATTATATTGCACTGGCCGTACTTCGGTTCCTTGACCAAATGGATGTGCGCCTTGGAGGGTATCCCTGAAGCGCCACTTCCCTGAAAGGTCACAGTTCAATAGTGCACATCGACATGGTCAATCAAAGGGTGCTCGCGAAGACAGTTGATATGGGCGACGCAAACAGTCGTCCCGTGTCTAACGCCAAAACTGGGTCTCAGTAAATTCCTGCTGAACGAGAATCAACCGAATCGAGCTGATAGATAAATAAATTATATATATATATATATATATATATATATATATATATATTGAAATTTTTTCTTCTTTGTTTGACGGGATAATTTCATAATATTCCATTTTTGTAACACGGTTGAATCCCGTTTCGTTTTTAAGAATGTTTTTATTATTGACAGAGCTTTCGGACGTTTCCTCGTCCATCATCAGTGTTAATAATAATGTCCACTGCCCAGTCATATATATATATATATATATATATATATATATATATATATATATATATATATATATATATATATATATATATATATATAAACTTCCGTGATTTCCTTCATTCGTTAAAATAAATAAATAAATAAATAAATAAATAAATAAATAAATATATATATATATATATATATATATATATATATATATATATATATATATATATATATATATATATATATATAGTAGGCCCTCCGTATCCGCGGTTGTCGGTTCCGGCGCATACCGCGTATAATCAAATTCCGCGTATAATCAAATCCCCTGTACAAAGTATACCCAACCCGGATCGTTGACAGGTTTATGGCAAGAATGATTGATGAGTTTGTCAAGATTCAACACGCTTAACCTGTTCTGTTCTATTACGTTTTGATGCAGCTTTAGCCTTACTGTTTCGGCCAGTCTGAAGAATCGACCTGTACGCGGCAGTGCAGTGGGCCCTCATTATCCGCGGTTATTGGTTCCGGCAGATATCGCGTATAATCGAATCCCCTACACAAAGTACAGAATAATCTATAGACAACGTGCATGCTTCTTCTTGTAGACTTCAAGTATACTCTACTTTACTTGTAGTGTCTAGTGCTATCGCAAATGCTAAGTAAGTAGCTGTCGCACATCGCAGCGTCTTAAAGAATATCAAAATATTGATGCAATAATATTGAGCGAACTCGAATATGCTGCCCTTTCGGAAAAGGTTTGTTCCATCTTTATCGAAAGCTAAAAGCTGCTGTTCTATTTAAGTCCATGGTTTTTCGTTCACATGTAAAAGCAAGCGTTGCATCTGCAGTGTTTTCATATTAGCTAAGATGGGGTTTACTAACGTAGAAGGCTTTCTAATCTCGGCGTGTGAGGGAGTAGCGATGATATGAAAGTCCGCACATGTTCAATCCAAGTTCAAACGTCACAAATGTGTTAACGTGGCGCAACGCCTCAACGACGTAACACATTATTTCTCCTAATAACTAAGCATTCTTCTTGTTTAATAACGTAATATGGGACAGATGTCATAAATATGAACAGAAAAAATGTCATGTTCATTCCCTCCGTTCACACTTTCAAAGGCCCTTTACTGGTGCCCGCCGATGCGCCAGTTAGAAACATTGTTATGGGTAGCTGTCTCTGCTTTCTCTTTGCCTCATCAAATAAGTCCTGGAGTGGCTTTAAGCAAGCTGCAATCCTTCGGGTGATGACAAGGCAACGTTTCATCGATGGGTCATACCCGCGAGACCATTACATCCGGCCCGCGAGATCATTTCATCCGGCTCGCGAATGGTCTTATATGCCTCCAAACGGCCCGCGGCAGCAAAAAGGTTCCCCACCCTGCTCTAATTAGTCCACACACCGCTATCCCTGACACCATTGTTTCGGTTAAATGAAGGATTATGTCGAATGAAGAACGCCTCTTTGATCTTGCGCGGGTGGTAAAGGCTCTCTCGCGACATAATATTTTCAGCTTGACATCGTGCAAACAATGAGAGCAATGTTCGACGACCGCAGTCTTTGATCGCATTGTCAATGACCTCCTTGGATCGAGGGTTTGAGGTTGCCACGGCGTATTGTTTGCGTACCGCTCAGCATTTCATCCGCTTTCTTGTAACGGTTGACGCTCGACATGTGTTCCCTGTACCCACTGGCAGAGCATTTTTCGTGAAATTACACACACCGACTAACAAATGGGAAAATTCCGTGAAGTTTGAGAAATGAAACATCACCGACCCGTTACAAAGAACCCTGTTTTCAAGAACGCTAGCGAAAAGTCGGAACTGCTCTCGAAACTGTTGGAACACGCACGTAGTAGCAGAATGACAGCGGATAATACGTTTACTATGCTGCACGACTATTATACAGCGTCAATCTTGATTAAAGAATCACGGAGATTTCTTCCCGTTGATCACGGTCCAAAAAACAAGTAGATGGAACACTTTATTTCTGAACACGTGGCGCTAAAAACACATTTAGCGAAGCTTTCGAGCCTCCTCTGGGCTCGTCATCAGCGCTGCGGTACGTGTCTTGTTGCTGAGGTCCAGCCAACCAGTTCTGGCCTTCGGGAGAGGCTCTTCCACCTCGGCCGAGACAACGGTGGGGGCCCGTCAGATCGAACCTTGATCCGTCAGGGCTGATCACCTCCGTGTTCAGACCGGGCTTCAGAGCGACTGTCTTACCGACCGTCCGTGGTCGCTGCTCAGCGAGGAATGCTGAGATTATGCTGAGAATGCTCAGTCCGTGGTCGCTGCTCAGCGAGGAATGCGCTCATTCCTCGCTGAGCAGCGACCACGGACGGTCGGTAAGACAGTCGCTCTGAAGCCCGGTCTGAACACGGAGGTGATCAGCCCTGACGGATCAAGGTTCGATCTGACGGGCCCCCACCGTTGTCTCGGCCGAGGTGGAAGAGCCTCTCCCGAAGGCCAGAACTGGTTGGCTGGACCTCAGCAACAAGACACGTACCGCAGCGCTGATGACGAGCCCAGAGGAGGCTCGAAAGCTTCGCTAAATGTGTTTTTAGCGCCACGTGTTCAGAAATAAAGTGTTCCATCTACTTGTTTTTGGACCGTGATCAACGGGAAGAAATCTCCGTGATTCTTTAATCAATTATACTTGATACCCGTTACAAAAAGTCTCACATTTACAGCGTCAATCTTGTCAATTTTGTGTAATAAAGCGGTGATTGATATGATAGGACTGCCAATGTAAATGAACATGTGTGGGCGTTCTGTTCACATACGCGTGAACGTGCTGCAGTCTCGTATATGTGAACTGCGAGTCGTTCTTTTCTGTCTTTACCTAAGCTTAGGGTCAAACATGAGGCGAACAATCGGTCTGAAGCGTAGCTCGTTTTACTTCAACAGCATGCCTGACGCCTTTTTTCTACCCTTACCGAAGCCTAAACTGAACATAAGTCTTATGTTTCGGTGCTGGGCTTCAGGAGGGTCAGAGAAGACAGCCACCAGGTTTCTGGCAGAATTCAGTCTGTACGTAGCACATAATACCATACCGTAAGCGAAACGTTCAGACAGCAAGCGTATGATGCTTCGCATTAGGCGGTTAAAAAAATTTGGTTCACGAAGGAGTACTGTATGGTAGCGAACATCCGCTGGGGAATTCCGGCGGAGAAATTTTCTCCGCGGAAATTGCCGAGCACACGAGCAGCCGCGGCCTACCTGTCAACGGGAAACAGTAGGGGTGAGGCCCAGCAGACAATCACATCAGACAATTAAACAGGGTCATGCCAGATAGCAAACAGATCTTGACATTGTACTAAGCGTGTCGTTGGAAAAACATAGCGTTGTTGTGGGTCGAGTGGTGCGCGGAAGAAAGGACAAGAAAGAATTCTGTCGCGAGAGTATCACAAACTTTAGGAGAAACGGTTACCACCGTCACACAATCGGTAGCACGGAAGATTAACAGGAGTGAGGCGTAAGCTACCCGGGTGAACTTCCAAAGTGGAGCGGCTCCCATGCAAAGTTCCCGACAATTTTTGAGAGGTCAGCCGGTACGTTTCACCTCAAGGGGCGAAGGCGATCTGAATGTTGGAAAAGCGCAGCGTGTGGGGGCCATGGCCATCCGCATCACTGCTGTAAGCAAAGGCAAAATATAACCACAAAAGCTGGAGCGAAACGGACAGGGCCATGAACCTAAGCGTATTCATTTTGTGGTGGTAACAGTTACATAGAGTAGTGACCCGTTTGCGAAAACTCTCGAAGTTATTGCTCTATGGATTGGTGTGGCATTGCTTCCAAAATTTTTCCTATGAGGATAAGCGTACCATTAATCAGTCATGAACCACCTAATACGTGAGGCGAAATTGAATTGGCGTTAAGGAGACGGCTGTTCTGCGAGGCCTAGGTTAACGCGTAAAGGAAATTAACGCATTGAGGTACGTAACGATGGAATGACAGCGAAGGACTAAAACCGCTTATTTAGTTGCACGAGTAGGTGAAGGTAAAATGACTAATGCGAATAACAAAGAACAATAAACGACAAAAGAGAAACTAGATCGAACGAATCGAACGTTGTTGTATGTATCATATGACGATAAGGCGTGCGCAAGCCTGATCAGCCTGAGTACTGAACGATAGGCCAAGTGAGATACAGAGCGCTCTTGTAGGGAAGCGCAGTGTAATATACTATGTACTATGTAAAGTTAACTTAACTATACATCTCCGTGTTCCTATGAATTAGGAAACTAAAAACCACATTTTACCCATTACTGTTGCGGTGGATTGAAAATGAGCTCTAGTAATACAGCGTGTATTTGCACCTTATGTTGATAGGTGAATTTACAAATTACTAACAAAAACGGTGGACAAATGGTAGTTCAGCAGGGTAAGAACGGCTTATAGAACTTTACGCAAGCTAATAAGCCATACGAACGGAAAAAGGCATTTCTCAAGCAGCACGATGGGATTATAGCTGTACATGAAAAATGACCCGGGCAGCGGACGTATCCAACGGTGATTCGTCAGTATTCGTCGAAAAATGACGTCATTCTCTCTCCGGACAAACCGCGTTGAGTCAAATCCGCGGATAAAAAATCGCGGATACGGAGGGCCTACTGTATATAATTGGTATCTTCAATCTAATAAACCTAATCTAATAATATACTAAGCCTGGAATCTATTCATATACAGTAGGGTATCCATTATCCGGAATTCCGAAATCCGGAGTAGTCCAAAATCCGGAACTTTTTAGCGCTTACATGACGTCACTTACATGACGTCACAGGCGAAAATGACATTTTGCGACGTATCTTTTGCACGATAATCTGGGACGCCTGTAAATCATCGTAACACAGTAACACATTCGTTGGTCAGGTATGCTTAGGTATGCGAACAGCCTCCCTTCGGAGTCCATTAGTAAACTAGAAGAAGTGGACATCGAGGAGGTGTTTAACATAGATAACGAAGCTCCGACCGCTTTTTCCCTGACGGATGGCGAAATAGCTGAAATGGTCTTGAATGATTGTGAACATAATCGCAGTGACGACGAAGAGGACGTCGTGAGCACCGCAAAAAGGGTTTCCACACAGGAGACAGTGAAAATGTGTGACAAGCTTATTGAAGCACTAGAGCAACGTGCGTTCATGACAGAGCACGACATCATGGCGATTTATAGAATCAAGGAAAAGCTTCTACAACAAACACCACGATTAACCAGGCAGATCACCTTAAGCGAAGCGTTCAAAAACGTCACCGAGCAGAGAGCTTCGACGTCCGCGGAAGGCGCGCCCGATAATTGAAAGAAGCTACTAATTTCCTAGATAAACTGCTTGAGATTACCTACAACCTCTACCTGCGCCAGTAAATGGATTTTGTACTTGGGTTCGGCCCAAACCTTAGCACTTGCTTATGTATACCTATTCGTAGAAATGCACAAGGTACGCTGTAGGAACGCAGCTATGTACTAACAGTGTACTGGTAGCTCAATAACTTCAAGGCATTCCACATATTCCAAAATCCGGAAAATTCCGAAATCCGGAATACCCCTGGTCCCGAGCATTCCGGATAATGGATACCCTACTGTATATATATATATATATATATATATATAAAATCTTCATTCTTTTCTTCATACGGGGGTAATCTTCATACGGGTAAATAAAGTTTATGCACGGTATACACCCCGTCTCGTAAAAAACCTTTTACTTGCGCAAGCTTTCGGGTACCACTCATGTACCCGTCATCAGGCGAATACAAAAATGTGTACACTGCCCTGCCGGTCAACGGTTCAGCAAGCTCCTTTGCTAGACCGTCCGGGCTGGCGACATCAGCTATCAGGTACTACTCCTGTACCCGTCAAGCGTCCGTCGCTCGCCCAGTCAGTCCTGCAGAGAGCGAGCATCCCCACCGACCGACCGGGACAGTGACACGACACCATACATGTATATATATATATATATATATATATATATATATATATATATATATATATATATATATATATATATATGTTGTACTTTTTCACGGATTTTTGTCCCGTTGCTTTCTTACGTGATGGATCTGTAAGTAAACTGACACGGTCTCCCTACCAACAGATGGATGACAGTGGTTATAAGAGGACATGGTCAGATAGCGATGTACAGGTTTCCTTTCAAATACCGTATATACCGGCATATAAGTCGAGCGCTAATTTTGGGGTCTAATTTTCGTCATTTGCCGCCGTATGTTGGATGAACATACGCTGACGACGGGAGTTGCCTCTCCCGAAAGCTTCGTTCTTTCCTTTTTCTTTAATTAAAGTTGTTCTCACACAGGCGTGCACGTAAAGAAGAAAAAGAAGACATCATGATGATCCCCTTCGTTTCGTACTTTCATTATTCTCAAACCTTCATCCGGTTCTTGACAAGCTACCACGTGTTCTACTATTGCTGACCCGTTGATGCATTCTTCCATAATTTCGTTGGGGTCTTTAGTCTGCGGACGTCCGCGTCCCGTTGTTCTTTCTCCTCTCAGTCTGCTTTCTGCGTTTCGAAATCTTCTAATACCTGCTAGGTGCTGTTCGAATCTATGGCTAATTGTGTTTCCGGATTCTCTAATGTATCTTGCACCACAACTACATTCTATCATGTAAATACCTCTTTGTTCTTCCGTCCCACTGTTTCTTGATATGTCTGATCGGAAGATTGCTCGTAAATTGCTGTGGTTGCTAAAAACTACTTTGACTCCAATCGTTTTCAACTTTCTCTGGATATATTCTCCTGCACCTGGATAATATGGGATAATTATTCTTGTTGACGTGACGTTGTTTTCTCTTGCAGTGGAAAAAAAAATTCAACAGATTACTGTGTAACGAGACTTGGGAGTTCACAAACAGCAGGAGGGGACACAGTTCCCGTACTTTGAACTCAAGTAGTTCAGTGATCAACCTAAGTTCCAGACCTTTGACAACAGTAGAAATGGACGTTCTAGCAAAAGGACTGAACTTTGTCCCTACAAAGAAGAAGATAGATCATTTATACATCATAGCAAGAGTGGAACGGGACATCAGGAAAGAGAATCAGTCTAGAGCGGATCAAGTTCGAAGCGTAGTAACAAACTGTTTGATGAGTCTCAGGTACTCACCTAAGATGAACTTATCATTAAATGAGATGGCAGCATTGAAAGCTCTAAAGAACGAGCATTCAATAGTCATTACAAAAGCAGACAAAGGCAATATGGTAGTCATATTAGACAGGGAGACGTACAACAGAAAAGTTACGGACTTATTGGGTTCTGATACCTAGATACCGTTGAGAAACAATCCCACGGAACAGACAAGGAAATCGTTGAAGGGTTTACTTTCTCCATTAGTTGAAGAGACTAGAGATGACACATTATCAGCACTCACGCGGAAATTACGATTCTCTTCCAATTTCTCTTGTCCTGAATTCTTCTGTCTGCCGAAGGTTCACAAGGAGAACGTACCGTTTAGACCTGTTATCTCTAGTTACAGAAGTGTAACCAAAGAATTAGGTGCTTGTTTGAAGAAAATATTAAGACCATTAACAGGAAACGGGACATCATACACGAGGAATGCTTTACAGTTTGTTAGAGAGCAGAAGTATACAAGTGGATGAGGAAGACATCCTGGTTAGTTATGATGTGAAAGACCTTTTCACAAGCATTCCTATCCCGCACACGTTGACCATTCTACAGGAGATATTATCGAGGGACGTGACACTTAAAGAAAGAACAAAACTGAACCCTTTCCATGTGACGCGATTAGTGAAATTCTGTATGGAGGAGGGGAATTATTTCCGATGGAATGGAAGATACTACAGACAGAAAGAAGGGGCACCTATGGGAAGCCCATTATCTCCAATATTAGCTGAGATTTTTATGGAAGATTTGGAAAGAAGGGCATTCCCAACAGGAATACAAGAACAAGGTCTCAAGATGTTCAAAAGGTACGTTGACGATATATTCGCTATAATAAAAAGAGGAAAAGAAGACAAATTACTTGATCACTTAAACAGTATTTTCCCACATACTATCACTTTCACTATGGAGAAGGAAAATGAAGGAGAACTTCCCTTTCTGGATGTCACGGTACTAAGAGAGGGCCATCAACTAGGAACGAAAGTATACAGAAAACCTACACACTCAGGAAGATATTTGAACTATTCGTCTAGTCACCCAATTGGAGTGAAGAAAGGAATAGTAAGTGGAACGGTTGATAGAGCCTTCAACATATGCAACGAAGAACACATAACAGAAGAGATTAACCACATACGGAAGACACTAATACAAAACAATTACCCAACTTGGCTCACTAACCAGTTTATAGACAGAAGAATCGCCAGATGGAGAAACCAAACTTCCACTGCAAGAGAAAACAACGTCACGTCAACAAGAATAATTATCCCATATTATCCAGGTGCAGGAGAATATATCCAGAGAAAGTTGAAAACTATTGGAGTCAGAGTAGTTTTTAGCAACCACAGCAATTTACGAGCAATCTTCCGATCAGACATATCAAGAAACAGTGGGACGGAAGAACAAGGAGGTATTTACATGATAGAATGTAGTTGTGGTGCAAGATACATTGGAGAATCCGGAAACACAATCAGCCATAGATTCGAACAGCACCTAGCAGGTATTAGAAGATTTCGAAACGCAGAAAGCAGACTGAGAGGAAAAAGAACAACGGGACGCGGACGTCCGCAGACTAAAGACCCCAACGAAATTATGGAAGAATGCATCAACGGGTCAGCAATAGTAGAACACGTGGTAGCTTGTCAAGAACCGGATGAAGGTTTGAGAATAATGAAAGTACGAAACGAAGGGGATTACTTATTAAGAAAAATCAAAGAGGCACTTTATATCCGCCATAACCCCTGTATTAATAGGGAGGGCGGATACGAAGTTAGTGACATATGGACGGTAGCAACTACGGTTACGAAATGTTGCCAACTCACAAATCAAAATTAGACACAAGTTAATGGGTTTTAAACTTAAATGGGTTTAAAATGGATTTTAAACCAACTTGGGCACATGGAACAGCTTTGAGTGGGAATCACTATTAGTCCGCTGAAGACGAAAACAGGAGGTGTTTTCGAAAGCTCCGGAAGAAATTTTTCACTCTAGCACGGGTTGCATTGCCGTATTACGTCAATAAAGCTATGAGATCTTTCCCCGTGTTAAATAACCCAATGTTTAACAAAATGCTGAAATCTTTAAATCCTTCCGCCCAAGTCCTACTGTAAGTGGACAACTTGTCCCTATGGGATTTTGTCCCTACGGCGTATAAGTCGACCTGGCGTACAAGTCGATCCCTAATTTTGCGGTCCAGTTTGTCGCATTATGGATTCACCTTATACGCCGGTATATACGGTATTTCGGAACGCTCGAGGTCAGTCTTCAGCTCGCTCGCTCTCTTGCTCGCTGAAGACGGAACTCGAGCGCTCCGAAATATTCGAGAGGAAACCTGTACGTCGTTATCAGACCGTGTCACCATCCGTTATAACCACTGTCATCCATCCGTTGGTAGGGAAACCGTGTCAGTTTGCTTATTTCCATCTACTTTTCATAATGAATGTAACACCACTGAATCATTCTTACTTTCCCCTTCCAACGCGACGCTTTCTATATCCATGTATATATATTATATATCCTTGATCGGCCTTCAGCGCTAAGTAAAATCCACGTTAAGAAAATTGGAAGATTATGTATATTGAAAACAGGATTCTTTGTAACGGGTCGTTTTCTGTTCGTCACGTTTTCTTTAAACGGCTTTTTCTTTGGCGAAATTAGTCTATTAACAGCTTTTAAAACAGAACCCTAACCAGTAGCGGGTTGGGTGTTTTATTAGCAAGAAAATAGACAATGAGAACGTACGAATGAACGTCGCAGCTTTCGGAACAACCTTGTTTCGTCGTCAGCGATGGAAAGGGCGAGATGTTATTCGCTAGGGTATAAATAGGCTATTCTTGTGGATTAAGATGCCTATGGCGGAAAATAGCGCAGAATTACAAGTGGGTATGGAGCAGCAGCCCGTGCGACTGATTGGGTTTGTCCACATTTGGCTGATTTCGAGCCCTTTGCCACGGTTAATGGAGGGATTCTGACGTATGAAGAGTGCCTCTTTGATCTTGCGACTTAGAAACAAGCCCTCGCGACAGAGTATTTTGGGTACTAGGTTGTGAGAACACCGAGAGGAATGTTCAACAACCGCTGATCCGCATATGGCTTCCTCCATGATCTTCTGTGGATCCAATGCTTGCGGACGGCCTCGGCGTCTTGTTTCAGTCCCGTCGAATCGTTCGACCGCGTTCTTGTAGCGTGTGATGCCGCCTAAGTGTTCGTGAAACCTGTGAAATAGTGCTGCCCGTTTTCCTGTATAGTGCAGTGTGTACGGCGGTAGCTCTGTATGATGGAAGGTAACTACTTTACGTTTCAAGACACGTTCTTCTCACAAACTAGCGGAGCACCAATGGGTAGCCCTCGCTAACCTGTTCTTTCTGAAATATTCATGGAGCAGTTTGAGGAGAGAGCTTTCACGACGATAAATGCTATCTCAATGCCAACCAATTTCAAAAGGTACGTGGATGACGTCTTGACGATCACACAAGGTGGCAAAGAAGAATGTTCTCTTGAGCATCTGAACAATATCTTCTCAGACATATTACGCTGACGATGAAAAAAAACCAGAAAAGATTACCGTTCCTTGACGTGATGGTAATAGGAGAAGGAAACAGATTAGCTACCAAAGTCTACTGAAAACCAACGAACTCTGACAGATACTTAAACTTTGAATCACACCAACCTTTCTCAGTAAAAACTGGTATTATCAAGGGGTGGCAGAAAGGGCTTTAGCGATATGTGATCCTAAGTTCCTCCCATCAGAGCTCAGACACATACAACTAATGCTACTAAACAATGGTTTTCCTAAGAGACTAATTACTTCAGCCATCAGCCAAAGAACACAAAGACTAACAATATCGGGTCAAGAGGAACAACTAAGACTCCTAGGTGTCCTACGTTGGTATTGGAGAGAAAGTAATACGATTAGGCAAATAACTAAACTTCAGGGTCTTTTTCTAAAGCTCGACAAAATTCGAATCCCACTGAAAGAGCGACCAGTGATCGTTCATCATATAAAGTGTAGTTACAACGCCTCCTATATAGGAGAAACGGGCAACGCTTTATTTCACAGGCTTCACGAACTCTTAGCCAGCATCACGTAGTACTAGAACGCTGTCGAACGACTCAGCGGGACTGAAAGAAAACGCCGATGGCGTTCGCAAACATTGGATCCACAAAAGATCATGGAGGAAGCAATACGCGGGTCAGCGGTTGTTGAACATTCCTCTCGGTGTTCTCACAACCTAGTACCCAAAATACTCTGTCACGAGGAACATTCCTGTATACAGTGGAACCTCCAAAGTTGACCACCTCTAAATGCTGATCACTATCTATAATGTTGACAGCACACCATGGTTTGTTGGCCCGCCATTATGAAGCATAGGAGAGCAACCTCTACATGTTAACCACCTCCGTATGTTGTACCTTGACCACCATAGCTGAGACACTGCCTATCATTTACTACATGTTTTGACCTCCTAAAGTTTACCAGCAAGATGCCGTAAACATTACAGACTGAAGTTTGTTTATGTTATCAGTGTGCGCACATGTGTAATGACTGTGAGTGTGTTTCCACGTATGAGCATGCGTCATCACTGCATCATGTGGAACAGAAATCATTAACATGTCGAAATCATTTGCATGCTTGTGTTATCAATGTGCGCGTATGTATAATGACTGCTTCTGCCATGGCAACGCGCATCTGTTGCGACCGTTAGCATTTGTGCCCCCTTTACAGATTGGCAAAAGCAGCACTTGCCCTCTTGATAATTCACGAGCGCTTGCCGGATTTAGAAGAAGAAAGCGATAGCGATACAGAAGTCGAAAAGGCACTAACAGCCGACGTCGCTCGCCATTCACTACATCAGCTGAAGTTATTTGTTGCTGAAAAGTGCCTCGATATGTTTAATGCAATAGTTAACACTGACTTTGCTTTCACCACTTATGTCTGCAGGAAGAAAGCGAAACAGACAACGATGAACTCTTTCTTTACACTTGCAACTATCGGGCCACAAAATGCACTGATTGTAATGCTATTTTGCCACTATTTTATTTTCATTGTCTTAATACTAATTCAGCTTTTGTTCTTTTACTTTCATACTGTTTCTTCATATAGATTACTACGTTCCTTGTTCAATAAAGTGCTTGGAAGTTGTTATGGCGTGTTTATGACTGAATTCAAGGGGGTACCTCTATATGTTGACCACCTCTACAAGTTGGCCAATTTCTTACCGCCCTTGAGTGGTCAACTTATACAGGTTCCACTGTATATGGTTCTTGAAATCACGATCATAACAAGAACGTTCCGAAAGCTCCGAAGGTTAAACTGCAGTGTTCCGTAATCTTGCTAATAACTTTCCCATCCATCGGTTGGTAGAAAGTTGTTTTCGTATAATTGCAGGCACTACGAAAACGGGTACAAGCTACGCACCAATCAAGAACAATGTGTCGTCAAGATCCGTCAAGAAACACCCTGTTCTCACATTATATATATATATATATATATATATATATATATATATATATATATATATATATAGCAAACTTATCGTATCTTCTCTTTAACGGGGATATGCATTTCTGCTGAACAAACTCTTGAACACGGTATCAACCCGTCATAAAAAAGCGTTTATTTCCAAACGCAGAGCTTTATCTATATATATATATATATATATATATATATATATTATATATTATATATATATATATATATATATTATAATATATATATATATTAGGTCGTTGCATAAGTTTTTGCTGTTTTCAACCCGCAAATTTAAAGCTAAATATCTCGGCAAAGAATAAACTTTATTAATCGAAATAAGAACCATCACAATCTACACATTTCTGCCAACGACTCGCTAAGGCATTTATTCCAGTAGCGTAGAAGTCCGGAGTCTTAGAGGCAATGAACTGCTCGAAGGCAGTTTTTGCTTCCTCTTGATTTTTAAACTGTCTCCCACTCAGGAAGTGATCCAGGTGCTTGAAAATATGATAATCCGTGGGCGACAGATCTGGTGAGTACGGTGGGTGAGGAAGAGTTTCATAGCCCAGGTGGTGCAGTTTCTGGACTGTCATTTGTGAAACGTGGGGTCTGGCGTTGTCGTGCAGCAGAATTGGACCCTTCCGATTTGTCAATGCAGGACGTGTACGCTGTAATTTTTCATGCATTTTTTCCAGTTCGCTGCAGTATGTCTGCGCAGTAACTGTTTCACCAGGCTTGAGGATATTGTAGTGGATAATACCGGTTGCTGACCACCAAACAGTAAGCATTACCTTCTTTTGGTGGACATCCGGTTTGGGAAAACGTTTGGGAGCCGCACCTTTATCCAGCCACTGCGATGATCGCCGCCGATTGTCGTACAATATCCACTTTTCATCGCAGGTAACAATTCGTGCCAAGAAAGGGTCGTTTTTGTTGCGCAAAAGGAGCATTGATGAAATCTCGAAACGGCGCAACTTTTGAATCTCGGTCAGTTCATGAGGTATCCATTGGTCCAGCTTCTTCCTCTTCCCAATTCGTTGGAGGTGACGACTAACCGTTGTTTTGTGAACGCCTAGTTTTTCTGCGATATCTGAAGTTGATCTAGGTGGGTCCTCTTCAACAATGGCCCTTAATTGGTCTTCATCAAGGTCACTGGGTCTCCCACTACGGTCATTATCTTCAAGGCTCTCGTTCCCACTACGAAACTTGCGAAACCACCACCGAGCTGTACCGACGCCAAGAGTACCACTGCCAAATGTCATATTAATTTTCCGAGCAGCTACCGCAGCTTTAGTGCCTTGCTTGAACTCGTAAAGCAAAACTCCCCGAATTACCGTCTTGTTCATCCTCACTTTCACCGGTAAAAGAACAACAGGCTAACGAGCTTATGCAAATGAAATACGATCAATCGATAGGTTGAAAAAAGAGCTACAAAATATTATATCATTTTCCCGGAAAAAACATACAAGCAAGAATAAAACACTATCAAACCTAAGAGCTAACAAAACAGCAAGAACTTATGCAACGACGTCGTTGCATAAGTTTTTGCTGTTTTGTTAGCTCTTAGGTTTGATAGTGTTTTATTCTTGCTTGTATGTTTTTTCCGGGAAAATGATATAATATTTTGTAGCTCTTTTTTCAACCTATCGATTGATCGTATTTCATTTGCATAAGCTCGTTAGCCTGTTGTTCTTTTACCGGTGAAAGTGAGGATGAACAAGACGGTAATTCGGGGAGTTTTGCTTTACGAGTTCAAGCAAGGCACTAAAGCTGCGGTAGCTGCTCGGAAAATTAATATGACATTTGGCAGTGGTACTCTTGGCGTCGGTACAGCTCGGTGGTGGTTTCGCAAGTTTCGTAGTGGGAACGAGAGCCTTGAAGATAATGACCGTAGTGGGAGACCCAGTGACCTTGATGAAGACCAATTAAGGGCCATTGTTGAAGAGGACCCACGGAGATCAACTTCAGATATCGCAGAAAAACTAGGCGTTCACAAAACAACGGTTAGTCGTCACCTCCAACGAATTGGGAAGAGGAAGAAGCTGGACCAATGGATACCTCATGAACTGACCGAGATTCAAAAGTTGCGCCGTTTCGAGATTTCATCAATGCTCCTTTTGCGCAACAAAAACGACCCTTTCTTGGCACGAATTGTTACCTGCGATGAAAAGTGGATATTGTACGACAATCGGCGGCGATCATCGCAGTGGCTGGATAAAGGTGCGGCTCCCAAACGTTTTCCCAAACCGGATGTCCACCAAAAGAAGGTAATGCTTACTGTTTGGTGGTCAGCAACCGGTATTATCCACTACAATATCCTCAAGCCTGGTGAAACAGTTACTGCGCAGACATACTGCAGCGAACTGGAAAAAATGCATGAAAAATTACAGCGTACACGTCCTGCATTGACAAATCGGAAGGGTCCAATTCTGCTGCACGACAACGCCAGACCCCACGTTTCACAAATGACAGTCCAGAAACTGCACCACCTGGGCTATGAAACTCTTCCTCACCCACCGTACTCACCAGATCTGTCGCCCACGGATTATCATATTTTCAAGCACCTCGATCACTTCCTGAGTGGGAGACAGTTTAAAAATCAAGAGGAAGCAAAAACTGCCTTCGAGCAGTTCATTGCCTCTAAGACTCCGGACTTCTACGCTACTGGAATAAATGCCTTAGCGAGTCGTTGGCAGAAATGTGTAGATTGTGATGGTTCTTATTTCGATTAATAAAGTTTATTCTTTGCCGAGATATTGAGCTTTAAATTTGCGGGTTGAAAACAGCAAAAACTTATGCAACGACCTAATATATATATATATATATATATATATATATATATATATATATATATATATATATATATATGTTCAATCAAGACAACTCTACGGATCGCAGTCCTGCGAACAAAGTGTGGATAATAAGCTAATTATGTGCTAAAATAGTTGGGAAGTAAATTCAGGTAAATGAAACCCAGGTGAAGATATTCAAACTTATGAACCTCTTAGTCCCTGTTAATTCAGCCATGCCCATCAAGAGACGGTTTGAAAATTCAGGGGGAAATAAATGCGTGATATGTTACAGCTCTTTCAAGCCCCTCCCCCACCCACAAAACGTGATTCTTATCTATGCTATACCGTAGGGTTGACGTGCTAAATCGAACGCGCAATACGGACGCTCACCAATTTGCCAAAGAGCGCTGGAAGAGGTGCAAGACAGTTTCGGGCGTTTACGAAAGCGTCCTTTCACGGCCGGCTATCAGTTACGGCTGCTGCCACGCCCGTCGCCCGTAAGAAGTCGAAACCTCGGGCTTACCGCTTGCTCAACGACGTTGCGTGAACTGCAAAACGTTGGCTCAGCAATGAGAAGTGCAAACGTTAGTCCCATTCGCTCGAATCGTCTGCTAATCCGAAACGGGAATTCGCCAGCGTTTTACAAGATGGAATGCAAAGCTGAAACAATTGCCAAAGCGTCAAGATTTGCACGCCTCTCCAATGCTTGCAATGTTCTCCTGATTCGAAGATCGGCTTTCTAGCGCAACGCCTTTCTGTTTCTTTACCTTTTATGAACAGCTTACTTTAAGCCCACCCAGTCTCCGATCGCAAAAGTAAACCGTCAAAATACGCGGACAGTTAGATAGACCATTAGCCAGCCTAGCAATCGCTATCGAAAGCTTCGAACAACATTTGCTAGGCGTTCGCGACTCCGTCAGGAAAGCAACGCGTTTCAAAAAAACAAGCTACAACAGCGTCACCTATGGAAAAACGCTAAAGATTACTAGGAAACGGAAAACCAGATGCTAAATCCTGGCGGGCTTCTCTCTCTTTTCCGGAACACCGTTTTCACGAGACCGATAAGGTCTGAACCGACTGCCGACGAATGCAGGTTATTCATACAGTATGCAATAATTTTTCCGTCTGCTTCTCCTTTGCCGCTTGCAACGCACTGACGGCTTTCGTTTACCGTCGACGCTGAGAAAAACGCTTTGAAACAGCGTTTACAAGCAGCTGGTCGGTCATTTGTTGCTCAAGAGTGCGCCGCGACAAACGCAGGGTACAGGACATTTGGCCGCTGCCGTTTGGCCGCCGCCGTTTGGCCGCTGCCGTTTGGCCGCTGCCGTTTGGCCGCCAGGGACATTTGGCCGCCAGGGGACATTTGACCGCCAGGGGACATTTGACCGCCAGGGGACATTTGACCGCCAGGGACATTTGGCTGCCGCCGTAGAACTTATTGTCCCTCATATTATGGGTTCTACTCCTGTTTACGAGGCATAACTGTCACTTATGATTCTATGCCGTCCAACATTGAGGTTCTGCTTCCATTTGAAAAGATTTGATCCACGTGCAGGATCTTTGTCCAAAAATTGCAGTGCATTACTACTGCCTGCAAAGCTCGTAAGAGAAAAAACGAATTCTTCTTTTGTAACGGGGTGAACGCATAACGCACGCAAAGGTTTTTCACGGGGACCATCCATGAAAAAACATTGCGTGTGCCTGCGAAGCTGTGCTTGAGGCCTTGTTCGCAGTTGCGTGTCTATAGTTCAAGCTCCGGGACATTGCTTCAAATCTTACTCTTTGGTACACGTTTGTGGTGCACCATCCCCCCCCCATTGCGAAGGCATCTTGCTACCCAGTGAGGCAATACTCCAGTCGCATATCGTTATATCGCATTACAAGTGCATAAGATACAGTTGGTATTGCCGTTCAGCTCCCCAACGCTTGTCCATTGGTTACGGCTGCGGTAAATCATTATTGATATGTGAAACCTGTCACGTTTGGAATGAGTAAGATGCGAAGCGGTGGGCTAACACGCTTGCCCGCTTCTGACGAGCGGTAAAGTTCAGAGCAAATTTTGAGCAACGTCTGCCGGGAAAAAGTATTTGAGCATTGCTTTCGGGAGAAGTGAGTTACGAAGCCGAGGAAGAGCAGCTCATAATCTTAGTAAAACTGTTGAAGCCCTTTTCCCAGCATAATGAGCATTAACCTAACAGCTTCACGCTTAGTCTTGTACCTTTTTCCGTTTACAGTGAATGGAAATGTTGGAGTTTATTCTGAGATTTGGTTAGGTTTATTCCAAGATTGGATTGTGAGACTAAGGGCTGAGGAGAGGGGTCGTCTGGTATGGTGCAACATTTGGTTTTACTGACGAGTGCATTCCATATGTCGCTGACCTCCACACCTCTGTCACGATTCAAGTAGTTGTTATTTCGAATGAGGAGGACATCTTTTATTTGTCTAAGGCGGAAAAGATTCTCGCGACAGATTATTTTTGGCTGCAGGTCGTATCAGCACTGAGAGGAATGCTCCTAGACCGCGGAGGTCTTTACGGCGTCATCTATAATCTTACGTGGATCAAGTGTTTGCGACGCGGCCTCGTTGTCGGGTATGTGATCCAGCGAATTTTTGTTCTTTGTTCTTGTGCCACGTGGCCCCAAGTGGCGCATGTTTGGAAGTAGTATAAATTAGGCGACTCATATCTCTGTCCCTCATAGTATGTTTTCGATGGCAGAGAGTTCGGTAGCTCAAGTTGGTACGACGCAAGTTTCCAGCAACCGCGGTCGTGAGAAGATAGTGCATAATGGGAACATGTACTGCTTTGACAAGTTGAACATGAGAGGCACAGTAAAGTTCTGGCGCTGCGACAGAAGATACATGGACGACTGCAACGCTAGACTGCACACGCTGGTGGCAACCGGCGAAGTGGTAAAGGAAGTGAATCACCATTGCCACGGGTGCGATGCAGCTCGTCTGGATGTTACCGCCATTCGCAATGAGGCGAAACGACGAGCCGAAGACACAATGGAGACTCCGGCAGTCATCCTGAATGAGGTCTACCAGGGCGTCTTGGTGTCCAGCATGGGACAAATGCCGAATGAGAGCGCCATGAAGAAAATGATCAGGAGAAGACGCAACGCCGAGGAAGCCCCACCGCCGCAACCGGTCAGCCGAGGATCGATGATCATCCCAGAGCAGTATACGCGATACCGTAATGGGGAGCGGTTCCTGCTGTACGACTCCGGGGTGGGAGATGAGTGGAGAATCCTCATCTTCGGGCGACAGTGGAACATTACCTGGAGCAACGAAATGAAAATTGTCTATGCCGATGGCACTTTCAACATTGCACCGCCACGCTTTGCGCAGGTGTATGTGCTCCTGGCAGACAGACAGGGTTTCGTTGTTCCGGTAATGTACGCCCTCCTCCCGAACAAGCAGGAGGACACTTACCGGAGGATGTTCGAAGCAGTGAAGGTGACATGGCCGCAATTCTCTCCTGATTCCATCTCGATGGACTTTGAGAAAGCGGCCATGAACGCTGCGACAGCCGTATTCCCCCGTGCGGAAATCTCGGGGTGCTTCTTCCATCTGATGAGGAATATGAAGAAGCACCTGTCCCTGCTCGGTCTGCTGCCAAGGTACAACCGCGATGGCGAATTCGCACTGGCAGCCAGGATGGTCATCGCCATCGCATTCGTGCCGGAGGACCACGTTGACCGAATGTTCGAGGAGATGGTCAGGGAGGCACCGCGGGATCTGTGGCCGGTGCTCGATTGGTTCGAGCAGAACTACATCGGCCAACAGAACCGCTTTGGTGGCCGCAGAATCCCACCGTTCCCTCCAAACGTGTGGTCGACCTACGAAAGAACGCTGCAGGGCCGTGATCGGACGAATAACTTCGCCGAAGCGGCCCACCGCAGACTGAGGTCTGAACTCGGGGTCGACCACCCGACCATTTGGAGGTTGATAGATGGCCTCCGGACGGTGCAGGCTGGCCGGGATCAGCACTTTGAGTGCTTCGTCCGAGGAGACGAGCCGCCGCGGAAAAGGCGAAAGTACCTTCTAGCGGACGAACGCATCCAGCGGACAGTGGGACGCTTCGACGCCAATTCCGACTTACTGTACTTGCGCGGTGTAGCGCACAATTTCATGTTAAATTGAGTTTTGAAAATAAATTATATCTCGTATAGTCGTGAAAACGGAACGCACAAAAATGCGGGCGCGCCCTCACCCTGGGCAGATCTGGCGGATGACGTCCAGTCCGGCTGAACCGTCCGCCCAGTCCTGGCGGTACTGTCGGATTTCGGGTTCCACTCAGTTTATGGACACTTTGTCCATAACCCTGTGGGGTTGTGCGGCTACCAAAGCGGTTCTGCTGGCTTTGTATACTCAATTTTTGGGAAAAGACTCCGGACCCATCAACGAAAATGCGATATAAGCACACGCGACTAGGGCATAGCCTCACTGGGTAGCAAGATGCCTTCGCGATGGGGGGGGTGATAGTGCACCACAAACGTGTACCAAAGAGTAAGATTTGAAGCAATGTCGCGGAACTTGAGCTATATACACGCAACTGAGAACAAGGCCTCAAGCACAGCTTCGCAGGCAGTAGTAATGCACCGCAATTTTTGGACAAAAACCCTGCAGCTGGATCAAATCTTTTCAAGTGGGAGCAGCACTTCAATGTTCGACAGCATAAAATCACACGTGACAGTTATGCCTCGTAAACAGGAATAGAACCCGTAATATGAGGGACAATAAGTTCTACGGCGGCAGCCAAATGTCCCTGGCGGTCAAATGTCCCCTGGCGGCCAAATGTCCCTGGCGGCCAAACGGCAGCGGCCAAACGGCAGCGGCCAAACGGCGGCGGCCAAACGGCAGCGGCCAAAAGGCCGTGTTCGACAAACGCACTATCACATTGAGGAATGTAACCTGCGCATCATTACGTCATTGTACTTGCTGGTGTCGGCGTTCTTTAAAATCGACTTAAAGCTGAAGTTTAAAGCATCGTTGCCTTCGTGCCCGGTTTTCGTTGCAGTGTTCATTAGTAGTCTTTGCGTCGGTCGCGAGCGGTCGTGTTCGTCTCCGTCTGCTTAACTCTCCGAACGTCTAGTTGTCTGTGTTGCCGTCAGCGTATTGTAACGCATTCGTCAACGCCGGCATCCCTGACTGCTTCGTCGCTGTCGCTAAAGGTATCCACTTTCTCTTCATACCATGGTTGTTCAGTGGCAGATCGCTTGCCGCAAGCCTAAACCGTTGCCATTTTCGTCTTTCATCATTTTCCTTCTGTTTTAGCATCATGAGCGGGATTCCGCAGCCAAAGGTTTACAAGCGGATGCGGCAAGTAACTTTGGACGAAAGCGGCTCTTCTCCGACAAAGGTGGCAAAACTAGAGGAACCACCAGTGCGGGCCGGTGCTTCCAACGGTACGTTCGTAGAAAACGTTCCGCCCATTCGTAGCGCTGTAAATGTTCAGTGGAGAGTGATGTTGCAGAGATTAAGCCTGTCGTTAGCGAGCCGATACCAAGAAAAAATGCAGGACAACCGATTCCGTCAGTGCGTCCCAGCCAGGCGGTTGGCATCCCTGTGTGTGCAACAGCAAAAGGTCAGCTGGGCGTCAATCCGGGACCAGGGCCTACCCTGGCAAAAGGTATGTAGTTGCAGAAAATCCGCTCAGACTAAGCGACATTGTTCGAAGGTTTGCTTCACAAAGGAAGGGAAAATTACAGTTCAGCAAGGGGCACACTGGGCTCCAGGATGCGCACAAGCATGCGCTGTCGTCAAGACTCCAGAGGTCGCGGATTCCTGCAAAGAGTCGCCAAAGAATCGGATCCGTTGCCCAGCAAGGCCACCGACCGTTTAATGCTGGCGGAGGGTGCCGAAGTTGAAGAGCTGAAGGCTCATCTCCAGTAGAGTTGAATTCGAGGTCCCGCCGCATATATAGTAGGCACTTTTTCAGAAAATGCCAATCCGAGTTGAGCGAAGCGCAAAGTCAGGTCGGCGCTTTGAACGGTCGACTGGATGAGGGGAAAAGCCAGATTACGCAATTGGAGCTTCGCCTGGAGGAGGAAACTAAAAAGAATGACGATTTGACGTCCCGCCTGGCGGAACTGAGAAACGACTTCACCACTTTGCAGGTAATTAATAATAATAATAATAATAATAATAATAATAATAATAATAATAATAATAATAATAATAATAATAATAATAATAATAATAATAATAATAATAATAATAGGACAGGATGGAATGTACGGCCTGAACCCGTTGGAAGTCGAAAACGTGTCTGAAAGTATATCAAAAGCAACGCCCTACCAGCGAATGGATGGGCAGCTATTCGCTATATAGTTGCCCATCCATTCGCTGGGAGGGCGTTGTTTTCGATTTTCTTTCAGACACGTTTTCGACTTCAACGGGTTCAAGCCGTACATTCCTTCATGACACGTAGAAGACTCATTACAAGACATTCCATTTTCAATAATAGGACAGTCATGAAAGCTCTGTGTGTTTTGATTCACATTTAACGGGATTCAAGTGGTGTTTTGGAGTAAAGAAATGAGGCGACATTCCATGATTAGAAATCTTATTTTTAATATTGGAGAAAGAGAAATGCGATTCAGCGAAACTGGTGTTTCTCAGGATCGGTTTCACAGCCGCTCCCTTTCTGGGCACGCACGACCCCACCGATGCCCTGAACCCTACTGACGTAGAAGAAGGCTAGCAAGAAAGTACTGCTGGGGGGAATAGGGGTGAACAGCTCATAGGCGATAGTAAGCTGAGCCCTCATGCCCGTCGTCATCCAGTGCTCACGGTCCTTCCGTGGAGGAAGGTTCCGAGGACGGTACCATCGCCTAGCCGTTCACTGCCCCTGTAACGCCCCACCACCCTCAGTCGCCCTTTCGCCTCTACCGTTCTCATTGAGAAGGACAGTGCTTAACCATACATCGCCATGTGTAATTGTTGATGTATATTTACCGGCGTATAAGTCGAGACTGCAATGCGAAAAAATGGATCACAAAATTAGGGGTCGACTTGTACACTTTCACGACAGTACCCAACTTTCTGGGTACTACGGTTGATTTACTTTGGGCGATTATCACGCGGATACTAGGAACCAATAAATGATTTTTCGGTCGTAATGTTTCGATTGCGATTTACCTTTCTCAGAAACGTGGGGTGTGGTTGCTTGTTATTAGCATAAATTTAGGTTGCTATTCTTTAGTGCAGTGCAGTTTTTAACTTAGCCTTCTGCCATATATAGTTTCGCATGATTTGGCTTATTAATGTTTCTTATTGGCTTATTAGGGCTTAAAAATTACTTAAATTTAAACCTTTCCATTGTTGCGCACATGACAAAGTCAGTTCGTACATCGAACTTTCACTTAAAGTATTAAGGTGAACCACAGCTACACTAGAGTAAAATCAAGAGATCGATTTATGCGCCATGATATATATATATAGAAAAAATTTTTCTTCTTCTCTTTGCAATATATATATATATATATATATATATATATATATATATATATGTCATCTTTGTAATTACACACAGCTCTCTAAGAAAGCCTCTCTAAGAGAGGTTTTCGAAAGCTTCGTTTAAGAATAAAAAGCTGCTCAGTCACGGGTGTTCAGCCATGTGTAATTACAAAGATGAGATCATACCCCGTGTTCAGAAACCCATTGTTTAATATATACAGTGGAACCTCTATAAGTTGACCACTAAGGGCGGTAAGAGAGGTGGTCAACTTATATTGTGGAAGTGGGCCACTTACAGAGGTTCCCCTTGAATTCAGTCGTAAACACACCACAATTCCTTCCAAACACTTTACTGAAGAAGGAATGCAGTAATCTATATGAAGAAACGTTGCGAAAGTAAAATAATAAAAGCTGAATTAGTATTAAGACATAAAAATAAAATAGTGGTTTACAATCAGTGCATTTTATGGTCCGATCGTTGCACTTGTAAAGAAAGAGTCTATCGATGTCTGCTTTGCTTTCTTCCTGCAGACATAAGTGGTGAAAGCAAACTCAGCGTCGACTATTGCATTAAACATATCGGGGCACTTTTCAGCAGCAAATAACTTCAGCTGATGTAGTGAACGGCGAACGTCATCGGCTGTTAGTGTCTTTTCGACTTCTCTATCGCTATCGCTTTCTTCTTCTATATCATCAGCCGACTCATGCATTTCCCGCACGTCGGATAGTACTGCTTGAAAAATGGATTCTGCATCAGGTTCATTACAAGTCACCAATTCATCGTCCATTGTAACGAATGCTTCGAAGTCGACTCCTGGGTATATTCCCATGTTGAGTGTACTCTCTGAGGAGGCCGTAATGACATTTCTTTGACTTGTAACAAATCCAGCTTTTCGGAAGCATTTCGTTATTGTTTCTGGCTGTACTTTGTTCCACGTGAAACTGATCCAGAGAACAGAATCTAGAGCGTTAACCGATCCAAGAGTGCAGATGCGTCAGTATTCAGGTTACTCCTTTGAGTTTTGGAAACGACCCAGTCTAAAAGCTGTGCCCGGTAGTGCATCTTAAATGCTTTGATGACACCTTGGTCAAGTGGTTGTATTCTTGAAGTCGTATTTGGAGGAAGAAATGTCAAGGTAGCGTTGCTTAAATTCTCTACCTGAGGGTGGCTAGGACAATTGTCTACTGTCAATAGAATAGAACGCTTCTTCTTCATTTCTTTGTCGACACTTCTTACCCATTCTTCAAATAAGTCAGCAGTCATCCATGCGCGTCGATTGGACCTCCAAGTAACTGGGAGATGTTCAGGATTCAGATTCTTGAACGCTCTTGGTTTTAAAGATTTACCAATCACTAAAGGCTTCAGTTTCTCTCCTGTTAAACTAGCGCACAGTAGAACTGTTAATCGTTCTTTTGAAAGTTTTCCGGTCTTACAAGCGTCGCCCCTCATAACCAGGCTCTTCTGAGGCATCGCTTTGAAGAAAAGTCCGCACTCATCAGCATTGAAAATGTTTTCATCGCTGAAACCTCGGGAAAATTCAGGAAACTTTTGAACAAACTCTTCCACAACTTTTACTGAAACGTTGTTAGACTCTCCGGATAGGACTTTCTGGGAGATACCATGTCGCACTTTGAACTTTTCCAGCCATCCTTGTGATGCTTGAAAATCGGCTACTTTCAATTCCTGTACATATCTTCTAGCAACTTCTTGTATCATTGGTCCGGGAACTCGGACGTTGGCTGCTCTCATTTGTTTGAACCAACAGAGCGTCGCTTCATTCACTTCATCCAGACAGCTTATTTTTCTTTTCCTTTGCAACTCTCCTTTCTCCTTCTCACACCTCTCTAAGTACTCAGATTTACGTTGTTTGATGTTGTGGACTGTAGTTTTACTCACAACGAAGCGTTCCGCGGTCATTCTTTCGCTATTCGTCTCCAAAAACTGGAGAAGGTCAATTTTTTCCTTAAGCGTTAATTCATTCTGTGCTTTCCTTTGGGCCATATCTTATTAAGGTCAATCTTAAAGTAAAGCACAGACACAGTAAAAGCAAAGTAAAAACAAAACACAGTCAAATACAACTAAAGCACGAGTAAGGTAAAACGTTACGTCGATGTGCGGTCGTGAACGGACAGCAGAATCGACAGATGGTAAAGTAGCAGCGAACACAGAAAGGGCAGCAGCGATGTACAGCGCTTACTCTCGGAGACTCCAAGACGGCAAAATCAAAAAGCGCACTGAAGGCAAGTGCTCGTGAAATAGAAAGAGGACAAGTGCAGCTTTTGCCAATCTGTAAATGGGGCACAAATGCGAACGGTCGCAACAGATGCGCGCTACCATGGCAGAAGCAGTCATGATACATACGCACACATTGATAAACATGCTAATGATTTCCACATGTTAACGATTTCTGTTCCACAAAATGCAGTGAT